>JAAMPC010000864.1:0-600000 GCA_016771965.1 Brassica carinata
TCACACAAAAAAAAATACAATTAAGTAAAGCTATTGCGAGGGATTAAAAAAAAAGCAGCCGAAAAATCGAAATCGAGGCAGGGAATCAACGAAGGATGAACCTGAAACGGGGGAAGAAGACGGATGATCAGAAGAAATGAGAAACCCTAGTAGCTTCGCGGCGTCGCTCCTTGGTGCTGAGTGTCGGACATAGAACGGATCAAAAAAAAATTAAATTATTTTACAAATTTGTATTTATTTCCCTATTATTTATTTCTGATTTATTCAGTTTTTTTTTTTTGAGTCACACCGTATCTTCTTTACATACACACGTTGCTGTTGTAAATAGGTTCATATTGTAACCATAAAGTTCAACACAAATGTTTGTTTTTTGCGAAAATTTCATAACCAACATTTTTTTTTTGTCCATCACAAATTATTTACTCAATCTGAACACTTGAGTTGAAAATAAATTATTTTCAGATAATCTGTTTATATGGATGGATACATATGTCCAATGTGGGTTAGTGCGTATATAATGGCACCTCCCCCAAAACATGTATAGTGACAATATTTAAATATGTAAAATGTATAATGGATCTCAAAACATGGACAGTGACACGAATGTAAACATGTAACATGGCCCCAATTTGTTGTTTAAAATCCAGCAATATCTAGGCCTAAAACTAGTCCATAACTATTCACATATTTCATACTGCCAATTTAAATGGATCCAAATGTCTTATGAGAGACATATATTTGTTTCGTGTCTTAGCATTCCACATCTTTCTATAACTTGTAAAACAAGAAAATAACATCTCTGGTTGGTGGAACTTAAACTAATGATGCCCGTTGATACTAGTGGTAATGAGCCGCCATGACCATGTGCATCTTGTAGGATTTTCATTATTAGCTAAGTTAAGATTAGATTTCATCCTTTCACATAATGTTGATACAGGGCCGTTCCTGACATTCACTAGCTCATAAGCAAAAAAAAAGAAAAGAATATTGGGTCCATAAAATAAAATTAATAAAGTAGTACCTAGCATTCAAATTTGGGTTGAAAGAAAGAAATCATTCAGAAGTTGTTTACATCATCTCAGCTATCTGGTAATTTGTAAAACTGACCTCAAAATGTATTTTATACTTATTGGCCCTCGAACACATGTTTGATTGACTTGTATTCAGACACGGGCCTGTATTGATATAGTCCCGACTAAGATAACTATTGGTGTGTGCCTGCTAAGTTCATGGAGTATTTTATAAACGACGTTACATTTTTATGTTATACCATGTTCTTTTAATTTTGAAAACACATCGTTTTCTTACATCATTGTTGAAAACATATTTAGTTGGAAGCTAAAATGCCAAACGCAAAGGAGTTGTAAATAAATATATATTTCACCATTACGTGAAAAATAATTAAGTGACATTAGCATCGCATTTACAAATAAACATTAGCTGAGTTACAGAAAGTTTATTGTTTAATATTTAGGTGTGTATATATATGTTTTAATGCATACGTCTGTGGGTGTGTATATACATTGGATAAAAGGTTTCTTCTTTTTCTCCACTCTTCTTGACCCTCTTACTAGCAAGCGATTGCAAAAGGCAGGAGCTTTCTTGTTTCTTCATATCTCTTCTTGTATTTTAACTGTAGTGTTTATGGGTAGAGAAGAAAAGACTTGTTAAGAGGAACTTGCATGATTTCAGGGAGCAGAAAGGTGGAAAGAGGAAGAAATTATAAGATAGTTGTCTCCTTTTCTTCAGCAAAGTGAAGGTTGACAAATGTGATAACTTTCTTCCTTTGTCGTGTTATTTTGTATGTCTGTGATGGAAAGGAAGTGGAAATGAAAACGAAATTTGAGAAAAAAATCTGCTTATCCAAACCTCAAATCTACATAAAAAGAACTTCAAGGTTTTTGAAAAGTGGCATTAGGTTATGCCAGGTTTTCTGAAGGATACAAACTGGAAAAAGTACATGGGTCTGATAAGAGATCAAAGAGGCCATGGTAGAATTGTTTTGTTTATTAGATCAATCAATGATTATGGTTGTATTAAATTGTCGTTTCACTTTCAATTATCTTTCAGACACTTGTTGGCATATTGTAGTTGCAATAAGATTCATCCTAAAGTACTTAGTGGACTATGCTAACCAAGCAAGAGTGTTTGCGAACTATGCACAATAAATGTATTTTTGTCATACTTACTCTATATCAAAAGGCTTAGAGTTTGTATTAAATAGAGGTATACACACCATAAGCAACACATGAAAAATACATAGGTTGTAGGATACCAACTGATTACCATCAACCGGTAGTTCGTGTTCTTGCTCGCATTACATATGTTTAACAATTAATTTTTGTAGATGAGATATTTCACCACCTGTAGTTTCATCCTAGTGAAATATTTTTTATATATTCTTATTAATTACTCTAATATCAAAAATGCAATAACAATAAAAATATATTATAAAATTAGTACCTTATTAATGATTATAGTAGATGAATCAATTAATAAATTACTAATCTTGTGTATGGATGATATTTATTTGGTAGGGAATTTACCAAGAACCTTACATCCAAACCAAAGACTATGTGTATAAATGTACTCATGCAGTCTCCATATATGACATTGAAGTGGTAAAAGGAGAAACGATTGCACTATGAAATCTACTCATGGTGATAATCTAAGAGATGATGGTTATTTTGGAGGATCTCAAGACACCATGCTAGGTGAGGTTCCATGGAAGGGGGAAATGATTATCACAACCATGTGGTTTGCTATCTCACTTTTGTTTCCGAGAACTTCCAACATGTACAAAGTTTTGTTTTAAAAGAATATTTGTATTGTAAATTGTACATCATATATATTTAGTTAATATTGATTGCAGGAAATGAATTCTCTCTTTATATGAACTTGTTCCAGTTGAGGAACTTTTTAACATTTTCAAGTAGAGAAAACTTGTTTTGGTCGTCTTCATGTGTTTGTTTTAGGGTCAAAAACTGTAGATAACGTATACACACCAAGGCAGTGTTCACCACGATATATTGCGAACACTTATGTTAAATTAAAAGAATATAAACACATCAAATCTTATTAGCCTCAGAAGAAAATTTTCATTCAACAGGAATTGTAGGCCAAGCAGTCGACTTCCAAGCAAATGTGTCCAGGAATCCCATCCATGGTCTTTCTCACAACCGCTTGGTACTCCACGGGAGAACCACTCGGATCGCCATTGCCTTTGAAGACAATATAGAAGATCGCATTGTTGGCCTTGAGCTTCATGCATGGCTGCGACTCTTCCTTAGTTTGTATAATAACCTTCTTGATTTCCAGTGGTAGAAATGGCCTCAGTTCGCTCTACAAAACACACCAAACCCAAAGTTATGACAAGAAAACCACCATCAGTGAGAAGCCACTCGATTAAAGAAAGAACCTACCTCATGTGCCATCCACTTGTAGTGGAAAGCAAACTCAGCATACATATGAAGCCACTCATTTCCTTGCAAGTCTGATTCTTGCAACTGTGAAGCCACAAAAAATGGTGAATGAATCAGATATCTCATAAATCAAACCCAATCAACCATATGAAGTAAAGTTATAGCATATACCTCATAAAACTGCCCATTAGTGCTAATTGCAGCCATCTCATCCTTGGTCAACCACTTGGGCATTTTACCCTCGTAAGAATCATCTACTCCATCCTCCTTCCATCTTCTCTCAGGCCCATCATAAGTAGGAGCTCGAGGGCCACTAGGAACTAATAACCAAATATATTGAAAAACTGGAGAAAGGTAATATCAGAATCTTTGACTAGTCTAGTTATTAACCTTTTAGTCTGGAAATTTCGGTCTGTGCGACAAAGGATGCCTGTTCGGAAGGAAATCATTGAAAACACACGTCTGAAAATGCAAAGAGAGTTGCTGGATGTGTCAATGGCCTCCAACGTTATGTAGTAATAGAGGCACCGAGTAAACCTCAGCGCATCGTTGTATTTGTTTATAGCAGCCAATTTGAGGCTGGTTCCCTACAAGATCAAACAGCTCAAGAAACAAGTTCATCACAATCCATGTCATGGATAAAGAGCCACCATATTAACTTGTTGTTTTACCTTCTCGAGATTGTAACAGTGAAGTCCCAGTCTACTAAACAAGCCGACGTCATATGGATAATCATACTTGTCTTCCACTATGTGAGGAACTAGTTCACCACCATACGGATTATAAAAGTAATCAACATCGAAACCCTGCCCACATTCCAAAATCAATACTTTAAGGTAATCATAGCAAAGGCGTGCTTTCATTCGATCAAAGCCAATCACTTTAACATCAATTCGATCAAAGTCAAATCACTTTTAGCATAATTTTGATCAAAGCCAATCACTTTTAACACAATTCAATCAAAGCCAATCAATTTAACATAAAACATTGGTAGAGAGATTACGTCGGACTCTAAAATTGACGGTGGTACTCTTTCTCGAGCACAGGATCAATCTCTTCGTCATCCCATGGATTGCGACCGTAATCAACCTTCGAGAAACTCTGTATCGGAGCAGCAGCGCCTGAGCTTCGTGAAGATTTCGATTTCCGTTTACGATACAACTTTGGAAGCAAGATCGAAATCTCAGTCATCGTCTCCGATTTCGTCTATCTCGCAATTCTCTTCTGCTCTGCTCCGACGACCTAGCGCTTTAAAAGGCTTTATACATATGAGCGATTAATTGATTAATTATGAACTATATTTTGCGTTTACACCCTTATGTTTTCCAACTTTCATAGAAGACCCCCAGCTTCTTTATTTATTAAACTACAGTTTTATTAGTTTTGGAAATAAACATTTTTATCGATTAAATTCTTAATTCAACTCTATCTCATACTATATTATACAACTTAGATTTACACAGATTTAACCAATGTTCTGAAAAACGGTCTAGTCGGCGCCTAAACGTCTGCCTAGACGATAACTCGGTCTTAACCAAAACAAGTTTTTTAAAATCCGATCTATAAGATTTAAGTTGGATTAAAAAGTTCTAAATTGGTTTATATCGGTTAAAATCAATCTAAATCTATTAAATTAAGCAATAATATTAGTATAAATCTGTAATTGTATCTAATTTCTTTTGTGTTGTATATCTAATTTATCACAATATTTTTATAATTAAACTCAAAAACTAAAATATCTCATATAAACATAATATATATAACAAAATCAATAATTCGTTAACGCCTAAATCCTGAATTATCCGTCTATTCGCTAGTCTTCTTACCGTCTAGCGATTTCTTGAACATCGGTGTTAACAGATTTACTAGTAGATTAGCATTTTGTGTAAGCAAATTAAATATCTCATGCTAACTCTTAAAAACATTAAAGTTTGTTAGATTCAGGTTTAATTATGGGCTTCCAACTTAAAATCAATTGGTGATTAGTGGATTGGTCCTAACCCTTTATATATTAGTTAATATTTCTTAGAATTCCCGATGTGGGATATATATCCCTAATACCCCTCCTCGAGATGATGGCTCTTATCGGCCAGAAATCTCGGAACTTTTAAGACAGTTATACTCGGTCGAGCGAGTCAATTAACTACGACCTTTATACCCTCGGAAGGGTTAATATTAATTAGGGGTTTAGTGTATTTTAGGATCCGGCTCGATACCATGTTAGATTCGGGTTTATTATGGGCTTCCAACTTAAAATCAATTGGTGATTAGTGGATTGGCCTAACCCTTTATATATTAGTTAATATTTCTTAGAATTCCGATGTGGGATATATATCCCTAATACCCTCCTCGAGATGATGGCTTTTATCGGCGAAATCTCGAACTTTAAGACAGTTATACTCGGTCGAAATGAGTCAATTAACTACGATCTTTATACCCTCGGAAGGGTTAATATTAATTAGGGGTTTAGTGTATTTTAGGATCTGGGCTCTGATACCATGTTAGATTCGGGTTTATTATGGGCTTCCAACTTAAAACCAATTGGTGATTAGTGGATTGGCCCTAACCCTTTATATATTAGTTAATATTTCTTAGAATTCCCGATGTGGGATATATATCCCTAATACCCCTCCTCGAGATGATGGCTTTTATCGGCCAGAAATCTCGGAACTTTAAGACAGTTATACTCGGTCGAGCGAGTCAATTAACTACGATCTTTATACCCGGTCGGATAGGGTTACATTAATTAGGGGTTTAGCATATTTTAGGAACCAGGCTCTGATACCATGTTAGATTCAGGTTTAATTATGGGCTTCCAACTTAAAACCAATTGGTGATTAGTGGATTGGCCCTAACCCTTTATATATTAGTTAATATTTCTTAGAATTCCCGATGTGGGATATATATCCCTAATAAAGTTATTGGTGAAAAATGAAACCCTTTATAAAATCAGCTTGGTGAAAAAAATATGAAAATAAGAAATATTGTATTTAGAATAATAAAGCGACAAGTATAGACTATTTTCAGAAAAGAGCAGTTTACAATCATTAATGACATATTTAACTCAATAACTTTTTTTTTTGGGCATCGACTCGATAACCGTAGTGCCCAAACCAAAATCAAATCGATGACAATATTACTATAATGGAATAGATAACGTGAGGTTTTCTTGGGCTGCTTGGCCGAATGATGTTCCCCACGGTTTTAAATTGAATCACAATCACTATTTTGACTTTGATTTTCTCTTTTCGATTAACAGATTTACTATTAGATTAGCATTTTATGTAAGCAAATATCTCATGATAACTCATAAAAACATAAAAGTTTATTGTATTAGTAGTAGCCAATGGAGTAGTAGTCATTGTAAATGCAGCCAATCCATTTAAAATGGCCCGAACTAAATGTTTTGGTTAACTGAGCCGAGTTAGATGTATTGTCATTAGTTACGTGATGTCTGCAAACGGTATTAGAGACATAGTATGGCAATCAATCGCTGGTATCTACTAATCATCTCTGTTTTTTTTCTAAAGCACTAGGAATCAGTTTGGTGAAAAATGAAACCCTTTATAAATCAGCTTGGTGAAAAAATATGAAAATAATAAATATTGTATTTAGAATAATTGTTGAGGATTCTATCGGTTTCCTGCAAACTCAGATGTAGCTCAAATCGCAAGTCTAACGCAAACAATCAACCAAGGTGAGGAATCGAATCAAGCGAGAAAGTAATCGACACAAGAGTTTTTTGGTAACCCGGTGTTCACCGCACTTCTCCGATGTGGAGAAGCCGCTATACTTCACCGGAGAGAGATAATTAGGTCTCTCAACCTTTCCAATAGATGAAACAGAGTAGAGTACAATCACCACGAGATACACGTTCTTCCTCTCTCGGTTACAATCACCTCGAGATACAAATGGAATAGAGGAAGAAGGTACAAGAAGCTGAGCCAAGAAACACAGAGAATCTCCTTCTCTCTCTCACGAGCTCTCTCACGAGCTCTCCGTCACGACTCTGCTTCACGCCCTCTGCACTCGGTGCCTTGAGCTCTCTCACACGGAATCGAGCTCACGCTCTCCTCCTAGAGCTCTCGCTCTCCTCCTAGAGCTCTCGCTCTTCTCCGTCACGAGCTCAAGCTCGTCTCTTCTCTGTTTCTGTTACGGATCTCTCGCCGTAACTCCCCGTGAAGATGATGACGATGAGATCTGATTTTCTTCAGATATTTTTAGCTCCTCTTGCTTATTTACCCTTTTGACCTCGCTTTGCTTTAACAAAAGAAACCAGCTCACGTGAAAGTCTCATGACCACTTAGATCTTGAATGAAACACTCATTCTCAGTGAGAGTCTCTGAAGAATAAGATGGCACATCTCTACAATAATAAAGCGACAAGTATAGACTATTTTCAGAAAAGAGCAGTTTACATTCATTAAGCACATATGACATAACCGTAGTGCCCAAACCAAAATCAAATCGAGGACAATATTACTATAATGGAATAGATAGTGAGGTTTTGGGCTGCTTGGCCGAACGATGTTCCCCACGGTTTTAAATTGAATCACAACTATTTTTTTGACTTTGATTTTCTCTTTTCTATTAAGACCCTTTCAATAAACTTTTTCTTTGGTCATCATCATCAAGCGTCTTAGTTTAATTAGTTTCGTGTATCAGTCATATGCGTGTTGTATATGATTACATATATAACGCATGCCTCCTTCCTCCTCCTCCTCCTCCGCCTCTCAGCCATCTGATCATTAACATACGTAATATGTTAATGTTAGCATAGATTAATTGTGTTTATTAATACGACGGAATAGTAAATGCTTAATATTTGTAATTATGTTTTAGATGGAAATTACTCCAACAAAAAGAATATACGCAGCGTAACAGAAATAGAGGGGAAAAAGATTAAAACGTAATTACCCGCCACAATTCTGTCTTTTTATCATTTCCTTTCCCCTCACCTATTTTTACTCTAATACACATATACTAATCACATTACGTCTAAAAATCTTTCACCGGTTCTAGCCTCGCACATAATAGTTGAACATATATAAGTAGTGTCCACGATCGTAACGTGTGTATTAGAATATTCATGTATTACATCAATAAAAGGAACCTAAGGAGAGATATGAGACTCATCACAATAAGCGTAAAAGAAAGGGTTAGAGAGATAAGCTATGGGATACTTTTTGGTCGGTCTTCTTCTTGTTGTTTTGTCTATTGGTAATGTTATTGAAGAAGCAAACGGTGAAATACCTAGAACAGTTTTGAGCGAAATAGAGTGGATTAATAAGAGAGGTCCCTTTTTGGGGATTGTAGCTCCAAACAACTATGAGCTTAATCCTCTTCTTGATTCCCAAGCCTATGTTCCATATGACAGATTGCCGTCCATCGATTTCGCAGGTAATATTTTGCTCTACGTTTTTTTTAACTTTAAATTTTGTTCTATGTTTCTTATTAATAAATTTATATGAACTTAATTCTTTTTTTCTTTCTTGAAAATTGTAAACATGATAAGTTTTTTTTTCAGTCACAAGATAATTTTCCTTGTGAATGTGTGTGTATATATATATATATACAGATATTGATCTGGTTTATATGAATCATGCAGGTAGAAAATTTCGCTTTGGAAGTATATTAAACCACCGGGTGGTAATCGTGATGTCAGGACTAGGAATGGTACGTTCATTGATTAAAAATCAATTCTATATCCCATGTATATCAAAGAACTTTAATCTTTTTATTAATATAAAGTGTTTTAATAATGTATACATATATAAACAGGTAAATGCAGCAGTATCAACACAATTACTTGTGAACCTGTTTAGGCTGAGAGGAGTGTTGCACTACGGAATCGCTGGAAACGCAGATGTTAATCTTCAGATTGGTGACGTCACTATTCCTAGATATTGGGCCCATTCTGGTCTCTGGAATTGGCAGGTAGGGTTTTTCTAACCCTAAAAACAAAAACAAAAGGACTTATTACCGCTAGCAACCAATAATAAATGACATTGAGAACGAAAATCACCAGTTACGTTTACTGAATATCGTAATTATCAACCATCCAAATAAATTGGTGATGACATACTAATTAAGCAAATATAGAAAACTCTAATTGATCAGAATGTTTTTTTTTTTTGGGTTCAAACGTATGTTAATGTTAAACTTAATTGTATCAATAATCTTGACAGTTTATGCAAATATGATTATTAGAATCCATTCATAGTTCAACGACCTATATCTATTTCGTAGGGACGACCCGTAAATCTATTAGACCAGGTTTAAATATATATTATACTTACTTAATTTATGTGTTGAAACATTTGGGTTCATAGTTCTTAAGAGACTAAGAATATGTTCAATGGGAGTTCTTACGGTGAGGTTCTTAACGGAATATAAAAAACCGTCTCTTAACTAAAAAAAGCTAAGAACCGGTTCTTAAATAAGATCTTTAAGAGCTGGTTCTTATCTTTTCTAGTTAAAAGTTAAGAGACGATTTCTTATATTCTTCTAAGAATCCATCCTTAGAACCTCCCATTAAACATGTTCTAAGAAAAGTTTCTACAATATTTTATCGTGGGTTGGGTTCTGTTCATTAATACTACTACCATTTGCACATGTTCAAAATTTACTATGATATATCAATAAAAATTATGTGCTGGTGGTTAACTTAAAGGTTATTTTCTGAAACATTCATACCTTTTAGATCTAAATAAGCAATATACACATTTTCATATGTTAAAAATTTTCTTACAGGTATATATTTGGTGGTAACATGTATATCATTATTTACAAATTTGAATACAGAGGTATGGAGCTGGGATAGACAGCGAACTAGCTTTGGAAGGTGGCGGAGACTATACTCGGGAAATTGGTTATCTGGAGTTTGCCAAGTATACTAATGGAAGTGACAACTTGCTCAACAGAGTTTGGTACCAACCGGAAGAAATCTTTCCGGTCACAGGAACTCCAGAAGTCCGGGAACATGCCTTCTGGATTCCCGTTGACGAGTACTTCTTAGATCTTGCAAGCCAACTTGAGGTATGACTTAAGTCACATATATAGATTCGTTTAGTTGACAATATTTATAATTTATTTTTAACCAAAGTTACTAACAGTATATATCGGCAAATATTTACAACTCCTTGTAGTATATTAAGTGTTACCTAGATGGCTAGATTATATCAATATACGACCACTAATAGCACCTTTAACGGTTATATACCATGATAGTATCTTGAAAAATAAAATTATAACTATTTTATTTGTGTATTTATAATTTGGAAAATAAGAAAATATCACATGTGTCCATCAAATGTACGTGCGTATACAAGTTCGAAAATGTACATATGTAGATAAATACTATATAGTATTCCTTAGATTTGTTATTATTATTTTTAATTTCTTTAGGTCAGAGATCTGTTATATTTGTATCAATATAAAACTGACGTAAGTTCAATTATTACAATGAAATCATTGTCTTCTGTATATACGTGGATTGATGATATACATTCAAACAAAACAACAGAACACGAAGCTACCACAGTGTGTGAACGCCACGTGCCTCCCTCGACCACCGAAGGTAACCATCGTCGACCGTGGGGTGAGTGCAAGCGTTTTCGTCGACAACGCCGCTTACCGGACTTTCCTCCGCTCCAGATTCAACGCCACCGCGGTGGAAATGGAAAGCGCCGCCGTTGCTCTAATCTCTCATCAGCAAAACCTCCCTTTCATCGTCATCCGTGCCTTGTCCGATCTCGCTGGCGGCGGCTCCGAGATCTCTAACGAGGCTGACATTTTCGGCAGCCTCGCTGCGGTAAACTCTGTGGATGTTCTTGTGAAGTTCGTTGGGTTGTTGCCTCCATACCGCGGAAGCAAGGTTCAGTCAGAGTAATAAGTGTTGTCGTGTTGATGTGTATTTTAACTAAGAGCATGTAACGTCGTAAAATAAGATGTATCTGCCTTGAACCTTTCTATTTCATGAATAAGAGATGTGTTGTATTCATATAACCGGATCTGATATTTAAGAGTTCATAAATATTTACTCAAAATTTTAATAATCTTTTCCGTAATTTAGAATCTATATCTATATATAATTTCCAAAAAAATAGAGACCAAAATTAATATTTCAGTGGAGTGTGTTGAGATGTGGCCATGTTCATTCGCTCAAAACAACTATAGAGTTTTGTTTTATTTATATAGTGTTTTAGGAGTTTTGATTGTATAATCATTGGTTTTATGTTGTAGTTGATGATGAGAACCACATACTCGCCTGTCGATATTTGGATTTGAACCAATGCACTGATGATTAATAATGGTATTATAGGTAGGTGGAACACGTGACTCTCGCATTTTATGTAGTTAATCATCAATCACTCTCTAACCTTTGTTATGTAGCCGGGGGAAAAACATTTTAGTATTAACTTGTCCCATCATTATTGGTTGCTAGTGTTACAGAATCTTTAGCAGTTGGAGCTTTCTAGTAACATATCACGCTTTCGTTTTATTTTCCAATGCAATTTTTGTCTTTGAGTAGGTTTCAAACGTTTGAAACCTTCACAAAAGCTTACGAATCAAATGCAATATGCTAAGATTGTTTCCTAAATTTTAAAAGCATCTAAAAATATAAATCGAAACAGAACATGAATAATTAATTAATGCGTACTAGGGAGGGGTATGTGGTACTTTTTCCTCTGTCACTGCAAAACAACTTTCAGCCATACCTAACCATATACATAGCCTCTCCTTTTTTTTTTTGTTTTGTTTATGCAAGAATAACCAATTGTTTTATACTTTACTAAATACAAAGATTTCAAAATTAAGATACATGTATATATTAGCCATAATAGCTGATCACAGTGCTATTATTTGATTGTCAAATCTTGTTACTCTGAACCAAAGTTTAATTTTGTTAAATTATGTTTATCATGTTAATAGGCGTAAACGTATCCATTTGCCAAAATTACTATAAGCATACAAGCAAATAAAAATCGAAAATAGTATTATATCATAATATGATTAATATCAACAACCCAAAAAAAAAAAATCAACAACCAAAGAAGAAGAAAACATGTTTAACATAAAGATAATAACAATAGCCGGGAAAACGGCCAATTCCTACTTCAACGCAGTTCCGCGGTCCCGATCAATACATATACTGGTCACATGTGCTAAAACATACATCAACTCAAAAATTATTCGAATTTCATACATCAACTAATAAAAATCGGGTTTTACATACATTGACCAACGTTGACCCGAAATCCGTGATTTAGCCGTTAATTAATGGTGACGTAGCATTGACGTGTCGTATAAATCACTTAAAATATTTATTTATACAAAACGATGCCGTTTCATTAAATATTTTAAAAAAAAACTTAAAAAAAAAAAAGATGAGCTTGGATAGCGTTGAACCGTGGTGGGAAGGGTGAGGGATAGACTTGAGTGATTCGAGAAACCACTGAGCTATGAGATACAGTCGTCATAGGTTCCACTATAAAATTATATTTCATATAGTATTCATACGTTCTTCACTGTCTTGTCACTTACATTTAATGTTATGATACAATATTAGCCTATAATAAATAGATCCGGCCACATTAATTTTTTTTATAAAAATGTGAAAAATCCTAAAAAATACTAATAATAAACATAAAAAGGAAGATTTGTATTAAAATAGATTAAATAAATTTATTTCATTCATTTTTCATCACAATTGTAGTGGAATATTTTTTTAACATTTTGAATAAAATGGAATTATTTACTTTGAGTAAAATGGACAATAAAACAAATATTTTCTTAAAAAAATATTCGACCACAATTTTGATGAAAATGAATGAAAAGAATTTATTTAATTTGTTTTAATACATACCTTTTTATTTTTATTATTAATATTTTTTAGGATTTTTCACATTTTTATAAAAAATTTGAAAAACATATGAACATTATATGAAATATAGTTTTATAGTGGAACCTATAATGAGAATATCTCATAGCTCGCTGGCTTCGATTCACCAAGTCTTACCCTCGCCTTCCCACCACCTGCTCAACCCCCAGGTTCATATTTTCTTAAAAGTTTTTTAATATTTTATGAAACGGCGTCGTTTGTATAAAAATATTTTAAATTGATTTATACGACACGTCAATACCACGCCACCATTAATTAACGGCTAAATCACGGATTTTGGGTCAACGTTAGTCAATGTATGTAAAACCGATTTTATTAGTTGATGTATTTAAATTCAAATAATTTTGAGTTGATGATGATGCTTTAAAGACGCGCTAACGGTGATATTGATTGACGACCTAAGCCTACGTTGAAGTAGGAATTAGCCGTTTTCCCAACAATAGCCAACTAGATTCTTCCTCAATATGGGCTACTTGTATCAAAAACTGGGCTTATATTGGGCCTAAATCGGGCTCTTTAATTATGATAATCTTTCGCAGCCGTCAGATCTTGAAAACCCCCAATCATCTCGCGCTCCTCTCCCAATTTTCAAATTTTGAAAATTTGATTTCGGCTACTAACAAACCTTTCTCTCTCTCTGAGATTCCGTCCATTCCAATTCGATCTCCACAGTTTCCGACTCAGAAACTCTCTCTCTCTCTCTCGCCATGGCTACCAAACCGCTGCAAACCAGCAACAACGCCAACGTCTCGCGAGCCGCCGGGAACAAGACGATCGAGGAGATGTACCAGAAGAAGTCGCAGCTCGAGCACATCCTCCTCCGTCCCGACACCTACATCGGATCCATCGAGAAGCACACCCAGACGCTCTGGGTCTACGAGCACGAGGAGATGGTCAACCGCCCCGTCACCTACGTCCCGGGGCTCTACAAGATCTTCGACGAGATCCTCGTCAACGCGGCTGACAACAAGCAGCGGGATCCCAAGATGGATTCCGTCAAAGTCGTGATCGATGTCGAGCGGAACTTGATCAGCGTGTGTAACAGTGGAGATGGAGTTCCGGTTGAGATTCATCAGGAGGAAGGTGTGTATGTTCCTGAGATGATCTTTGGGCATCTGTTGACGAGTAGTAATTACGATGATAATGTGAAGAAGACGACCGGTGGGAGGAACGGGTACGGTGCGAAGCTTACGAACATCTTCTCTACTGAGTTTACGATTGAAACTGCTGATGGGAAGAGGCAGAAGCAGTACAAGCAGGTATGATTACATTTGACATTTTCATTTGATTAATTTTGGTTGATTTTGATACAATATTACAAGCTTCTGTGTAAAGTTTGTATCTTTAGCATATATACATGTTCAATTATAGATTGACTAACAGTGATTTTTTTTTTTTGGGATTAATGTGTAGGTGTTTGAGAACAACATGGGGAAGAAGTCAGAGCCGGTGATAACCAAGTGTAATAAGAGTGATAACTGGACGAAAGTCTCGTTTAAACCTGACTTGGGGAAGTTCGGGATGACTCATTTAGAAGACGATGTGGTTGCTCTGATGAGCAAACGTGTGTTTGATATTGCTGGGTGTTTGGGGAATACTGTGAAGGTGGAGCTGAATGGCAAGCGGATTCCAATCAAGTCGTTTGGTGATTACGTTGATCTGTACCTAAGTGCTGCTAACAAGTCAAGGAGTGAGCCTCTCCCAAGGTTTTTTTTTTTTTTGAATGGAGGGTTGTAAGAAAGATTGTATCTTGGAATTGGTTTTGATCATTTTTGTGTGTTTTTGTTGAGATTAGGATGGTTGAGAAAGTTAACGACAGATGGGAGGTTTGTGTGAGCATAAGTGAGGGACAATTTCAGCAGGTATGGATTCGAAGGGATATTCAGTTCATATCATCTCGTGATTATTGAGTAAAACTGTTAACTATGTTTCTTCTGTGCTTCCAGGTAAGCTTTGTCAACTCTATTGCAACGATCAAGGGAGGTACACATGTAGATTACGTGACCAGTCAGATCACCAACTACATTGTTGGCATCGTGAACAAGAAAAACAAAAACGCTAACGTTAAGGCTCACAATGTTAAGAACCATCTGTGGGTGTTTGTCAACTCGCTGATTGACAATCCTTCGTTTGACTCTCAAACAAAAGAAACGTTAACTCTACGTCAGAGCAGTTTCGGGTCTAAATGCGAACTTTCTGAAGATATTCTGAAGAAAGGTACGTTTGCCTTCATCTGTCTTGTGGGTTTACTGATGTAACTGGTTTCTAGAAGTGTGCTTGAATTTGCTTTTGTTTCGTTTTTGTTCCAGTGGCTAAATCTGGAGTAGTAGAAAATCTACTTTCATGGGCAACCTTCAAGCAGAGCAAAGAACTTAAGAAAAGCGATGGAACTAAAGCTGATAGAGTTCACGTTGAGAAGCTGGAGGACGCTAACAAAGCTGGAGGGAAGGAATCAAAAAGCTGTACGTTGATTTTGACTGAAGGAGACTCGGCTAAGGCTCTAGCCGTAAGTGGTTCTCATCTCTTGTCAGCTACCTATCTAGTTTTACTTAAGCACACCTAATACTCTGTATGTTTAGATGGCGGGTATGTCTGTGGTTGGTCGTGACTATTATGGTGTGTTTCCCCTTCGAGGAAAGTTACTGAACGTTAGGGAAGCCACCACCACTCAGATCACTAACAATAAGGAAATCGAGAACATCAAGAAGATCCTTGGACTGAAGCAAAATATGGTGTACGAAAACGTTAATTCACTGAGATATGGACATATGATGATCATGACAGATCAGGTATCTTACAGACAGATCATATATTCAGTACATTGTTCTGTGCATGTATGTGATTGTTTCTTTGTATGTTCATTTGACGAAATCTTTATGTCCATCTTGTTCAGGATCACGATGGATCCCATATAAAGGGTCTCTTAATCAACTTCATCCACTCTTTTTGGCCGACATTACTCAAGGTTCCATCATTCCTAGTTGAGTTCATCACCCCCATTGTGAAGGTAGATATAAATTCTTCCTTGTATAATATCTTAGTGCTTGACAATAGGAGATAAAAAAATTCTAACAACATATTATACTCAGGCTACACGCAAAAAGGAAGTTCTGTCGTTTTACTCGATGCCTGAGTACGAGAGCTGGAAAGAAAGTCTGAGCGGTAATGCAACTGGATGGACAATAAAGTACTACAAGGTTTGCTTCTATTATAACTATTAAGAGAACACTCTTGAAAATTGCTCATGTTCGCTGCCTACTAATTTTCCTTATGTCTTTGTAGGGATTGGGAACAAGTACGTCTAAGGAGGGCAGAGAGTACTTTGAGCGCCTTAATGTTCACAAAAAGGATTTTGTATGGGAGGATGAGCAAGATGGAGAAGCGATTGAACTTGCATTTAGTAAAAAGAAAATTGAAGCCAGAAAGAACTGGCTTTCTCATTTTGAGGTATGCAGGACATCTGAGTACCTTAAAGATAGTCTTTGCTTATTATTTCTGCCTGTTCTGATATCATTTTTTCTTTCTTTCAGCCTGGCACTCATCTTGATCAGAAGCAACAGAAAATTAGCTTCAGTGATTTCGTAAACAAAGAACTTATCTTGTTCTCCATGGCGGATCTTCAAAGGTCAATTCCTTCCATGGTTGATGGGCTCAAACCTGGCCAGAGAAAGATACTGTTTTGTTCGTTTAAAAGGAATTTCATCAAGGAGGCCAAGGTTGCCCAATTCTCTGGTTATGTATCAGAGCACTCGGCTTATCATCACGGCGAGCAGAGTCTTGCCAGTACGATCATTGGTATGGCACAGGATTATGTTGGCAGCAACAACATAAACTTGCTTCAACCAAGTGGTCAATTTGGCACACGGAATATGGTAAGTATAGCTTACATTGCAACCGTTCTTCTTTATCTATGCTCCAACCCATCTTGGTGTGTACGTTGTGATTGTGATAGGGTGGTAAAGATGCAGCAAGTGCAAGATACATTTTCACTAAGCTCTCTTCAGCAACCAGAGTCTTGTTTCCCAAGGATGACGATGTCCTCCTTAATTACTTGAATGAAGATGGGCAGAAGATAGAGCCAACTTGGTAATTATTTTCTCATCTAGCACATTCCTTTTTTTCTTCTAAAGACAAGTTAACGTGATATCTTAATCCTTGTTAGGTACATGCCCATCATTCCAACTGTGCTTGTGAATGGTTGTGAAGGAATTGGAACCGGGTGGAGTTCTTTCATACCCAACTATAACCCAAGAGATATTGTTGCCAACGTAAGGCGTCTACTTAATGGTGAAAGTATGGTGACTATGGATCCATGGTATAGGAATTTTAAAGGAACTATTGAGAAAACTGCTTCCAAGGATGGCGGCGCTACCTACACAATCACTGGTGTATATGAGGAGATTGATGATACAACTCTCCGTATTACGGAGCTTCCAATTAAAAGGTGGACCGATGATTACAAGAATTTCCTGGAAGCTTTGAAGACAAATAATAATACTCCCTATTTTCAGGTAGAATGCCTATAGTCAGAAACTATGATTGAATTCTTATATGTTTCTCATTAATTCATCCTTCTTATCTCTGCAGAGCGTTGGGGCTTACTATGACGATACGTCTGTGGATTTTCAGCTTCACTTAAGTGAAGAAAACATGATGATGGCCCGTCAAGAGGGCCTTTTGAAATTACTCAAACTTACCACGACAATCTCGACAACAAATATGCACCTATTTGATGAAAACAACGTGATAAAGAAATACGCAACTCCAGAACAAAGTAAGTATGAGATGCAAGTTGTTCCGGTTTGTTTTTCTTCTCCATAACATACACTAATGTTTAATCCCACCTTGCAGTCCTTGAGGAGTTCTTTGTGCTCAGGCTCCAATACTATGAGAAGAGAAAGGTTTGGAAACCTTAATATCCGATTTAGTCCTCTAGTGGTTTAGTTATTGAGGCAGTGTCTTAACGTTAACTGTCTGATATGTATGCAGAAAGTTATCCTGGAGAATCTGGAACTAGAGCTCCTGAAACTAGAGAACAAAGTGAAGTTTATTCTTGGAGTCGTCAGTGGAGAAATCATAGTAAACAACAGGAAGAAGTCTGATCTTGTCCAGGAGTTGAGACGGAGAGGGTTCACACCATTCCCCAAGAAGACCAAGCCTGTGGAAGCTGCGGTTGCTGGAGCAGTGGATTCAACTGAAGAAGAATCTGAAGAAAGCTCAGATGCTCCTGCTTCAAGCTCCTCCACGTTTATATCTGGTTCAGACTATGACTACCTGCTGTCACTGGCTATAGCTACGTTGACTCTAGAGAAAGTGCAGGAGTTATGTGGAGAGAGGGATAAAATGCAGCAACAAGTTGAAGACTTGAAGAAGGCCACACCAAGATCACTCTGGCTCAGAGACCTAGAGTCTCTTGATGCAGAACTTGATGTAAGCATTCACAACCCTAAACCGTCTAATAACGCTTTCTCAAAATCACAGTGAATCGTTAATTAGTCATTGATGCAATGTTTTATCTTATTCAGAAACTTGATGTGGAAGATGCTAAGGCCGAAAAAGAGAGAGAGGAAGCACAAAAGAAGCTAAGGAAAAAGGCTGGAGTACTACCTCTAAAGACTGGAACAGCGGCTCCAAGAAAACAGGCACCAAAGAAGACAACAAAGAAGGCCAGTGAATTAGACACAGCAGAGGCTTCAAGTTCTGCAATGGACACAGGTTTGTCTTGTACTCGACTTAGTGATACTTCATTGTGTTTGAAAACATTTATCTGATTGATAGTCATTTGGCAACCTTTTTCTTGATTCGTTAAGGTGATAACATAGTGGAACTTGCAAACATTTATCTGATTAATATTCATTTAGAAACCTTTTGCTTGATTCGTAAAGGTGACAACGTAGTGGAAGTTGCAAAGCCGAAAGGTAGACAAGGAGCCAAAAAGAAGGCGCCTGCTGCTCCAAAGGTTGAGGATGATGAGATGCTGGATCTAGCACAAAGGCTTGCTCAATACAATTTCGGCTCCACCTCTGAGAACCCAAGCAGTAAGCTTCTAAACATAAACATCATGGTTTTCTTGAGAACTGAAGCCACAGAACGAAATGATCATGAAGTTAATCTTGTCTTTTTATGCGTGTATATAAACAGAAACAGCAATATCTTTGGATGACGATGATGATGACGACGTGGTGGTTGAAGTTGCACCAGCAAAAGTAGGAAGAAAACCAGCTGCGGCGAGTAAAGTAGCCAAACCACCGGCAGCTCCGAGAAAGAGAGCACCAGCGGCGAGCAAGAAGCAACAGCAGCTAGCGACGGAGGTTGTTGAGGTGTCACCAGAGAAGAAAGTGAGGAAGATGAGATCTTCACCGTTTAACAAGAAGAGTAGTTCAGTGTTGGGGAGGTTGGCTAATACTAACAATAAGGAAGAAGGTGAGGAGCAGAGTGTTGAGAATGTGGCGGCTGAAACTTCTTCAGCTAGGCCTAAAAGAGCAAACAGGAGGCAGATGAGGTATGTGTTGAGCGATTCAGAGAGTGAATCTGCGAATGATTCTGAGTTTGATGAAGCTGAGGACGACGAAGATGATGAGTAGAGATGGAGACAGAACCAACTCGGTTTCCAAAAGTTATTTCATGCTATCTCAAACATTTCTTTATGTTCTGTACTAGTAGAATTTGTGTTTGACCAAGCCGGAGCTTTTGTTTACATTAGGAAAGCAAACAAGGACTCGATTAGTGATTGAAGATTTGAATCAATGTTATTTTGAACTTGTCATAAAGAATCAATGTTAAAGGTGACAAGGACTCGATCAGTGAACAAGAGTACCTTAAATATTTTCTCTATGTTAAGGAATAGATTGATACAAGAGTTAATACTCAATATTCTCTTACACTGTACATATAGAAACTTCTGTAATTACCTAGCTCTAGATCCTTCCACATGTATATTGTATATAAGCTGGTGTAATCTTTTCATAATGCAATAAAACATTCTCTCTACACTTTACTTATTTCTGCCTGTTCTGACGTCAGTAGCTTCAGTTGTTGAGGGCGTCCCCGGAAAAGAAAGTGAGGAAGATGAGATCTTCACCGTTTAACAAGAAGAGTAGTTCTGTGGTGGGGAGGTTGGCTAATACTAAAATTGAGGAAGAAGGTGAGGAGGAGAGTGTTGAGACTGTGGCGTCTGAAACTGTTTCAGCGAGGACTAAAAGAGCAAACAGGAGGCAGATGAGGTTTGTGCTGACTGCTGAGTGATTTGGAGAGTGAGTGTGCGAGTTACAATAGAATTCCTTTGAAATTTAGTGGCATTTTGAGGTTTGCAGTCAAAAGCTATGGCTAGTTAAGCCTAGTTTAAACGCAATGTGCTTGTCTTGGGTCAAAAATTCAATGTGTTGACCAATGTTTGTTGTCTGAAGATCTGGTTTCTAAATTTGCCTTTTGGAATTGTTTGGTGATCTCTTCTCTCTTTGATCTCCGTTATTATATGTTTATCTTTAGTGTTTCCTCAGATGGATTATATTAGGACGGATCCATGGTTGAGAATCTTGATCCGGTAAACATTGTGTTGTGTTGTCTCCCTTCCTCTCTGGTATAGAAAACTTTGTAAACATTTACAACCTGAGAGTTGGTGTGAGCCTTTAGCCATCTAAAGAGCTAGATTTCTTGTTGCTCAGGCTAGCCATTACCCTATTTTTTCATTTCAAGTTACAATGAGAAAAAGGTCTTATGTTTACTCAAATTTGCTTCTTTGATTCTATGTTACTTCATCGTTTATACATTTGATCTTGTATTATCCTTTTATCAATATTGTAAGATTCATATCAACATGTGTGTAACAACTTCCTCTCATCATGGTCAAAGTTGATCCTTGAATGAGACATAATGACTAATGAGGTCAAAGTTGATTGTTGAATGAGACATAAATGACTAGTGAGGCCATGAGTAAAGTCAATCCTAGTAGTCATGGAGTTTTTTTTTTTTTTGAACTTAGGATCAAATACTCAGGTTCCAGATGTAGTTAGTCATTGAACTAACACTTGATTCATGAAATCCGCTGCAATCTAAATGGCTTTGACATGAATTGCAAAAATTTCTGTTATTGACCATGAAAATGTCATAAAACTAATCATAATTGTGACTGTGAGTCAAAAGAAAGAATTAATTAACTTTGACTCCATGAATTAGTCAGTAGTACTAATATGTTAAATAATTAACTTAAGGGGTTATTTAAAAATGGGACTAAAGTTGAGAGACCAAGCAAGCAATAGATAAAAATAAACAAAAGTTTCCAGCAATCATCATCATCTCTATCGTTCACTCCCTCCCCTAGGGTTTGTTTTTCTTTTCTTTCCTCGGAAACGGACATCTAGATTTCAAGGAAGACAATCGGAGAGAAATGGGGTCTAATGAAAGAGAGGATCATACGACGCAGCAGCAGCAGCAGCATCACCCGCCTCACATTAGCAGTCTCGTCGTGCGTACATCCGGAAGCAACGACGGAGAAGTTGACCGCCTCGCCGCCACCGGCGACGTCTCCCGTAATAACCGGCCTTCGTTTGATCGCTCAGATCGTCATAAGGCTGACAACGGTTCGTAATCTCTTCCATCGTTATTACACTCTCCAGTTAGTCTGATTGGGTTTGTAGAAGCAATGTTAGTCTGATTGGTTTTTTGTATAATTTTTGTTTTTGAGGTTTCTGATGAAATTTATGAATAGAACGTGTTTGAGCTAAGTTGTGAGTTGCTGTTCTGTCTTGTGGCTGGTGTAATAAGAATCTCATTTGCTTACAGATGATGTATTGATTGTATAGCTTTAAGAGTTCAGTTACACTGTTTGTGGACCTGAGAAGGCTAGTGTGTATGTCTTTAATGATTTTTGAACGTTGCTGTTTGCTAATAGATGATTAAGTGAAGAGTCCCTGCTACTTGTTGACTTGATGATGATAGTTCTCTTGTACTGTAGTTGATCCTGTTTCCTCCTGCTGACTAATTTTTTGTTGTGTAGGACATAGAACTCGTGCAAGTTCTACCTCACCACCCCGTCGTCCATATGAAGATCAAAGGCACGGCTCTGATCTTAATCATTCAGGTGCGCCGCTGCCTCGTGGCCGTGAGTTCAGCAGCAGAAGGGAATCTTCTGGGAAATACAGAGAGTATTCGCCACCACTCCATGCTAGAGGTGGTCGTCGTTTTGATGGGCCTGAACCTGCTCACGGCTCTTTTAAAGGCGATGGCGTGAGCAGAAACAGTAACTCAAAGGTTCAACCAAGAGATGGAGATTGGTACTGTCTAGACCCATTGTAAGTTATCCTTGGCTCAGTCTGCACCATATGACCTCTGCATAAATTTCTAGATTTCATTGTTTTTTGTTTGTTATGGATACAGATGCAGAAACTTGAACTTTGCGAGACGAGAAGTGTGTTTCAAGTGCAAGAGGCATCGCTATTCACGTGCCAATAGTCCACCACCGCCTCGTCTTCTCCCTCCTCCTCCAATGAATCTTTCTCCAAGAAGAGACTTTAATGGCTACAGGTCTTCTCCTCCACGTGGCTACCCCAGAGACTACCCGCCACCAAGACTTGACCATCCCACATGGAGAGACAGAGAACGAGACCGAGACCGAGACCGTCTGCGTTACTCAGACCTTGATTATCCTTCTAGCAGAAGAACAGCATCTGACTGGGTCCACCCTGAGCCACTCCCAAAACCTCACTATGATAGACGACCACCTCTCAGTCCACCGCGTGGTGGAAGATGGGGACGACATTCAAGAGAGAGGAGCAGATCGCCGCCATTGAGAGAGGGTCCACCGCATCCAATGAGAGGAGGTCAACCATCGCATCCAATGAGGAGCAGATCACCGCCATTGAGAGACGTTCCACCACCACCACATCCAATGAGAGGAGGTCCACCACCGCTCAGAGATTACCGCCGTGACAGTTACTTTGATAGGCGTGGCGGCAGAGACAGGATGTGAAATTCTTTACTGATGCAAAACTGTGTATGTCCTGGGAGTTCGGTTTAGACAGTTCAAAATTTTTACCTGAAAAATCAATGTGGCCTTGTATTACACCGTAGATTCTTTTGTTCCAATTTTGAATGTTAGCAAAACATTTATGCTCTTTGTGCAAAAAAAGAAAGTTTCGGGGCTAAATGAAAAATACGCTTATTCTTAAAGGACCCATTTCTTCTCGCGTAGTAGACAAGACTTGTGCATCGTAGACACTCGTGGTCTGTCTACGTGGCAGCTTATAATTGGTATATCTTAGTACGCACACAAGATCGGACGGTGAAAAGACAGCAAAACCTAAAGCTTTTATGAATTCAAATCGTTGGATCACCGTAACCGTACGATCAGACTCCCACGAAAATCTAACCGTCCAATATAATCTCTAGAAAGAAATGAAATTTCAAAAATATGGTAGAGAAGAGGGAGGAGAGATGCTGTGGACGACGACGAAGAAGAAGAAGAACAACAAAACCCAAAGTATTTAGCTTTTAATTCTCTCCTTCGTCATCGTCTTTCATCGAGAGCTCAAAACCCTATCGTTCTCTCTCTTAAAGCTTATCCCTTTCTCTCTCTCGGATCAAGTTCAAAGTCTCAACCTTTAACAGCCGCCGAATCGGTTTCTGATCTGGCTACGGATCTGGGTTTTCTGCGTGTGTTTCTCTGAGTTGATTCGTGGAATTTCTCGGTTAAAACAGGAAATTTTCTGGGTTAACTTGAAAAAAAACTCGAGATTAGAAGTTTTGCCAGATGGGTAACGCCGGCGGAAGAGATCAATTCCCGCCAAAAAAGGACGGTGGGTCTGATGAGTCTGGTTTCCCGGCGAGGAAGCCAGCGAGGCAACTCGACTTCACCGGTGGTTCAGAACAACATTCACTGTCTAGACCGGCTCCCACGGCGGCTAAACCCGTCGTCACTCCCTCCATTCCTTCACCGGTAACTGTAACACCGACGAAGACGTTGACGTCACGGCTTCATCCGGTGGTGACTTCAAATCCGCCGTCACAATCACAAATCCTTAACGCGCCAATCAAGCTTCCGTAAGTTGTATCTAATTGACATCTCTGCTTCCTTCTTTTTAGTTTAGTTTCTGATGAGAAAGTGTTGAATAAAAATTCAAACTTTTGGTTTGGGATGATGACAAATGGTTTAAATCTTCAAACTTTTGAACTGATTGGTGAAAGTAGTTTGATTGGTTTTGTCCGAATTTTTTGAATTTTCACCCTTTTTTTTTTGGCAGAAAGCAGGAATCTCCAATATCTAGACCAAGGTCTATTGTGGAAGGTAGAGATGGGACTCCTCAAAAGAAGAAGCATTGTAACTGTAAACACTCTCGCTGCTTGAAACTGTGAGCCTTCTTCCCATTCATCTTTTAGGGATTAGCATTGATCAGAGCCTGTTATGTTATGGTTTGTTTGTGAAACTATCCCTTCTTTGGTCCGAGAAGACGTGTTGGTACAATTATGGATTGTTCATATATCTTTGTGCATTACAGTTTCTGACTCGCGCTTTTACTTTTGAATCCATAAACTTACACTCTGCTATTATCTTGTCAGGTACTGTGAATGCTTTGCATCTGGAACATATTGTGACGGTTGTAACTGTGTCAATTGTTTCAACAACGTTGACAATGAAACTGCAAGACGAGATGCTGTGGAAGCAATTCTGGAGCGGAATCCAAATGCCTTCAGGCCTAAAATTGCTAGCAGTCCACATGGTGTGAGGGATAAAAGGGTACGTGGTTTAAGGAATCATCAATTTTACTGATAAAAAGCAATTACAACTTCGATGAATTTTTGTTTGATCGCTGGAGAGCTTATAAAGTACTGTGAGATGGTTAAACTGTTGATTTGTCTTTTGCAGGAGGAGATTGTGCTGTTAGGGAAACATAGCAAAGGATGCCACTGCAAGAAATCAGGATGTCTTAAGAAGTATTGTGAGTGCTTTCAAGCAAACGTTCTTTGTTCCGAGAACTGCAAATGCTTAGATTGCAAAAACTTTGACGGAAGTGAGGAGAGACAAGCTCTGTTTCACGGTGAACATGCCAACAACAACATGGCTTATCTCCAACAAGCAGCAAATGCAGCCATTACTGGCGCTGTTGGTTCCTCCGGCTTTGCACCTTCCCCAGCTTCTAAGAGAAGGAAAGGAGGCCAAGACATTTGCTTCAACCAAGCCACCAAAGATACATCTTCACCGGCAGCTCCATCAAAGTTTGTATATAGGTGAAGTTTCTGGTGTTTCACCTGTTGATCCAAATAGTTTCATAGCACTAACTTGTATGTTGTATTTCTTATGAAGGTCTCTCTTAGCAGATGTAATCCAACCACAGAATGTGAAAGCCCTTTGCTCTGTGTTGGTCGCTGTGGCCGGAGAAGCAGCAAAGACATTTACAGGTGAAACTTTGAGTGGAAAAAAATCTGTATTGATGTGGTTTTAGCTCTATGTGTATTGTTTCATTGATCTTCCTTTGAATTTTACTTTAGATAAAAGAAATGAAGACCGGTTTGAAGATCAAACAGAAACTTCTTTAGCTTCTTCTGCACAAGAAAAATCACAAGGCGAGGTTGAGATGGCTGAAGCTGATACGTCTGGACCAGAGGGTTCCAACTCAGATGCCTATAAAGCAACGCCGTTATCTCCAGCAACTTTGGCTTTGATGTGTGATGATGAACAAGACACTATGTTCATGGTAGCAGCATCTGAATCTAATGGCTGCAGAACAAACTCACAGGGGCAGTCACAAGACTACGCAGAGCAGGAGAGAGTGGTATTAACCAAGTTAAGAGATTGCCTTAGTCGTCTTATCTCTAATGCAGAATTAAAAGGTACTGTTGGAGTGTTGTTTCTTGTGCTTCACACACCACTCATTGAAGAAACCTTCTCCTCTAAAGTCTTTTTTTTTAATTTGTTGGTTTTTGCAGAATCAAAATGTTCATATTTAGCAAGAAGGCATATACAGATACCCCCAACAGCAACCGAGACTGTAAAAACCGAGAATGGGGTACAGCAAGTACCACTAATTGTGAATGGAGGAGCTTCACGAGCCACTACTCAACCTGCAGTCAACACACCGCAGCTGTTGCAGCCTATGACCACAACAAATACCTCAAGCACTCATCATCCTCACAAACCTCCAGCTTTACCGAAAAAGGACATCTGAATCAATAATGTACTACCTAATAGAAACTTAGTGGGGCTTATTGGATTAGGGATTTCATAGAATTTTAGGTTTTATCTAAAACTTTCTTTATTGAATATATAGTATTTCTAAAATTTTTTTACAAATCCAAGGTTATTGAATATGGCATTTGTATAAAACCTATGAAATCTTCCCTTATTGGAAAATATGGATTTCATTAATAATATATATCAAAGATTATTTTGGTTTATTAGAAACCCTTTAAATTCAGTAGAGAAGAATACCTTTAAGGAGATGGAATTTCAAAAAAGCAAAATAATTATTTCATCTTCTTATGTAAGTGTAGGTTTCTTTACCCGTAGGTGTTAGCTCTTTTGCTCTATTTTTTTGGTGTATCATGCTGTGATGATTGTTGTTCAATCCATATGAAAAATATATCTCCCGATTTGCTGAGAAAAAAAAACAATTGGGAACAATTGAAATGAGTTCGTCTTTTGTAATAGCTTTTTGTTAGATATCGTAATTCCAAAACTTGTGGAGAAAAACACAAAAAGAAAATCTAAAATAGAAAAAGAAGTTTATGAGTTACTAATATTTATTTTATTTTGTGTGGTTTTATATTTTAGTTATTATTTATGAGTTATTGATTTGTGATATTTTAAAGGAAAATATCTTTTATCAAATTTTTAAAATTATATCATAGACTCATGTCAGTACCCAAAACCAACATCAATATAATTCACACAACAACCAAAATGTTAGTCATTAAAGTCATGAAGGCAGACATAATCAAGAACATGTGAATCAGAACTGGAATCCTCAAGGAAACTTTAATGACACATCGGATTCCCACCTCCAACAAGAGGAGGTGCACGAGCATTTGTAAGGCCATCACCACCATCAATCTATGCTCAGTATATTCCGGTTCAGCCGTTTTATTATCCTATTGCGTTTACTGATATACCACCACCGATGATGTATCATCCACATCGTATGCCCTTCTTCGACCCTCTTGATGTCTTGTTTCCATCTCAAAAATCTGGACCGTATGCCCTCCATCCAGCCTCCTCCTGTCTCGGTCCAATCTCAAAAGGATCTCCTAATCAAGACTCTGAATCAAGTTCAAGAAGCTCCACTTAAAACCAAGATACATAATCAAATTCAAAAGTTTCGCTTAAAACAAAGATACTAAATCAGGTTCAGTATTATTTGAGCGAGGATAATTTACCAAATGATGTATACCTTCGCAAGCGCATGCATCATGAAGGCTTTGTTCATATAGAGTTAATCGCTGATTTCAATAAGCTTAAAACACTAACAATTGATGTCCAACTTATATTGGATTCTCTACGTGATTCAGATATCGTTGAAGTGCAAAGCTATAAATAAGAAATTGGTGTGTCTGGAGAAAACGTAATGCCTCACGACTGGCAGGTTACTTTTATCCGAGCCAAGAATATATATAGTGGCTAACAACCACCAAAACATGTAACTCGAGCAGAACTAGAAGAAGTGGGATTAAGTTCAAGCAATCAAAAGCTTATAATAAAAATATATATATATAAGATACATGTAATTTTTTATTAAATATACTTCCATTTGGATATTAGATATATTTTTAATATATAATAATTTTTTCTTTTATGAATTTGATATTTTAAAGGAAAATATCTTTTATCAAATTTTTAAAATTATATCATAGACTCATGTCAGTACCCAAAACCAACATCAATATAATTCACACAACAACCAAAATGTTAGTCATTAAAGTCATGAAGGCAGACATAATCAAGAACATGTGAATCAGAACTGGAATCCTCAAGGAAACTTTAATGACACATCGGATTCCCACCTCCAACAAGAGGAGGTGCACGAGCATTTGTAAGGCCATCACCACCATCAATCTATGCTCAGTATATTCCGGTTCAGCCGTTTTATTATCCTATTGCGTTTACTGATATACCACCACCGATGATGTATCATCCACATCGTATGCCCTTCTTCGACGGCCTCACCGTCGCTCTCAAGGAGATCTTCGACTACCAATCAGCCTTCCGGGAGATCGACGCCCTCTCGATCCTCCAGGGCTCCCCCAACGTCGTCCTAATGCACGAGTACTTCTGGCGTGAGGACGAGAACGCAGTGATCGTCCTCGAGTTCCTCAGGTCTGATCTATCCGCAGTGATCCGAGACGCCAAGAGGCGGAAGAAGAAAGGGAAGGAGGAGGGATGGATTCTCCGTTGGGGAGATCAAGAGATGGATGGTTCAGATTCTCAATGGCGTCGATGCTTGTCATCGGAATATGATCGTTCACAGAGATTTAAAGCCTGGGAATATGTTGATTGGTGATGATGGAGTGCTCAAGCTTGCTGATTTTGGTCAGGTGATTTGTAAAAAGTTTCGATCTTTTAATCAAATTTAGTTTACCCTTATTGTAAAGTTTAGATCTTTGAATCAAGTTTGTAATAATGTGTGTGTTTGGCTGCTTGGTTTGTTTACAGGCTAGGATACTCATGGAGTCTGATAACCTCGCTACAGATGAAAACCAACAGGAAGAGAGAGAAGGAGAAGCCAGCAGGGAGCCACCAGAAGTGATTCCTGATTATGTGAACTCCTCTCAGATAGGGTCAGAAGGTCAGGAACAGGAAGTACTGAGTAGAGACGAGTACTTTCGGCAGGTGGAAGAGCTCAAGGCTAAGCAAGTTGTGAGAGATGATACTGATAAGGACTCCAACGTGCCTGATGGAGACGGAGCGTCTTGTCTTGCCACGTGTACTGTTAGCGAAATGGATGATGATTTCGGGACGAACTCTTTTGCTTATGATGAGGGATTGGATGGTGGTGGAGAAGGTTTGATGACATCTTGCGTGGGGACCAGATGGTTTAGACCACCGGAGCTTCTCTACGGATCTACAATGTATGGGTTGGAGATCGATCTGTGGTCGCTTGGTTGCGTCTTTGCGGAGCTCTTGTCTCTGGAGCCTTTGTTCCCTGGAGTTTCGGATATTGATCAGATCAGCAGAGTGACCAACGTGCTGGGGAACTTGAACGAAGAGGTTTGGCCAGGCTGTGTTGATCTTCCTGATTATAAGTCGATCTCGTTTGCTGAAGTAGAGTCTCCTCTTGGTGTAGAAGGATGTCTTCCTAACCATTCGGGGGAAGTGATAGCGCTGCTCAAGAAGCTTATCTGTTATGATCCAGCTAGTAGAGCTACTGCTGTGGAGTTGTTGAGTGATAAATATTTCAAGGAAGATCCTCTTCCGTACCAGTTTCAGAGCTCTATGTGCCTCCGCAATGAGTGGACCAGATGAGGAGGATTCTCCTAGGAAGTGGAATGATTACAGAGAAATGGATTCAGATTCAGATGGCTTTGGACCTGTGAATGTGAAGCCTACAAGTAGTGGATTTACAATAGAGTTCCCCTGAACCTGAATGGCATTTAAGGTACGCAGTCAAAAGCTTTGCCTCTTTCTTCTTCATACTACTAGGCCTAGCTAAGAAACTTGCTAACTTTAATGGTTGCAGTGTTTTGAAGTTGCTTTTGGAATCGTTTGCTGCTTTCTTCTCTCATAACTCTGTTTCTTCATTGATTCTCAGTTTTGTGTGTTATCTTTGATGTTTCTTCAGATGGATTGGATTGCACTTGCCTTGGCGCCATGATTGAGAATCTTGATCATCCTGAATCCGTCTGCTGTGTCAAGATTGTGTTGTGTATTGTTGTTGTCTCTGGAATAGAAAACGGTTACATTTACAATCCAGCATTGAGCTCTCTAAAGTGCTATAAAAGCGTTGTATTATCTGTTTATCCATTTTGTACTAATAACTCCTCTTTTCTTGTTCACCATAAGTTTTCATGATGGTTCAATGAGTGATATAATAAGGCTACGAATCCTCGTTGTCATCCAGTTTTTTTGCTTATCTGTTGACCAAATTACATGATCAAACTCTTAGTTACAGGTTCAGTCGTCGTACCAAAGACTAGTTTTTCTGCGTATTCATCATGTGAAAATAACACGTTAAGAATCAGCTTATCAGTCTATTGGACTATCATGTTAAATAATAAACTTAAGGGTTGTTTTAGAAATTAGACAAAAGCTGAGAGGTCAAAAGATAAATTAACGACAGTTTCCTTCCACACAGCTTATTACACTCCCTTAGGGTTTTTTTTTGTGGGGTGGGGAAACGGACATCGAGATTTCAGCAGGCCTTGTGAATCGGAGAGAAAATGGGGTCGAGTGTAAGAGAGGATCAGACGCCGCAGCATCACCCGCCTCACATCAGCAGTCTCGTCGTGCGTCCTTCCGGTAGCAACGACGGAGAAGGCGACCGCCACGCCGTCGCCGGAGATGACTCTCGTGACCGTCCCTCATTTGCTCGCTCCGATCGTCATAAGAGTGACAATGGTTCGTATCTCTTCCACAGTTAATTACATCCCAGTCCAGTTCTCTTTATCGGTTATGGTTTCGATTTATGAATTGCGAGTTCTTTATTGGCTGTGTAATAGCTAAGAGTTCAGTTACACTTGACGTGTTCTTGAGATTTCTTAACACTGCTTCAGATTTCTTAACAACAATTCCCTTTTCTCTTGTATGGTTTGTTCGGTGTAAACACTTAATGTTTGGCGGTCAAAGACTGGTATTGAGCCACCAACGGCCTTGTCATTTCACATTGTCAGCACTTCACTGTTTTCTATTGTGCTTACCCTGGCTTCTTCTTTTTGTGTGTGTGTGTAGGGCATAGAACTCGTGCAAGTTCTAGCTCACCACCACCCCGTCGTCCATTTGAAGATCACCACCGACACGGCTCGGATCTGAATCATTCAGGAGTTCCACTTCGTGGTGGCCGAGATTTCAGCAGCAGAAGAGAATCATCTGGGAGATACAGAGACTATTCACCGCCCCATGCTAGAGTTGGTCGTCGCTTTGATGGGCCTGAACCTGCTCATGGCCGCCCTTTCAAAAGCGATGGCATTGGCAGAAACAACAATTACCCAAAAGTGCAACCAAGAGATGGAGATTGGTACTGTCTAGATCCACTGTAAGTATCCTTACTCCTTGGCTATGAATAAGAACTCTTGATTTGTTTGTTTATTATCTTTAATCTACCGAAGTTTATAGATTTCATTTGTATGTTTATTTTTGTTTTTGTTATGGATACAGATGCGGTAACTTGAACTTTGCCAGACGAGAAGTGTGTTTCAAGTGCAAGAGGCGTCGCTATGCACCTGCCAATACTCCTCCACCGCCTCGTCTTCTTCCTCCCGTGAATCTCTCCCCAAGAAGAGACTTCAATGGCTACAGGTCTCCTCCACGTGGCTACCCCAGAGACTACCCGCCGCCAAGACTTGACCATCCCACATGGAGAGAAAGAGACAGAGAAGGAGGAGACCGTCTGCGTTACTCAAACCTCGAGTATCCTCCTAACAGAAGATTAGCATCTGACTGGGTCCCGGAACCTCACTATGAGAGACGACCACCTCTCAGTCCACCGCGTGGTGGCGGATGGGGACGACATTCAAGAGAGAGGAGCAGGTCGCCGCCAATGAGAGACAACCCTCCACCACCGCTAAGAGATTACCGCCGTGATAGTTACTTAGAGAGAGGAGGGAGAGACGATCAGCGTGGTGGCGACAGAGACAGGATGAGAAACGCTTACTGATACCAGAACAGTGTGTATGTCTTGGGGAACGTGGATGGTTTAGACAGTCGAAAATTTTCCCTGAAAATCAAAGCGACCTTTGTATTACACCTTAGATTCTTTTGTGCTAAATTTGAATGTTTAGCGAATTTTTGTGCACTTTATGCAAAAAAAAAGAAAAGAAAGTTCCGGAAAGGAATCAAAATACTCTTCTTTTTCCTACTTCCAAAACTCGACGGTAAGAGTGACGACGACTAGTCTGCCTACGTGTCGGTTCACAATTGGTGGGTATCTAAAACACGCACATTGTAAAGGTCTTTTAGATCAAATTTTTTATTCAGAGGCGATCGAACGGTGGAGAGAGGGCGAAACATAAAGCTTTTATGAATTCAAATCGTTGGATCACGGAATATAACACAAACCGTACGATCAAAACGCCGCGCAAATCTAACCGTCGAATATAATTTAAGAAAATTGAAATTTCAAAACATGTTAGAAAGAGGGAGGAGAGATGCTGTGTGGAAGAAGAAGAAGAAGAAGGAAGTACACAAAACCGAAAGTATCCTTCCTTGAGGGCTTTTCCTTCTTCTGCTTCGTCGTCATCGTCTTCGTGAACTAAAAACCCTAATTCTCCCCCATCTCTCTCTCTGTCGAAGCTTATCACTTTCACCCTCTCTATACGCGGATCAAATTCAAAGTCCCGAGCTTTTAACAGCCGCCGCCGAATCGGTTCTGATTCCTTTTTCGCGCTCCGTCGTGGGGGGATACCGATCTGGGTTTTCTCCGCGTGTTACTTTGAGCTGATCTGTGTCAATTTTTTAGAAAAGGAAACTTTCTGGGTTCCTTTGGAGATTCGAAAATTTTGGAGATGGGTGAAGAAGGCGGCGGAGGAGGAGGAGGAGGAGGAGGATTCCCGCCAAAAAAGGAAGGTGTAACTGATGAGTCTGGTTTCCCGGCGAAGACGCCAGCGAGGCAACTCGACTTCACTGGTGGCTCCGCTGAACATTCACTGTCTCCTACTGTCGTTGCTACGGCGGTTAAGACAATCGTCACTTCCTCCGTTTCTTCTTCACCGATTACGACGATGGCGTCGCGGCTTCATCCGGTGGTACGACCGACGGTGACTAACCCGCCGTCACAGTCACCAATCCTTAACGCGCCAATTAGGCATCCGTAAGTTTTATCTAATTGAGCTATTTTTGAAAATTTTGTGAAGAAAATTCATACGATTGATTTGCAGAAGTTTGATTTTGTGAAAAATCCAAACTTTTAGTGATTGAATTTGCAGAAATTTGATTTAAATCTTCAACCTTTGGAATCTTTAACATATCCAATGATTAAAGCTTTCTTAGTACACTCTTATTCACCTTTCAATGATTTTCGAAATTTTCAACCTTTTCTTCGTTTTTTTTTTTGGCAGAAAGCCGGAATCTCCGATATCTAGACCGAGGCCTATTGTGGAAGGTAGAGATGGAACCCCTCAAAAGAAGAAGCAGTGTAACTGTAAACACTCCCGCTGCTTGAAACTGTATGTCTTCTTCCCATTCATCTTTAGAGATTGACAAACTTGTTATGTTTGTTGTTTATTTGTGAGCTGTGTGAGTAACCTCTTCTTTTCAAGTTCGGGGAGACATGTTAGTGTGATTAAATTGTTTCCCTTTATCTGCCGTTAATTGTTGAGTTACGAATTATAGATTCTGGTTAGGCTTTAACTTTTGTGCTTCCATAAACTTACATGTACCTTTTCAGGTACTGTGAATGCTTTGCGTCCGGAACATATTGTGATGGTTGTAACTGTGTCAATTGTTTCAACAACGTTGATAACGAACCTGCAAGACGAGATGCTGTTGAAGCAACTCTGGAGCGGAATCCAAATGCTTTCAGGCCGAAAATTGCTAGCAGTCCACATGATGTTAGGGATAAAAGGGTACGTTCTTTGAGGATTAACAACGTTACTGATAAATAAAAGCACTTACATAGTGAGATGCTTAGACTGTTGATGTGTCTTTTATGAATTTGATATTTTAAAGGAAAATATCTTTTATCAAATTTTTTTAAAATTATATCATAGACTCATGTCAGTACCCAAAACCAACATCAATATAATTCACACAACAACCAAAATGTTAGTCATTAAAGTCATGAAGGCAGACATAATCAAGAACATGTGAATCAGAACTGGAATCCTCAAGGAAACTTTAATGACACATCGGATTCCCACCTCCAACAAGAGGAGGTGCACGAGCATTTGTAAGGCCATCACCACCATCAATCTATGCTCAGTATATTCCGGTTCAGCCGTTTTATTATCCTATTGCGTTTACTGATATACCACCACCGATGATGTATCATCCACATCGTATGCCCTTCTTCGACCCTCTTGATGTCTTGTTTCCATCTCAAAAATCTGGACCGTATGCCCTCCATCCAGCCTCCTCCTGTCTCGGTCCAATCTCAAAAGGATCTCCTAATCAAGACTCTGAATCAAGTTCAAGAAGCTCCACTTAAAACCAAGATACATAATCAAATTCAAAAGTTTCCGCTTAAAACAAAGATACTAAATCAGGTTCAGTATTATTTGAGCGAGGATAATTTACCAAATGATGTATACCTTCGCAAGCGCATGCATCATGAAGGCTTTGTTCATATAGAGTTAATCGCTGATTTCAATAAGCTTAAAACACTAACAATTGATGTCCAACTTATATTGGATTCTCTACGTGATTCAGATATCGTTGAAGTGCAAAGCTATAAATAAGAAATTGGTGTGTCTGGAGAAAACGTAATGCCTCACGACTGGCAGGTTACTTTTTATCCGAGCCAAGAATATATATAGTGGCTAACAACCACCAAAACATGTAACTCGAGCAGAACTAGAAGAAGTGGGATTAAGTTCAAGCAATCAAAAGCTTATAATAAAAATATATATATATATATATATAAGATACATGTAATTTTTTTATTAAATATACTTCCATTTGGATATTAGATATATTTTTAATATATAATAATTTTTTCTTAAAAATCATTTTTGTTAAATTACATGCTTTAAATATAAAAATGATATATACATTTTAAAAATATTACATCTTTATATTAAATTCCTTTTTGATTTCTTAAAGGCATTTTTATTAAATTATATGGTTTAAATAGAAAATGCTATGTATATGTTAAAGATATTGTATTTTTGATAATAAGATGATTTGAAAACAGATATTAAAAAATAGAATTAAATAAAAGATATTAATTGCTATATTTTATTAATAAATTTAAATCATTAAGATTATCTTTGTAATTAACTATTCTAAAAATCAATGTGAGAGATACACATAAAATTCAATTTTTAAATAATATTATAGAGATATTTTACCTAAAACGAAAATAATTTACGAGAGAACATAAACAACAAGCTGCAACTACACTCAATAGGCCATTGGATAATCAATTTAATTTTGAATGAAATTTTCTAATTTTTCTCCATTTTTATTTTGTTAGTAGTTGTGTTATCCTAAATAGTCAATTTTTCCTAAATAGTCAATTTTCTTTACTTTTATTTTTGATGATTTTTTTTTCAAAAACATCTTATTGGTGTTCGGAGGTTTTGAATAAACAAGTAATAACGAAATAAAATTATATAAATCATATTATACTTGTTAAGATATTTTTTGGCTTTACTTTTAATTTCTTAATATTTCTGAGAAGTGATTTTGAAATTTCATGATAAAGGAAAGTTGAGAACTATTGATTGTCACTAGTAAATTGTACAAGTAATGATCAAAACGTAAAAAAACACAAGTATTCCAACAAAAAAAAAATCAGATTTATTAAGCTGATACAATACCAACAAAGATAATATGATTTATAACCGCATACATTTAATCACATTGAGAGAAAACTTCAAAACTCACATCATATTTCGTTCTTTCACAGTTTTAGTTATGATATTTATAATTCTTCACTTGTGACGTTTCTTATGATTTATTTAATGATGCATCATCATTTTCAATGGCCGTCATCGACCATTGGATCTACAACAATAATAGGAAAAAAACAAGTTATAAGTTATTCAGTTTCTTTCATTTATTTCTAAAAGACGTGTATTGACATATAATTTAGAGATTAGTGAATACAAGTTTTTACTGTGTCAAGTTCTTTTCGTTTTTCTTTTTTTTATAAAATCTCCTCTTTAAAGCGTTTATAGTTGGTGTGGATTTAAGATTATGATATAAATACTAATAGAATATATACTTATAATGATTGTAAAATTTTCAAATTCTATAGTTATTGGTTAATGGATTCTAAAATTCTTATTAAATCAAGTGTTATTGATTTGATGATTCTCTAATGACATATTCAATTTATTGTTATTCAAAAAGTTTAGATTTTAGAGATTTTATAATTCTCGAAAATCCAGTGTTATTTGGATTTGAATTCTTAACATTTTAACTCAAAACAAAAACAAAAAATTTCACAATATTCCATATATCCTCAAAATTCTTAAAATCATTATAGAAAGAATAGTTTCATGGACTTTTTAAACATGAAAAACTTATTAGGATTCCTTATAAATTTAACAAATTTCTTGATTTTTAAAATCAATCTAACTCTGCCTAAATTTATCTTCCACTAACCCCTCTAACATGTGTTGTTAGTTTATATTGATGGTTTGGTTGTGAAACTACATTGTTTATTATTTATGATTATGACATAATTTGAAGTCAGTACAAACTCTTAAGAACATAAAAATTGGTTTTCAAGTGTTTATTTATAGTTGAAACAATTATGACATAATATTACAAGTAAGTCAATACAAAACACTTTATTAAGAATAAAGACTCATTTACTCTCATTTAATGAGTAACACCTTCAGCCTCTCTTTCTGTATAAACTTTGTTCAATAGCATCTTTGCTTACTGCTTTTAAGCTCTCCATTTTTGTGCATTTACAGCCGAGACCTTGATGATTTTGGATCACTCTGCAGCGAAAAAAACCCAGAGTTTCATCATGAGTTACACAACGCAGAAGGATTTAGTTGAGACTGGGATCATGAGGGGACTTTACCAAAAGCAATCCTCTCATTGCCCTTTCCTCCAGATACTTGGACGGTTTGAAAAAACCGCCATAAGTCTCAGATAATCTCTTGAGCCTTTCATATATGTACTTTGGTCCAACCGTGTCTGCCCAGAAGAGAACTCCCCCGCTGAAAACAAAAAGTGCTTACCATAAGTAATGATCATCACCAAAACAAAGAAGATAAACTGGTTGATTATGACCAAATAGTCCTCACCGATAAGAAGGAAAACTCATTCCTAGAACAGAAGCAACGTCCAAGTCTGAGGCTCTGATCACAACTCCTTCATCTAAGACACGGCATGCCTCGTTAACCACAGGGAACAAGATCATCTCTACAATCTCTTCATCAGTTACTGATATAGGCTGCAGAACAAGAACAAGGCTGCATTAACTTCAATAGTAATACTTATGTTTTGGTAAGACCTCTTTATTTCTTACCTTCCCACCAGGCATGATATTGGTAAGCTTCCTTGATTCCTCAACAACTGAAAGCACTGATGAATCAGGTTTTGGTTTGCTTCCTTTTTGGTATATATAGTATCCTCTCCCATTGATTTTTCCTGAAGCAGCAGACGTTAAAAGTGAGCAGATGAGACGTTTGCAAACGCAATGGCAAACGACGTACCATTTCTACCGCTCTTAAGCAGAAGCTCAGTCAATGGAGAGCTGAACATCCGGTCACCAAAAGCCTTGGCATATATATCCTTAGTTGCTATTGCAATACCATGTCCAGCCAAATCACCTAGCCTGAGAGAAGTAAGTTCGCTGAGATAACCATACAGCAACACATACACACAAAGCAGAAGGAGAGGCTTACTGGAAAGGACCCAAGGGAAAGCCGAAAGAGGTAATAACGTTGTCGATTCTGAACAAGTCAACACCGAGATCGACCAACATATGTGCAGCTTGTGCATACGGAAAGAATGTTCTATTCACTGCAAAGCCTATGCAGTTTCCAACCACCACTGGAACTTTCTTTATGGCCTTTCCAAGCGCCATGAGATCAAGAATCACCTGCGGAGAAGTATTTTCTGTGCGAACTATCTCAAGAAGTGTCATGATATGTGCCGGGCTGAAGAAATGTGCACCAACAATGCGATCTTTTGAGTTAGTTTTTTCTCCAATTACGTTGAGGTCGATGGTAGATGTATTGCTTGCCAATATGCAATGTGGTGGACAGACCTCTTCGATTTCTTTGAATATCTTTTGTTTCAACTCAATGTTTTCAATCACTGCCTGAAAAAAATGATAAAAGAGTAGTTGACACTCTTGAAACTAACTAGATTTTGGATATAGTTGGAAACGAAAGAGAAGGCAGAGAGACCTCTATGACCATGTCCACATCTTTGAACTCTGTGTAGTCTAGTACTCCCTTGAGCAAAGAGAAGGCCTTTCCTGCTTTATCTTGTGTCAGTTTCCCCCTATACACCAAGCTATTGAGATTTTCTGTTACAAGAACAAAAAGAACTCACGTTACTGCATTTACTGTAAACATGAATAGACCATATAATATGTTATTCCATCACATGTTATGTTCTGTATAAGAACCTTCAACTGATTTTATTCCCTTTAGAAGGTACTCTGAATTGATTTCTTTGAGCACAACTCTTATATTGCTTAAAAGTAGAGCAGTGGCGATGCCAGAACCCATCAGTCCTCCACCAATAACTGCAACTTTTCTCATCGGTCTCGGTTTCAATCCAACGTCAGTCACATTAGGCACCTGAAAAGTGTTTTAAAAGATGTCAAGTATAAATGTGGAAACTAGAAAGTACTAGGAGCAAGAAAAGCAGTGCAACTTAATCCTTAGGAATCTCACCTTTGATGTTGCACGCTGTGCAAAGTAAACATGAATAAGTGCCTTTACAGTGTCTGACGGTATCAACTTCTTGAAAACTTCTCCTTCCTGCATAGTGAACTCATCAATGAACAAGATCTCCAATGTGCACAAACTAGTAGTGAACATCAAAATCCTGAGGAAAAGGTTACCATGAGAATCCCACTGTATCCTCCATGGATGATTCCTTCTTCGATCACATCAATGCAAGCATGGTGTTGAGGCATATTTGGTGCTATTTTCTTGGCTAGTTCTCTTGCATTCTTAAGTAAGGCACGAGCTTCAGATAAAGAACCAATTCTGTCCGTCCTGTATAGTGAGCGCAAAAAGGGTTTACGTCCAAGTGCAATGTCTAGAGCCCACTTTCTTGACGTGCTCAACAACTCTCCAGACGGCACCAAAGCATCAATGAGACCCAGTTGATGCCCTTCTTCGGACGATATTGACTTGGAAAGCTACACAATCAGCCAAGTAAATCATATTCTCTCAAAATTGGTAATGAAACTGTTGGTAAGTGAGTCCATACCAGTATCATATCAGTTGCTTTTGCAAGGCCTACTAATCTTGGTAGACGTTGTGTTCCTTCACAGACAAAACTAGCTTGTTTCTTGAAAGGTATACAAATGATAAAACAATAAGATCAATCTGAACAAACAAATCTGTACCTCCAAAACCTGGAATAAGTCCAAGTGTCAGCTCTGGTAAGCTTAGTTGAGCTTTAGGAGCAGCAACTCGAGCATGACACGCCTAAAGAATTTTGAATGACAAAAATAATCAACACAGAAACAACAACCAATAAGACACTTTATAAGCGCAAGGGGAAGTAAACTTGAAAAGTCTCTAACCAGTGCCAGTTCAAAACCACCACCAAGAGCTACTTCTTCAACTGCAGCAACGATCGGCTTCCTAGAATCTTTGATAAGCAGCAAAAAGGATCATCACATCAGTGTAATAGTTGTAGGCTATCTTATTTTTATCAAACTAAAGATTGAACTAATGTCACCTTCCATCAGGGTGCCCACAAGATCAAAGGATATATCAGGCATAAGCGACATATCCCCTGCCAAGAAACGAGATTGTCAAAACAGAGTAAATGCTTCAAACTATAAAAACATACAAGAGAAGAAACTTTTTGGTACCAGTCTTATGAACTTGGTGGAAGACGTTGAGGTCGAAACCACCAGAAAATATTCCACCTTTCCCTGAAACGATCAACAACATTAAAATAAACTAAAAACACCAAACTTTAGGATTGAAAGTCACAATCTTTAGCTTTTAAAGAAAGAACACAGAAGAATCCTTCAAAATCTAAAACAGAGAAGCTCAAAGTTTCGATTTTTGTTTTTTTTTTTTACCGGTCAACACGATGGCCTTAACATCATTCCTATCATTAGCGTCTTGAAGCTTCTCATTCAATCCAGAAATAACTGAAGCACAAATCAAAGATATATATAAAACCCAGTTCAGTAAAATGGTCAACGATCCAAAAAGTATTGAGCTTTATATTACTTGAGCTGGCCAGAGAGTTAACAGGAGGGTTCGAAATGGTGATCACAGCAACACCGTCGTTCCCAACTTCCATCGTCACTCCGATCTTCTCCGCCATAGCTTGAATCAGACGCTTACGTTTGAAAATGTGATTGATTGATTAACCAAATGTATTACAGAGTGTAATCGATCTTTTATTGGGGATCGCGTGTTTATAATTAGTTAATGGTAGTGGATTTGAATTTAATTAAATATTCCCGCCAATATATTAAACAAATAAACACTTATTAGCTTATAAATACCTTTTAAAATTTTAAAAGATACTATGCATATGCAATCATGTTCTTGTGAGATATTTATTATTAACCAGATCACGTTCTTGCTCTTCCTAATGATGGATAGGTTCACAATGACACTTCTAGGCTTCTAAGTTCAAACATATGTTTATATAAAAAAATATTAGATATCTATATTATTAACAGAAAATTGTGGCAAACTATACTTATTGAAATATAATCAGTTTAGTAGCCCATTAAAAACAAATACATATTTTACAGACTATATAGTATATACTTAAATATATATATATATATATATATATATATATATATATACTTGTATTCATACTTTACAAACTACGTCTAACAGAATGATTATATAATATTAATAACTTTTTAACAATTGTAAGTACAACCGCAGTTAGATTTTAGGGGAACTTTTGGATCGTCAAAACATTTTCCAACTCCGTTCAACTGGCTAAAGCAGTGTAATCGACAATTGCTAATCTGACAAAAATTGGCTGCATCGATCGTCTTATGACATCTCTTTTGTCCCACGCTATTCTCTTCTACCATTGAAAATGCTGCACAAATTAAAAAAATTGTTATAATCATAAACAAAACCGTGGTGGGATTATAGTCATATACAACTATATAATGTATCATCCATTTGAGTATATTATTATCATAGTAGATGTTAGATATTTATTATTCTAGTTTCTTAGATATTTGATGCATGATGGACCCTATTTTCATAGGTTTAAAGGTATATCTGAAGACAAAAATACTGTAATTTACTTTAGTCATTATATAAAAGTAATTTTGTTTAGACTCGATAGCCCAATACCATATGTAGAACTAAACGATAATTTTTTCTAGATATTATATTTTTCTTTCTATCATCTAAAAATCATTTCACATATGATGTTACATTTTGAATATATTTGTTTTCTAAAAATCTTAGAAAAGTGAGAAAATCAACATATACTTTTCCATTAGGTGAAATGTAATATCTCACTATCATAGATAAAATATGATTTGAAGAACAGACTATTTTATCATTACACTAATGTTTATAATGAGTGATTTTAGGTTTAGTGAATTCCAAATCAAAACTCAAAAAAAAAAAAAAAAATTACCATAAAGATTGGTTGTAAAGAAAGACAAGAAAACACATGAAACAATCAACGAAGTAGCAGAGTTCATCACTACTTTGAGTGATTTTCTTATTATGGTGTTTAGATTACTAAATTAGAGTTTTATAAAAAACATATATAAAGACAAAAAAAATGTTTATGCGTTTACGTGTAGAAAATCAACAAAACAATTAATGCATGTAGTGTCAAGTATATATACATAAACACATAAAAGGTGTGGATTTGTTTGTGTGTTGCGTGTAGGAAAAAATGAGTGAGTCGAGGAAGATCGAGACTGTTGCATCGGTTCGGTTTGGCTTGCCTCTAACTTTCCTTGACGACAGCAATGAGGCACGTGCCAGTTGACACTGATGACGTCCCCAAACCAGACAAAGATCTCTAAACAGGCCTTGCCCAACGAAACGGAGGTCCTCCGGCTAGTCAATAAATTAATCTTTGCTAATTTAACGAATCATAAATGCTGTAAATTCTGTTATGGTATGAAACTCATTGTGAAATGTAAGAAGAATCCAAGTTCGACAGTCAGATGTGGTAAGACGTATAGTGTTTTTGATGCTATCTAGTATCCTTCGGGATTTTAGTTTGGACAGTTAAACTTAGCAAAACAGAGAAGTTGTGGTAGTCTAATGTTAATGATTTGGAATACAGCTCTGTCATAAGTTCAAATTCCTATCGGAACAAAGCTGTTCCTATTTGGTCCATTTGATTTGGGTAGGTGATATGGTTATCCATGACATTAGTTGAAAAACATTCTAAATTCGGGTTAAATAATGTAATAATCAAACTACTCCAAAATATTAAATGTGTTTCTTCCAAAACCGGTCGATGGATAATTAATAATGTAAAAAAAAAGACACCAATCAATTGGTTTCGTTAGACTGTTGTAGTATGAAACTCGTTTGAAACTTTGATGTGAGGACAAGAAAGCATTAAAAGAGGTTAAATAAGTGAACTACAAGTAAGGCCCAACGAACAACTATATGTTACTGGTTTCAGGCTGTCATTCTTAATATCGCAGATGCATTATGCTACTGATCGAAATCTCGTGATCATTTATTGTTTCCACTGACCATGCATTTATATTCCACTTGTTTGGGTGTGTAGCTTTCAACAAAGATTTTGACCATATATCTATGGATCGGTTTGGCAAAAAAATATCTATGGATCGTCCTTCCAAGTCCGTATGCTTAAAATAAGGGACTCTCGTTTCAAACCCTTCTAAAATATACAAAAACAAACCAAAGGTTTCGTATGTTTTAAGCTCTTTTTCTTCTCATATGATTTTAATCCATCTGAAGTTTAATTTCGTACATCCTTCTTTCGAGAAATACTAATCACAGGTTTACTTTTTTTTGTTAATCTCCATATTACCCTTTTTGTCTTCCAACCTGTCAATTCAATGCATTAACATGCTCTTTAACTCTGGGCTTTGGGTGCTGCCACATGCTCGGCATGCTCTCATTTACTGCATTTGTATTTTGTATATGTATGTAATATATTATAAACTACCTATTATACACCATTGAGTATATCTACATATCGAGTCCAAGTTATTGTGTATATTACAAATCGTTCGTTTATATGAATGATTTGAAACACTTAAATGTCAAGTGTAATCTGCGTAGGAGTGATGGCGCAAATTCTAAGAGGGAAAAAAACATCCTAAGAATGAAGAAAAGAATTCTAAGGGCATCTCCATTTTTATTCCATTTTTGGAATAAAATATGTAGTGAGAATTGAGATGGTCTAAGAGCTCCATGGATATTTTACACACAAAGAAAGAAAGTTAGAACGAGAAAGTTGGTCTAATATCTCTTAACCCAGCTTCTGACACTGAGATTAAACCAACTCGAATGTTACCATTTGTCTTCCCCATTTGTCACTTTATAAGTCATAACCAGAGCCGGCTTTATGCATGTGCAAGAGGCACATATACAGAAGGTTCAACCCATTTTATAAAAATTTAACTAGTGAAAAGGGTTTATATATTTTTATTTTTTCTTAGTCCAAATATTTTTGAATTCTTCTATACTCATAACAGCAAAATGTTATTTTATAAACCCATAACAAGAATTAGGGCCCTTATTTAACAAAAAAAAATTAAAGCCCTTTTATTTATTTTTTAGCTCAGGGTCTTGGATACTATTTAGCCGCGCCTGGTCATAACCCTGATTAATTTTATACATATAGAGTGGTAGAAAGTAACTTTAGACGTGGAGGAATCTGCATCGAACAAAAAGGAGATGAAATGTACCAGCATTCATTTACTGCTTATCCATATGTCACTCCATTGCCCTAACTTTAACCAACCATTCTCTTATATAAACCTCCCAATGGATTATGCACTCTTCACTACGAACTCTCTCTACTTAACAAAAAACACAATAAAGTTCAGTTACAAGAGATGGCAAGTAGGTACTTAGCAGTGTTCCTCGTTGCTCTTACGGTGGTTCAATCCGTCACCGCCGCAAGACCGACCCCGGCCAAGAATGTCGGAGCTGGTCTTGACGACCAAAAGAATTTTGTTGCGTTTGCTGGAGTCGGTGGAGCTGCTGGAGCAGGCCTTGGTGGTGTAGCCGGAGGAGTAGGTGGCGTTGCCGGAGTTCTGCCTGTAGGTGGAGTAGGCGGAGGGATTGGTGGTCTAGGCGGTGGTGTAGGTGGTCTAGGCGGTGGTGTAGGTGGTCTTGGCGGTGGTGTAGGTGGTCTCGGCGGTGGTGTAGGTGGTCTAGGCGGTGGTGTAGGTGGTCTAGGCGGTGGTGGAATTGGTGGTGGTTCAGGTCTTGGTGGTGGTGTTGGTGGACTAGGCGGTGTAGGTGGCATAGGCGGAGTTGGTGGTTTGGGAGGAATTGGCGGTGGAAGTGATTGCGGTGGCGTTCTTCCTCACCCTTGATGATATAAATTAAACGTTTATTTTCCTTCTCTCAGATCGATCGAGAGTTTGTTCAGTATTATCATGTTGTAAGTTGTTTTTTCCCGATGTTATGTGTCCTTTTTTTCATGCTGTTTGATAATTGTTATTGATTACTTGTGAGAAACCTTGTCCTATCAATAAATAGAGTATTTTTCGTGTGGCAAAACCGGGTTACTTGCTTGTGCTCCAAGATATTCGATCACATAACTGCAGTTTGCATGCATGAATATCAAACTTAATCTCGTTTGTAAGAGTTGACATATATATACGTCAAATGTTATAGTTTTCAACCGTTCAGTTCCATCGTAAACAAAAAACAAAATATGACCTAGATATTTTTGTTCTCGACCATTTTATGGACAAGATTCAGTTTACAAACTAAGCTTATACGTTTTTTCTTTTTTTTTTCTTAAACTAAGCTTATACGTTGTTATATTTAACCCCAAATAAAAGCAAACAGTCGACAGCAAATATTGTTAATTTAAGTCTTTTAAAATTTTTTTAACTTTTTCCTGATCTAATAAATCTTACTGGATCTGAAAACTGCTCTATGAATAATTTGAAATAATATTATTTAAAAAATAAAGAGGTTAGTTACTATCGAGTCGACACTTTCAAACATCGTCGGGGTATATCTTATTATGTGATTTTTTTTTTGTTCAGTGTTTAAACATGTAATATCACTTCACTAGGATAAATAAAAAAATTCTCAAAAAAAAAAATCTTATTATGTGATGAATCTACTTTATTAATTCAGAAGTACACATATAGAATGTCCCTAAGTTTTCACTTTTATTTACAATGGTATGCCACTGAAGTAATTAAATGAACCTATATTTAAGTAATCTTGTCTTTTCCTATTTATTAAACAATTTCCTAAATCAATTTTAATTTAATTTTCGTATTTAATATATTTCCTAAAATAAATTAGTTGATTTTTAGGAATATTCATATTTAAAATCGATTTTAACAATATATTAAACTTGGATAACATTACCATTAATTATTTTGAAAAAAAAAATCAAATTTAAATTTGATACTAAACAATATTATGAATATTTCTAAAATATATGTTTAACTTACCATTAATTATTTTGAAAAATAAAATCTATATATGCTAAGATTTTAAATATATTTAAACTACTTATAGAACAAGATGAAATATTTGTAACTGAATATTATTTTAATATAATTAAATCCCACCTAAGATTATATATTTTTCAAGAATTTCTAGAATATATGTTTATCAATTTCAACAAGAAAATTCAATACTGAAATTTAAATATCTTTGAATTACTTGTAAAACAATATTTAATGTTTATAACCAAATATTATTTTTTCTAATGTATTAAATCTTACCATATTATCCATACATGATCAAAATATTTAAATTCTCTTTACATTTGACAAACAATTTCATGTTACAAGAAATATTACTCAAATTATCAATAGGTCAATATTAATTTGTCAAAAGTTTAATAACGGACACGGTTACTATTTTACAAGCATAAACTATTTGATCGTTGTGTTTATAAAAATTTAGAAATATGATATTTAAAAATATAAACCGATAGATATTTAAATAATATTCATTTATATATAAAAATAAAAATAAGTGCGATCCGTCGGACGGATTAAACAATGCATTAAAATGTGCCAGGGTCTATCCGGTGGGAAAACGAGTTTTGATTGTTTTTTTTTCACTTTTTTGAGAAAACGAGTTTAAATTATTACAAATATTTACACGCACATACATATATATGTATCGACTTAACTCCGATAAGGGATGAAAAATAGTTACAACCACTAGTAGGTAGATCCATAAATATGCAGCTCCAGAAGAGCCTCTTTTGAAGCTAAAGTTATAGCCTATAACCAAATGAAATACATCTACTACCATGTAAGCTAATTATATCATGGTTTAATTAATCTTAATTAGAAAATGGTATTTAACTTTCATGATTCTGTAGACGAAAGTGTGCGTACATTATTTCAGAAACTTAAACTACTTCGTTGTAAAACAGGAGATCCCCTACCTTCTCTTTTTCTTATTCGGTCAATCATCAAACTCAATATATCATATTAACGCCAACGGTTTAGTTATTTTGTTAAAATGCACCAAATTTCTATCACTAATTGACAGAAAAAAACACATTACATTTCTTCATGTAAATTCCGCAATAAAAGTTAATGCAGTTGTCTCAACCGAACAAAAGTAATTTTTATCAACAATTCACAATACCGCGTCACCTGCAATCACTTTCTGAATGTAAATAAACATAAATTTGATATCAGAGAGTTTGGTTAAAGCATTTACATTGACAATAACTATCTACACCGGTCCTTTTTTGTATGTGGTCTCGGCCTTTAAAAGGCCCCATCAAATCTCCCAGATTTCCCGGCAATGCAACAAAAATAATCAACTATTTTATCAATATTATACCGTTGCAAGATTATGGCGAAGTGGTTTCTCAAACTCTTCTTGGTTCTTGCCCTAGCCACAGCTTTTGCTTCTGGAGCAAGAAACATCCCAGGAGGACTCTCTGACCAGAAGAACTACCTCGGATACGCTGGTGGGTATTCCGGCATCGGAAACAATGGCTTACCTTTTGGTGGCGTCGGTGGAGGTGTGTCTGGTCCCGGTGGTAATCTTGGTTTTGGTGGACTTGGTGGTGCTGGTGGGGGATTAGGCGGTGGCTTGGGAAATGGGATAGGTGGTGGTTTAGGAAACGGAATAAGCGGTGGATTAGGCGGTGGTATTGGTGCCGGAGCTGGTGGAGGAAGTACCGGAGGAGTTCATTTCCCTTGAGTTGTTACTTTGGTTTAAGGTTTCGCATGGTCCTTGAGCGAGGTCTAGCTTAAGATGATTTCAGAGCAGTAATAATAATAATCATGTGTCTTCTTATGGTTTTGGACTTTGAAAATTTCATTAGCTGTTTAGCGTGCGTCTTAAGTTACCATGGTGTCCTTAAAATCAGACTCGTGTTTGATGTGTCATGTGTTAGTATTTTGAAATTCTATTTGACTAGTTTCGAGTTTTTGCTTAATGAGTTAACGTCAACATCGTTAGAATCGGACTCGTGTCTGATGTGTCATGTGTTGGTCTTGGTCCATTTTGAAATTCTATTTGACTATTTTCGAGTTTTAATCGAATGAGTTAAGGTCAACATCTATGATTACTCTATAGTATAAGCTTTCGTATATAAATGTGGCTGGAATTTGGAACGAAACTCGAGTTTATTGAACTTCGACTAAATATAAATAAAATAAGTTAATAAAAAATGGGTGAAACTAAAAGATTTTTTGTCATTTTATCTGACATTAATGTAACAAGTAACTATGTAGTTTTTCTCAGGAAAAACTAGTAATTCTATAGGAAAGTAGGATAACAATCTGTATGAGTTGAGAACTTGGGATATGTCATTGAATAGTTCAAAACCTTTCACTATACTATATGTTGTCGACGAAGATTATAATTTCTCATATTGACTATTTATTAAGGACTTAACATTTTGTTTTAATATTTTTGCTCTTTTTAGAGAGAATAGTGAATGCAAGTATTTTTGAAAAAAGTTTATTCTTCTGACGATTCCAGTGTCGCTGGTACTGTTATAAATTCCAATAATGTAACGTACAAACGTGAATAGTAAATAAAATAGATAACAAAGTCTGCCAAATAAAAATTTTAAATGTAGGATTTTGAAATAATTGTATTAGAAATTAACCCTCACCATGCTGAAATCCTGACGAAAATTACTGAACTATTTTTATTTGACATAAACATCCGAGTTGTAGTTTCGGATCCTCAGTTAGTATTTTTATAGAATTTTTGTAAATCAATTTATAGATTTCAAATGATACTGGATGATAAATAACAATCTTTTTTTTTGATAATACTATGTTTGTGTCAACTATAAATAATAGTATATTCAAAACTTATAACCATTTAAATGTTAATTTATTTTTTCCTAATATATTAACTAAATCATTATAGGAAACCGACCTTCAACTTTAATGCTCATTAAACCGTGATCACCTAAATGATTTAGAGCATGACGCATCATTAACGCAAAATGCAATAACTTCAGAGTTCATGATCTAACTAAACGTCATTTACCGTTTCGCTCTTCAATTATAAAAAGAAAGCAACCAAAACAAATTTTCACAAATGTGTACTCTCATTACTAGAAACAAAAGTATGAGAAACATCAAAGAATTTCTCATAGCCATTTACATTTCTCTAGTCTTAACATGTCAAGATCGTGTCGTAGCCAGCAGTGCCACCATGAGTGACATCATAGGTCCCAAGATTTCTGAATGGCAAGTCATGGTGGTCAACGGTTTAACTACATCTGAAACCCTCTTCGTCCACTGTAAATCCAAAGAAGACGATTTAGGTGAACATAATCTGCGACTCGGAGATCGGTTTTCATGGAATTTTGGAGAAAATATGCTTCACTCAACTTTGTTTTGGTGCTACTTGAGTAAAGATGATAGTCATATGAATGTAAACGTGTTTTGGGATGATGTAATCTTATTCCATAGATGCGGTTGGACAAAGTGCGTTTGGACTGCTAAAACTGATGGGCTTTATCTTTGGAACTTTGCGAATGGTGAAGACTTGTTGTTGGAGAAATGGGAAGCTGGATGGTGATTTATCTTCTCTGTGTTTTATGTTTTTTTCAATATGTTTTTTTCTCTCACAAAGCTCTCTTCATTTTGTACTTCTCCATCAATAATAAATTTCTCTTTTGTTTGTTAGTATATAGTTATATATTACATACAAACCGGTTAATTTATAGATTAATTTTATCTGATCAGCTTTAAAACAATTAAATTACTAATGAATTGTTGGATCTTATCTCTATTGCTCAAATTAAAATCACAATATATAATTCAGGAATGGTCATCCCTTCAACATGTCAAATTCCAACAAGTATAATTAGTGATCTTTATAGCATGTAATGGTTCGGTTCAGTTTCGGTTTATGTTTGGTATTCAAATATATGCAATTTGTAAGACTTCAGTTTTGGTTTGGAATTAGTTTGGTTTTCAAATAGAGAGGAGTCCTTCGGGTTAGTTTCAATCTAAAAGGGCCCAATTATGTCCTTTAAGTGGGCTATATGTTTAGGCCCAAACTCTAATAAAAAGATTTCTTCATCCCAAAGCCAGAAAATCACAGTACAAAGAGAAAGCAAACACAAAGCTCTCTCTCTCTCTCTCTCTCTCGAAGCAATCAATCAATCATGGGTCAAGGACCATCCGGAGGTTTGAACCGGCCAGGAGACCGCAAACCCGACGGCAACGAGAAGAAAGAGAAGAAATTCGAGCCAGCAGCACCACCCTCCCGCGTCGGGAGAAAGCAGCGGAAGCAGAAAGGACCCGAGGCGGCGGCGCGGCTCCCGACGGTGACCCCTTCCACCAAATGCAAGCTCCGGCTCCTCAAGATGGAGCGGATCAAGGACTACCTCCTGATGGAGGAGGAGTTCGTGGCGAACCAGGAGAGGCTGAAGCCTCAGGAGGAGAAGGCCGAGGAAGACAGATCTAAGGTCGATGATCTCCGCGGTACGCCGATGAGCGTTGGTAACCTAGAGGAGCTGATCGATGAGAATCACGCGATCGTTTCGTCTTCCGTGGGTCCTGAGTATTACGTTGGGATACTGTCTTTTGTTGATAAGGATCAGCTCGAGCCTGGGTGTTCGATTTTGATGCATAATAAGGTATTGTGGATTGGATCTTTTTGTTGTGATTTATAGGATGTGTGTTGAATTTTGGGGGTGGTTTTGTGGTGTGGTTAGGTTCTCTCTGTTGTTGGGATTTTGCAAGATGAGGTGGATCCGATGGTGTCTGTGATGAAAGTTGAGAAGGCTCCTTTGGAGTCGTATGCGGATATTGGAGGTTTAGAGGCTCAGATTCAGGAGATTAAGGAGGCTGTTGAGTTGCCTTTGACTCATCCTGAGTTGTATGAAGATATTGGTATTAAGCCTCCCAAGGGTGTGATTTTGTATGGTGAGCCTGGAACTGGGAAGACACTGCTTGCTAAGGTTTGCTTTTGGAACTATTGATGTAGCAAGTAGTAGTATCTGTTAGGAGTGTAGATTAGTTTCTGTTTAAGTTTCAATTATATAAAATGACTTTTGGGATGCGTTAGATTCGTCAGGGTAGTAGTTTTTTCACTGATTGCAACCGATATCTTCATGTTATCTAGCTTTTTAAGCAGAAAGATTCGAAAAGCCAAAAGCTATGTTGTGCTGGTCACCTAAATTTCAGTTGTAGCAAGTGTTGTTATCTGTTAGTATAGCTTAGTTTCCTATTTAAGTTTCAGTTTCATTGAATGACTTGTTGGGATGCATCTAGAGTCTCCAACGATGTAGATTCTCTCCGATTGCGTAGAGCTCTTCCTGTTATCTAGCTAAAGAGACTTTTCTGGCTGTGGTTTAAGCAGAAAGATTTGAGAAGGCCAAACCTTTGTTGTGCTGGTCTCCTAATTTCTGTAATTTGGTTTGTCTCGGTCACAAACATGTAATTGCTGCAATGTGGTGGCTTAGTTTTGGTTTCGTGCGAGTATTTACTTTAGTTTTGAACAATGTGGGAGTGAGCTCTTGTATATTTGTTTTCTCTCAGGCTGTGGCGAATTCTACATCAGCTACTTTCTTGAGAGTTGTTGGTAGTGAACTGATTCAGAAGTATTTGGGAGATGGTCCCAAGCTCGTGAGAGAGCTTTTCAGAGTTGCAGATGACCTTTCACCATCAATCGTCTTCATAGACGAGATTGATGCTGTTGGTACCAAGCGGTATGTCAAACCAACTCACAAACATGATCCATAACCTATTGTTCTTCAGGATAGTAGAAACTGATTAAAGAGGGGAATAATACAGGTATGATGCTAACTCAGGAGGTGAGCGTGAGATCCAGAGAACTATGTTGGAACTTCTGAACCAGCTTGATGGGTTTGATTCAAGAGGAGACGTTAAGGTTATCCTTGCAACAAACAGAATCGAGAGTCTTGACCCAGCACTACTTAGACCAGGACGTATTGATAGGAAAATCGAGTTCCCACTTCCAGATATCAAAACGAGAAGACGTATCTTCCAGGTAAATTAATTATTGTGAGAAAACAAATCAATTCACTAAAGATTCTTGTTCATTGAGGGATTATGTCTTTGTTTTGAAAACAGATACACACATCAAAGATGACTCTCTCGGAAGATGTGAACTTGGAAGAGTTTGTGATGACAAAAGACGAGTTCTCAGGAGCTGATATAAAGGCTATTTGCACTGAGGCTGGTCTGCTTGCTCTCAGGGAGCGCCGTATGAAGGTAAAGAACTCTGAACCATCGGTTTCTACACACACACATTTTGGGTAGTTACCAGCCACGGACTCTAATGTTTGGTTGTGGTGTGTTCAGGTGACGCATCCGGATTTCAAGAAAGCAAAGGAGAAGGTTATGTTCAAGAAGAAAGAAGGCGTCCCTGAAGGCCTTTACATGTAAAAGCATCATTGTCGTCCTCCACAGTTTGCTTTATACATTTTGCTTCTGCGTAGGATCTTTCTGGTTATGTAAACTATTACCCTCTGATTTTTCCTTCATAATAACAGTTCTTCATTTCCATTTATGATCTGAAAAAGAAGTGAGTACGATATGGAGAGTCAAAAGCTAAAAGTCTTGGGGTAGTATAGTGTTGAATAAGTCGGTGTCTTGCCCTTTAGATAAAAACCAGCCTTGCTCAGATTCTGATTTCTTAGTAGTTTATACTTTATACTAGCTTTTGAACAAAAAAAAAAGCAGTTTATACTTGCTTTTCGAAGTGTCCAACCATCAAAATGTTTATGGGCCAACTTATCGTAACATGATGGGCCTTATCATCAAGCCCATAAACCCATATTTCCAATCGACTCGGATGGAGTTGGAGCCGATTCTTATCTCTTCTATGCACGGTTAAAAAAAAATCAAATAGTTGAACAGAGGAGATAAGAGAAAATGAATGAGATAAGGATTTGAAGCTTCTCACTTGTTTCTCTGGGAGTGTTTTCTCAGAGCAAGGCGAACTGAAAGGTAGGTGCTCCTTTTCTTAGTTGTGATGCTCAAATGTATTAATCTTTCTACACCAGTCGTGTTGTTTACTTTTTATTTTAATTTTCTTACTAGCTTTCTCTGTTCTTCAGTTGTGTTACTTGGTTTGGAGATGATAATTTTCAGTTGTTTACTTTAGATTGCAATGAAGCCTTTTTCTTCCATTGTGTTAGTATATTCTTCATATCAGTCTCTGTCTTTTCTCAATGAAGCTTAAAAATTTAACATTGTGTCAATGCCACAAGTGTAGATGGCTACTGTTACTGCCTCTTCTATCAGCAAAGCCTGGCTCATTCCCGGAGCTTCTTTTAGTGTCAAGAACCATGATTGCTCCATCAAGTGTTGCTTCTCGCGTAAAGCTGTGAGACTGATACCATCATCATCTCAGAGCCTCGTCTTGCCTCTTTCCACTTCGCTTAAACTGTTTCCTACTCATGGAAGGCAGTTTCTGTTGCATCCCTATCGTATTAGAGCCACTGAGACTGATGTCGTCGTGGCGGCAGCAGCACTAGAGGAACAAGATTCTCTTCCCGTTGTAGAAACCGACAAGTCAGATGATGATACTGCTGCAACATCTCAGCCAAGAACAAGGAAGAGCGAAGTGGCTGCAGTAAAGAACGAGGAGCTTGTTGCTGGTGCTACCTTCACTGGCAAAGTACGAGCCATCCAGCCCTTTGGTGCTTTCGTCGACTTTGGTGCTTTCACTGACGGACTAGTCCACGTCTCTCAGTTGAGTGACAACTTCGTCAAAGATGTTGCGAGTGTTGTCTCTGTTGGACAAGAGGTGAAAGTGAGGTTGGTGGAAGCTGACGTTGAGGGAAAACGTATCTCCCTCACTATGCGTGAGAACGATGAGCCGAGACCCGGAGGGAAAAGGAACGCTTCTTCAAAAGGAGGTGATGGGTTCAGCTCAAAGTATGTGAAAGGGCAGATGTTAGATGGAACGGTGAAGAACTTGACGAGGTCAGGAGCGTTTATAACGATCGGAGAAGGTGAAGAAGGGTTTTTACCTGCGAACGAGGAAGCAGATGATGGGATTGGAAGCATGATGATGGGTGGTGGCTCTTCGTTGCAAGCTGGACAGGAGGTTAAGGTTCGTGTGTTGAGGATAGCGAGAGGACGTGTTACTTTGACGATGAAAGAGGGAGATGATGGTAAGTTTGATGAAACGGCTATTAGTCAAGGGGTTGTGCATACAGCTGTGAATCCGTTTGTGCTTGCTTTCCGTAAGAACGAAGAGATTGCTGCGTTTCTTGACAAGAGGGAGGAAGCAGCAGAAACAAGTGAAGAGGTTCTCTCATCAGAAAGTACCAAGTGAGGAGAAGATCAAATTTTCAGATAAGGAAGCTCACTTTTGTTACATTTGAAAATCCACATTTGATTTTAGAGGCGTAATTTTTTTTTGGTTCATGCAAATATGTGTGATTGTTTTGTCAACAAGACTACAACATTTACAGTTGACTTGACTGTTGATGTCAATGAACGTATGGTTTAGTTGTTGGTATAGAACCCAAAACATTAGGATTGCCACATGCAAATATCTGAAACATTTTTGCGTTAGATTACAGATATAAGAACAAATCTCATTGCATAGAAAGTTATCAAACAAAAAAACAATATTAATATTTTGAGAAAGTATAGCTATATATTTGAGTTTTATTTAAAAACTAAAATTACATTTATGCTTATAAAGAGACTAGTGTTTCTATGCTTTTCACAAATATTATAAAAGTTTTCATTTGAGATACTAATTTTTTTCAGTCTCCCTTATTTTTTATTTTTTTTTTCTAGTTCACAAAACTCTAGTAAAATACTTCTAACGGAAATCTACTTATAAATTAATACTAGGAGTCTAGGACTATATATATATAACTCTTTTTTTAAAAAAAACACACACATTTGATGCGTAAATAGCATTGATTGGCTTAGGAAAAAATATAAGGAAATAGTGTTTGGGTTTAATTATCCAATCATCAGAGATAGCTAATCAAGGAACATCAGTCTTATGAATTAGAGGAAGAAACAGAAACGACATTTGGAAGATTAAAAATGGTACATTTTCAAAGTACAAATGCACACATCCGAGAACAAATTCATGAACAATTTAGGCAGCTTATACTTTAAATGGAATAATTAGTTTAACAAGTTGTGTCAATACGACAGTTGTGTCGGCTTCTTTCCTTTTTAAAATGGTTATCTTTTCTTTTTATATTTATTTTCCTTTGCCTAAAACTCTTTCTTCTTTAGTTATTTCAAAATTAAAATAAAAACCGTATTTTATTGACAAAACATATATATTCTTCAAAAATATGATGATTCATGAGAGATATTATTGATTGTTTGATTATCTTTATTACTAAGTGTATTTGATTTCTGGATAATCATCTAAAAGTTCGACAGTAAAACCTGATTATTAGTACTGTTTAAATTAAACATAAGATTTTATTGAAATTAACTCATAATTATATGTGAAAAATATCAAATATTAAATACAAAAATGTATGTGATCGTTTCAAAGATTAATTGGAAATTTTAAAAGCTTTATAAAGTGATTGTAAATAAAAGTGAATTTAATGAAAAAAGATAAGTCTAAAGGTTCACCAAAAACATGGTTGAGTTGAAATGTATTTATTAACAGAATAAATAAAAAAATAAAGTGCTATATATAATTTATTTAAACTTGGATATTATTTATGTAATTTTTCACTCTAGAACATTATATAACTATTTGAGGGTTATACTTAAACTTTTAAAATTGTAGAATATTAAAAGTGTAAATCTTCCCTTTTGGTTATTTAAAAAAAGGTTTAGTAATACTTAATTACTTTGTCATAGAGAAAAGAAAGTAATTTTGAAAATTCTTCAATAGATTGTGAATTTGTGATTGTTCAACTATATACATAGGTAGCTCTAAAGACATCGATACATATCTCATACAACGTCTCTAGAATCTCTTAAAAAGATGGAAGAAATGTATTATTTACATCTTTAATAATTCTTAAGAAACTATATACAGTATGTAATCTATTTAGAATTATTTATATAACTGCAGCTTAAGTATATTTTGTATTATTCGTATTATCTTTTAGTAATTATATTCCAAACAAAGATTAAAATCTGACATACTCTGTGTAAAACAGTTTTTTTTTATGAATACCAATTTAACATTCATTCAAAAAAAAAATTATATTCCAAACTATAGACTTATAGGACTGTTTATTTTATAAAATAGAAAGTAAAGTAATTTTAATTTTTGTGGATTGCGATTGTTTTTTTTATTTGTGTGGATTGTGATTGTTCAATTATACATAACTACAAAGACATACGCATGCATATACCACACAACATCTCAAAAATCTCTTACGTAACTAAATGATTCTGTTCATGATATATATCGTTTTGTTTTCAGTTACGTTTCAGTATTCACTTTTGTGGTACATAAGTACTACAAAACCAATCATAGCCAAAATTGATTCTAAGAGATCACTAAAAATATGATTGGTTGGATACTCATTCAGTCCATCTTACTATCAAAGTTAACCGAGTTAGATTCTGTTATTTACCTCCAATAGTAGTCCTCTTAAACCAATGAACAAGAGTATATAAATAATTTTGAGAAAGAAAAAAAAAACAAAACAAAAAATAGGGATGATTGAGGAAGACAAGAACGAGGAATTTGGTGCTTGGTGCCTATGTAAGGAAGAGAATAAATATGTGAAGAAACGACAAACGAGAATCCGACAAAGATTTGAAAGCGTGAAAACTCAATATCGACAACCAGTTTGACTGTGGACCAATTAATATGGTTCGAATTTTTCTTTGATTATAACCAGACTATAACTTAAAAAATATAAGAACAACTCAATGGTTATTTAGTATTTTCTAAAACATACCTAAAACATTTTTAGTACTTGCGAAAAAGTTCAGGACAAAATAAATGAACGTTTTCAGTTCTTTATACGCATCAATTTAACTAGGTCTAAACGAAGCATATGTTTTTTTTCAAAAAAGGGCCTGGCCATAGGTTAAATATTTTATACATATGATAGACGTATAGTTAAGTATATTGTATATGTTTTACAAAGAGATGTAATAATTTCTCGGAAATTGAAATCACCGGAAAGAGAATATTGGGGATCTTCAAACCCTAGGACATTGACTCCTTCGAGAAATTGGTCTTGTTCCTTGTTGTTGTTGGTATTGTTTTTTGTAACTCGTTTATGCTTAGATACAGGTTCTATTTGTGTGCGTCATATGACATAATGCTCTCGTCATCTTGTGTTGTAATAAGTGGCAAACTTTTTTCTTGGTACATATCATATTTTGTCAACTTTCTTTTACATCTGATAATTCTTTAAAAATCAATTTTCCTCGATTTAATCTAGTGTTGCATATAGGCACATTTATATGTGCCAGCTCTTTATTGCCCCCACTCTAGCATAGTTAAAGGGTATAAAATCTAGCACTCATAATATAAAAAAACTATTAGTTTTTTTTAAACTGAAATAAAACAATTAGTTGTTTATGTATTCATTAGGTTTGTAGAATGTCATACTTAATTCTTAGAAAATCTATTCGTAAGTTTTTAACTTTTTATCAACGAATATAAAAAATATACTTTTTATTTGATATTTACTGACTTTCCACGGTGACTTTATTTGACGATGAAATGATATCAAGACAAATATGTCTTACGATCTTACCTTACTTTACAACGAAAAATAAGGAACAAAAAAAGTAACATACACTTTAAAAGAAAATGTTTAGCAATTTGATCAACCGATGTAATACTGACGCAAACGTACAGATATTGTGGCTCGCTTCACGTATGCTGTTAATTAAATACATAGTTTGTTAAATGTATTTCCGTTATTATGAATATAGAAAGCCCTACGCAACACATTTCAGTAATTTATACATCAGCAGAAAAAAAAGAATCTTTGAAAAAATAAAAGAAATCTTTCTTGTCCATAACTTTTTCATTTCTTATTCAATTGGACAATTACTAGTTCTTACAGTAATTTATAGTATGCACGCTTTTAACACTCATCAGCAATCGACAAAACCATTATATTTGAGGCGTGATCATATATATATATAAAGCTATTGGTTAATACAAGTGCAAACATAAGTAACTGCTCTTATACTTCATTGAATATTTTGTGAAATTCTTTTATCAACAAATTTTGTAGTTAAACCGTGTCAATTTTGTTAGAAACCGTATCACTTTTAATTTAGTCTAGGAGTAGTACATAATGGCAAAAATGGTTAGCTCGGCTAGTACCTACAAATCCCTAGTATATGTCCAGAAGATAATCATTGCGAGTTTATAACTAATTATTAATCTTATTAACTGAAAAATCAATAAGTTTCAAGAATGAATTAGATTAGAAAGGAAAATTAAATCCTCAATGGATGAAAAAGGCGGATGCATAGACCATAGATGCAAGACACCTGTGATATACCCAAAAACATTATTTAGTAACATATTTTTTGAGAATTTTACATTGTATATAAAATATTCGAATAATATTTTTTCCTTGATTTAAAATACTGTTTGTTTGTTTTTCCCAACTCATAAATTGATTTAAAATAATAAAAGTAGCTACCACCTTTTTGCCCCACTTTAAGATAAAGCTAAAGCATGGGAAAAAAGTAAATATAAGATATAAAATAAAATTATTCTAATGAAAAGAAAATTTAAGAAAGAAAGAAAAAGTGAGAAAAAGACAAAATTAAAAACTTCAAACGAAATTAGTATCACATGTTAACAAATAAGATCAAGATATAAGTTATCTTGAGTTTTCTTTCTCTTTCTCTTTCTCTTCTCCAAGAAATCTAAACTACTTAAGTTAAAGAATAACGCTTCTAAGAGTTGTCCAAAGCTCTTGATTAGTAGACACATAGAAGTATCTAGAGAGAGAGAGGGTGATGAACAGAGGTGCGTTGGAGAGTTCGCCGGTTCAACAACTGTTGGTAGCTGGAAACCCTAATTGGTGGAACGTAAGCGGCGGCATGAGGCCACCACCACCATTGATGGGTCATCAACAGGGGCCGTTGCCGCCACAAATGACTCCTAACAACAATTATCTCCGACCACGAATGATGATGACTTCTTCTTCACCGCCTTTGCTTAATAACCCAAGTCTATCTTCTTGGCTTGAAAGCAATGATCTCCCTCCTGAGTCTTGGAGCCTTAGTCAACTTCTCTTGTAACTCTTCGTCTCTCTCTCTCTCCCTTCATATATATGTACATATCGTGAAACGAAAATAGTCACTAAGCACATGATTCTGAGTTCTCCTAATTAACTTCATGGCTTTGTTTTTACCAAAAAAAAAACTTCATGGCTTTTTTTTTTGTAAATGGAAAACTTCATGGCTTTGTTTTATGATATGTTGTAAGTTGTAACCGAATCTTGATTTCTTCTTTAACAGTGATATATATATATACGTTTATATTATAATTAAAAAGTTTTCACAAAACTCAAACTTTGCTTTTTGTGTAATTCTAGTATTTTCAGTATCAAATACTCAAATCTAATAACGAATATCTTATGTGTGAACTTAAGGGGTGGACTGGTGATGGGAGAGGAAGAGAGGTTGGAGATAATGAACCATCATAATTATCATGATGAACAACAACACCATAGTTTTCAAGGGAAGATGAGATTAGAAAATTGGGAAGAACAAGTCCTACGCCACCAACAAGCTTCGATGGGAATTGTTGACATTAAACAAGAGAGTACCATTAACAACAATAATGGCTATCTCTTATCTTCTCCAAACTCACCTCCTAACAAATCTTGTGTCACAACCACGACCACAACAAGCCTCAGTAGCAACGACAATACCAACACTAACAATAATATGTTGGATTTCTCGAGCAATCATAATGGTTTAAATATGTCCGAGGGTAGACGCACTCCTCCGGATCGATCCTCTGAGGTAATTCTTTTTCACCTCTCTAATTAAAATTTTTGAAAAAGCTAAATAGAGTAAAAAGAGAATACAGAGAGAAAAATCCGAGATCTTATTAATACTCATATAAATTAGCAAGCACATCATCTAGTACTACGAAAAAGAGAAATCTAAAAGGTCATTTAAAAAGAACAGGACAAATTTATGTCTTATTTTGAGGTTTGGATCTCAGTTTAACTCAACCAGAATAGGTTTTGTCATTTATTTTTTTATTAAGGACTAACTGATATTTGTTTTGGTTGTTATCTATATATATGTGATAAAGTGTAACAGCTTAGAGATTGGCGGATCTACTAATAAGAAGCCAAGGCTTCAACCTTCTCCTTCGTCGCAGGGCACCCTCAAGGTAACTAATTGATTATATCAACGAAACCTTAATCAACCTGTATAAGTTATATATATATAATCTCTCCCTGACATCAATAATAACAAAACAAAAACACAAACACCAAGGAGAACAGACGAAGCAAACAAAACAGAATGGGCACAGAATAATCTGTGCGGTTTTGTGTTTCGTAACTCTTTTGTTCTATCTTGTTTGTCTTCTTCCTTCTACATATTCTTTTTCTCTCTTTCTTTCAGAAACATCACACTTGATACTTCTCAACAATATTCCTTAGATATTATATGGAGTATTAAATTTTTAGATTTCCAAGTGTGTTTTTACTGCTAAGTGTTTGAAACCTAGTAATAAAAAGACTCGTAGAAGAATTCAGATTCGACGATATAACTGTTAGCTTTATACACAAATATATTAATCACTTCTACTTATGGAGCAAGCACGATTCTCTATGCATGGTAATTACTAATTAGTAAGTAAATATAACCGTGCATGTGTATATATAAAGTTTTTACTTTATGCTATTAATTATTTTTTGTTGATGCTTAAAGGTGAGAAAGGAGAAATTAGGAGGCCGGATCGCAGTGCTTCATCAGCTAGTATCTCCTTTTGGCAAGGTCAAGATCGATATAATTAACAAATCCCATTAATTATCACAATTTATTAATCTTATCAAATCAACTTTCTAACTTTATTCTGATTTCTGAATAATTACACCCCAAGAAAGCTTTTTAACAAGGAGACATTTTAGTTTTATTTTTGCTAATCGAAATCATTTTTTTCCCTGTTTACCTATTTTTGCAGACTGACACAGCTTCTGTCCTGTCGGAAGCTATTGGATACATTAGATTCCTTCAGAGTCAAATTGAGGTGTGACTCGTCTTTTCCAAACTCTCAATATTCTCATTTTCCTTTTAGTATATAAAAAATAATGATAAACTTAACTTCGAGAAAAAATAGTTTTTGTCAGGTTAGTCCAAGTGATTACTAACACATAAATAATATCTCAAACGCTTTTGGTTTATTATTTAAATGGCCCCCGAGTATCAGTTTCCTGATCACTGAAAATCCATCTCAGCATGACATCACTAATATAGTACATATGTTAGTTACAGTTTATCAACTTTAATATATAAATTCACGACAATTATTAAGTGTTTTTAATGATGATGAAAAGAGACGACACATTAAAATTTACAAAATAAAAGAGAGAGGGAGAGATAAAGATAGTCTAAATTATTCTATCAATGTTAACTTGTTAAGTCTTTGATTGATGTCATTTATGTATAAAGTATATATTCTTAAACTGCTGCAGGCTCTGAGTCATCCATACTTTGGTACAACTGCCTCGGGGAATATGAGGAACCAACATGTAAACACACATGATAATACTATAGTTTACACACTGTACTTTTATATACTAAAGTCTCTCATATTTCTGGTTTTTATAAATAGTTGCAGAGAGACAGAAGCTGTTTATTTCCTGAGGACCCTGGTCAGGTAAACACCCGTTTATTTACGTCTGTTTATATGTATGCTTTATATTTATAACCGTAATTTAAAGCATACGAATTAATTAAATGAATAAAAATCTTAAAATGTGGACAGCTTTAATTTCCAAACTGTATCCCGTTTTCTTCCTTTTTGCTGTTTCTTTTAAAATAAAGTTGAATTAATATTAAAAGATGCCATCACCAGCTTTTTGTATAACCAGGAAAGTTTGTTAAAACCAACAAATTCACTAAATTTATATAAATATCACCTTTTCTTCCTTATTTTTGTTCTCCATCAAAGTACATTTCAAATTGTGTGGGCTCGTCTTTTGTTTTCATCTTTAAAAATTAGTTAAATAGACAAAACAAGGTTCAGTGAAATATATTTACTTGTAAAATTCTCAGCCAAAATAACATGGATCTTAAATTTTGAAGGCTTTTTGGTATTCTGTCCCTTTTTGAACATTTATGTCCCATTTTACAGGTTGATTCACATTTTTACACACTGATAAAAATACTATCTATCTCTTAAGAAAAATTAATGCCTTTTTATTTTCTATTTTAATATATATTAAAGCTTTGTATAGATTATGTATAAAAGATATTAACCATATTATATTTTTTGGCGTGAAACCATAGTATATATTGTAAAATGTGAAATAAAGGCATGCATACTAATGTGTTATTTTGCCGCCAATCAATGGAATACAAATCTTACGTACGCTAATTGATTTTGTTATATGGTTTTAGCTCGTGAATGATCAATGCATGAAGAGAAGAGGAGCCTCGTCTTTGTCTACAGAGGATCAGAATGCAAATGAAGAACCTAAGAAAGATTTAAGAAGTCGAGGTTTATGTCTTGTTCCAATCTCCTACACACTCCAAGTCGGCAGCGACAACGGCGCCGACTATTGGGCTCCGACACTCGGCTCCGCCAGTTTTCACTGAAACAATGAAATTCTACCACGTGGGATTCCAACCTTAGAGAAAATGATATAACATCACGAGCAGTCAATCTAATGAGAAACCAACAAAATGAGTTTCCAAGACTGATTGCTCATGATGCTATACAAAGTACTTGGTTTAATAATTTGCTAAAGAATTTGCGTTTGGCGTTTCATCATTTCTTGTTGTGTCATCAGATGATCAACGCATATTCTGTTCTTCAGGAAACTGTTTGTTAATGTTTTTACTGGTTCATTGTAATTTGTGGTTAACTACTTGGAGCAAAGCGAGCATAAACTTGTCTTCAAAGAGCTGTTAGATCGAAAAGCTAGGCTTTGTCCATGAAAAGCCCAAATCCTTAAGGTGGTCTGTTTAAATGCTTTGCCTCTCGTTCTTCATCTTCTTCTTTGCTTTCGTTTCAATCCCTCTAAGAGTACAAAACTAAAATTCTCTTTTTTTCCCTCTGAAAGTTTCAAGAAAAGCTTTCCTTTGTTTCTGTTTCTTCGCACTGTTTATTCTGAGCAGTGAACAAAAACAAAACAAAACAAAGAGTGCGTTTTGACTTTTGAGGTTCCCATCGTTCTTTTTTTGAACTTTTGCTTGGGTAAAAGTAGCAAAGGATGGCCCATTACACTAAACCCCACCTTAGTAAGATGCAAAAAACAAACTGAACAATGGGAATAACTTTAGCACAAGTTAAATCCATAAGAACCCAATTGAACCATGATAACCAGCTCAATTGCCCAGAGTCCATGAGAAGATAGCAGAAGAAGGCCCAGAAAACGCCTGCAGAAGATAAATGAAACCCAGAAGAGTTGGTAAAGAGTAGACTCGTGAGCTCCCGTCTTCCTCAGGGAAAGAAATTTTGATTTGAAATATGAAATGCATGTTGTACTTTCAAGAATTGAAAATATGGCCATTTCGCTTTAGTCTTTTTAGACATTATTTGGTATTAGTGAAGATAACTAAACAATATGTCTACTGGATGGATGTGCATTCACAATTTTGTTAGCAGAGTTTTGGTTTAAAATTCCTTTTAAAAATTCTTTTGTTTTGAATATAGAAAAAGATTAGCTTACAGTGTTAGATGACATTATTGTGATTTTTCATTTGTAAATTATTTTTCTACGATTTAGTTAGCTATAAAATATTTAATTAATAGAAAATTCATATTGAACTAACAATAACTAGCCTAGCATTTTCCGAACATAGCAATAAATGGCATTGCTTCCATGTGTATTAATTTGTTAGTAGATAAGTAATATTCAATTATGAATATCAGACATATTATTCTTATTGGATAAATCTATCATTTTATATATGTTCTCTTTTTCGGTGGATCATATTATTGAGAAACATAATATATAGTGGATTAAGGGGTTATCCATAACACCCGATCCAACAACAAATTGTATTGGAAAACATATTTATGCAGAAGATGACAAAATTAAAAATCGTCTCTTACTTTTCTTTATATCAAGCCACAGAAACTACAGAATCTTCCCACTCAATGAAAGCATACCAACAAATAATAAGAGAAGACTTTAAAGAAAAACAATATAATAAAATGAAATATAAGAGCTGAGCGATTTTTTCTCTTCCTACAACATAATCAAAAAATTATGTTCTAATTTTGTTACAGGTAATTATTAATTAGGTAAATTTTACATATTTAATATAGATTATTATGATGAACAGTACTACTAATAATAATTCTAGAATGTAGTTTATACAATATAAAAATATATAATAATTAATTTATATTTACCATATCTATAATAAACATCTTTTATAATATTCGAAACCAGAACGATGACTTTATCTACAATATTCTAGCTATAAATCCTATTAATCATTACACCTATTAGTTTATATAAAATCATATAATCTATAATCAAACTCCATTTTTTTTTTTGAATTAATGTTAAATTTATTCAAAAAAACCTTTTTTACATCTAGTGCAACTTTGTTTAAAGAATTAAAGAATCAAACAAACTGATTTTCTACTCTAGCCTTGTGCTAAACCAGTATCTCAAGCCTCCCTCGTATACTAATCAAACTCCAAATTTAATATACAAGTTTTAAACACTTGGTCATTCAACCAAGTAATTTCCACTAAACTCCGCGTTTAATACCAAAATATGTAGTAAAAACATAATATTTTCAGCAATATACAATATAATATACTCATCATACCATATAACTTAATTCCCACGTTAATATCTCAGCAAATGGAGATAGGTGGCTATGATTAACTTAGATGCCTTCATGTCTAAGCTCTAAGGTTCATGGCCCATTCCGAAAGCTGCTTTAAGAAACGCCGAAAATGAAAAATAATTTAAAATAATAATAACAATATAATTGTGTTTTAAATATAAATTAAAATAATGAGACTGAGAAACTCAAAGCACTAGTTTTCGGAACAAGGCTTATATTACATTAGCTATATAGCCTATATTACTGGAATGGCTTTGTCGTGTGTCTTTTTCGCCAATTATTAGTTTCAAGTTGAAACCTCGTGTCGTTTCCATGTATTCTTCCTTCTTGACGACGTACACGCGCTGTCGTTTTCGATTCAGTTGTGTGGCTACCGGCTACTACAATCGTAGTGGTATCCAAAGGAAAATTCATAAGATTCTTTTTTATAAAATATAACCGCATAAAATTTTCTTTTGAAAGAAGTAAATAAAGCGTATAGAATTTCCTTTTGATTAATGAGATATACAAATCATCCACTATTAATATATTCTACTATGTCTATGTTTCGTATGATATTTTTCAGTTTTACAATGAATACTAGCTAGTCATTTCTAGATTTTAAGGTCATCGATTGGTGAATACGGTTACCTGATTTACAAAAAAAGCATCAGTTTTAGTTACAAACTCCAAAATCTTTCGATGTTCGATCAACAAACGTTAGTGAATCACCAATCGAGCTTGTGGTCTATTTGTGGAGTAACACGTATAATAAGTTTCTAACGACAACAAAGTAAATGTTGATCGCCACGTACGAAGAGGTATTTTCCTTTAATTTGTTGGATCGCCTTAGTGGCTACGGCAACGGTCTAAATTTGCTATCAACTTTAAAGACATGACTCAACTAATATATCATATTAAATTTATAAAAAGCTTTGGAGGACATATACACTTAGGGACAATCTAATCATAGTTAATGTTGCATCTGATTGGATATTGGGCATGATGTTTCAAACGCAGTATCATTAAAATGTGTGATATTTTATTGAAAGATATAGTAAGTTGTCCTCCCTCTGACACCCCTCACCTGTGTTCGAAACCCTTTCTGCCACCTCTTTTTATTCAAAAAAAAAAAAGATATAGTAAGTTGGTTTTAAATAATGGTAAGCGTAAATACAAAGAAAAATATCAACTCCAGACCTTTTCCGCTTTAATATATGTTATCTTTGATCAAAAAAAAATATATGTTATCATGTGAAAACATAATACACATAAAATGTGTGTATAAATACATTTTTTTCTAAGAAAAACATATATACAAGAAATTATTGTTTTCACCAAAGTAGCATACAAGATTTTCTTTGTGTTTAATACTATCACAATCTTATAAACAAGTGCAAATACATAACAGAAAATACAAATACAGAGATATATGGTTATCAAATTATTAACTGTATACTATAATATATTTATTTATATATATATATATATATGTTGAAGGTTCCGACCATGTTATAACTTGCAAAGGATTCACTGGTTATTTGATTAGTGGTACCAACATAGGATCAGTCTCTCTTGCTGATACAAAACGACTTGTCTAAGAATTGCATGCGATTAAAAAAATCTAACTCATGCACCGCGTAATATTTATAGTTCTTGAACTATATACATGTGTTAAAATTCTAAGAATTGAAGGATTAAAAATATTATTTGTTAACTATTGTAGATGTAAAAACTTAAATGTAAAGCCTTAAGAAACCGATAGTTCTTTACTCTGGCCTTCTGGGTAAAAAAATTGTATTTTGCTATAAGCAAAACTCTCTATGTGGCTCGCCATGATCGTAGATCAGCCTGCTAGAAAACGGCTATACTCGTGAAAAGCTAATTATTAATAGTTTCACTGAATATCTGCTGTGGCCAAAACGTTGTATTCTCAAAACTCTCGGTATTGGTGGGATGCAGGTAAGTCCCTAAACCAAATCTCTTAGTTTTTTTTATCTGTAGAAAGTAAGGGCTGACCCTTAACTAAGGGCTTTTCCCTTCTCTTTCTTCCTCGGTTCCCACATTTCATGGTCACCTCCTAAGGGATGACCTTGATCCCACCGATGCTAATGCTCTTAGGTCTTCTTCTTATCCCACTCTATGATTAATAATATCATTATTTTCTACCACTCACTTTTGAAACGCTGTAACCACCATAGCTACAATTCGGTTGCTTACTCTAGCGTTAAAGCTCATTTTACCCTCAACTTCCTTTCCATCTTTAACGGTTAGATATGCATGTTATGATATGTACGTGGATAACTAAGCTCTAATAAAATGAAATTTACAAGAAATAAAGCAATTAAATCATACAAAGAAGACTTCTTTATTGGCGACTACTCCAACCTCTTAATGAGAAAGAAAAATCTTTTGTCTAAAGTTGTGGTTTTAGGTTGTTTCTCTTTCTTTACATTTATTTAATATATACAATATCCTTTCTCATTTTATATTAAGTATATTATTTTCCTTATCCTTTAAATACGCTCAACTTCTTTCTCTAGTAATTCTAAGAATCATCTTAGTGATGACATGTGGCTACAAAAGAAGTTGCAATGTTTCACAAATAATATATAGGGATTAAATTTATAAAAGCTTTGGAGGACATATACACTTAGGGACAATCTAATCATAGTTAATGTTGCATCTGATTGGATATTGGGCATGATGTTTCAAACGCAGTATCATTAAAATGTGTGATATTTTATTGAAAGATATAGTAAGTTGTCCTCCCTCTGACACCCCTCACCTGTGTTCGAAACCCTTTCTGCCACCTCTTTTTATTCAAAAAAAAAGATATAGTAAGTTGGTTTTAAATAATGGTAAGCGTAAATACAAAGAAAAATATCAACTCAGACCTTTTCCGCTTTAATATATGTTATCTTTGATCAAAAAAAATATATGTTATCATGTGAAAACATAATACACATAAAATGTGTGTATAAATACATTTTTTTCTAAGAAAAACATATATACAAGAAATTATTGTTTTCACCAAAGTAGCATACAAGATTTTCTTTGTGTTTAATACTATCACAATCTTATAAACAAGTGCAAATACATAACAGAAAATACAAATACAGAGATATATGGTTATCAAATTATTAACTGTATACTATAATATATTTATTTATATATATATATATATATGTTGAAGGTTCCGACCATGTTATAACTTGCAAAGGATTCACTGGTTATTTGATTAGTGGTACCAACATAGGATCAGTCTCTCTTGCTGATACAAAACGACTTGTCTAAGAATTGCATGCGATTAAAAAAATCTAACTCATGCACCGCGTAATATTTATAGTTCTTGAACTATATACATGTGTTAAAATTCTAAGAATTGAAGGATTAAAAATATTATTTGTTAACTATTGTAGATGTAAAAACTTAAATGTAAAGCCTTAAGAAACCGATAGTTCTTTACTCTGGCCTTCTGGGTAAAAAAATTGTATTTTGCTATAAGCAAAACTCTCTATGTGGCTCGCCATGATCGTAGATCAGCCTGCTAGAAAACGGCTATACTCGTGAAAAGCTAATTATTAATAGTTTCACTGAATATCTGCTGTGGCCAAAACGTTGTATTCTCAAAACTCTCGGTATTGGTGGGATGCAGGTAAGTCCCTAAACCAAATCTCTTAGTTTTTTTTATCTGTAGAAAGTAAGGGCTGACCCTTAACTAAGGGCTTTTCCTTCTCTTTCTTCCTCGGTTCCCACATTTCATGGTCACCTCCTAGGGATGACCTTGATCCCACCGATGCTAATGCTCTTAGGTCTTCTTCTTATCCCACTCTATGATTAATAATATCATTATTTTCTACCACTCACTTTTGAAACGCTGTAACCACCATAGCTACAATTCGGTTGCTTACTCTAGCGTTAAAGCTCATTTTACCCTCAACTTCCTTTCCATCTTTAACGGTTAGATATGCATGTTATGATATGTACGTGGATAACTAAGCTCTAATAAAATGAAATTTACAAGAAATAAAGCAATTAAATCATACAAAGAAGACTTCTTTATTGGCGACTACTCCAACCTCTTAATGAGAAAGAAAAATCTTTTGTCTAAAGTTGTGGTTTTAGGTTGTTTCTCTTTCTTTACATTTATTTAATATATACAATATCCTTTCTCATTTTTATATTAAGTATATTATTTTCCTTATCCTTTAAATACGCTCAACTTCTTTCTTCCATCACAAACCAAACTTACAAGAGTGAGACAAGTAAAAGAAGAAGAACAAAAATATAATTTCCTCTAGGAAAAAAATATTTTAAATGGAAGCTTCTATACCAAAGAGAGACTTATACACAGAAATGGAACAAAACGCTCAAGTCGCAGCCAAGAGGCTTTGGAAAGTCGTGAAGATCGTCTTCTGCGTTTTGAAAACCGGTACGGTCAAAAACAAGCTCATGCTTGACTTAAACCTAATGCTCAAGAGAGGCAACAAAGCCATCACTAACCTCCGCCGCCGTCGTTCTAGCTTCACCGGCCGCGCTGACGTTACCTCCTCCGCACGCGTCCGTGACTACGAGTTCAGCTGCAGCCCAGCGAATGACCCTTTTGCCTACATATACAAACGCAAACGCCGCGTCGACGGCGGTATTGACAAGGAAGACGCTGTGACCGAAGCGGTTAAGAAGGTTTTTGAGTTGTTAGGAGAGAATGATACGAGTGCGGCGGCTGGAGAGTCGCCGTTGGTGGCGTTTCCGGCGGTGAGACAGCTTAGAGTGACGGATTCGCCCTTTCCATTAGACGACGGTGGAGACCATGATCACGTGGTGGATAAAGCGGCGGAGGAGTTTATAAAGAAGTTTTATAAGAACCTCAAGTTGCAAAAGAAGATGGGGAACGCATTAGAGTCGCCGTACCACGACGGATGGGTTAGGTGATGCGTGCGTTTAGGGACCAGACGCGATTGCTTGAGTCACGAATGAAATAATAAGGGAATTATTGAGTGGAACGGTGAATTTGACTTGTGTTAATCTCTTCGGTGAAAGATGTAAACATGGCTGTGTATATAATCTCTTTTCATAGTGAAAAATACTATATTGATGACTTTATCGAATAACGTCATATATATCTCTGATAAATTACAATATGTACTCATTAGTAATATTTTAAAATATACATATCATCCAATCATGACATGTAGCATAGCAATTGATGCTAGTGATCACTCGAGTTCAAACTCACATATTTTAACCAAGAAGTAAATATTATCAACTTAATGAACGATTTTGAGACATAAAAAGGTGGTTATCTTTTCAGTTTTTATACAGAACATATTGAAATGCATTAGTAAACTAATTTAACGTAGATAGTATGTTTCTCCTGCAAAAATGAGTATATATTATATGATAATTTGATATGTTAAGCAGGCACAAAACAGTAGAGATTTGTATAAACTGAGAAAAAGAGAAAATATTAAGATACGATGTCGCTCTCAAGTTGTTCATCGAGCAACCATATCGCTTCGAAAATTTTAAATTGGTTCATATAGAAATTGCTGGTGGAGGCAATTTATTACGACATGTTACCTATTGAAAAAACGTCTTTCTCCGGTATTAAAAACACCCAACGTCTTTACTCTTTACTCTTTAGTCTATACTCTATACTCTTTGCAAATATTTTATTTGAATAGTTTAACTTTATTTGATTAAAAAATCACAAATCATTGAAACTGATTAGATATTCCTCTCATCAACAAATCAAACTTAACCGAAAATGAACATATGCACACAATTAGAGTTTTTAATTTTTATGATTATAATTAGAAGAAAAAGTCAGTAACCACTAAACCAGTTTGTGTGTGTTTATGATCATTCTACATAAATTGTTTCAAGAGTGGTTCTATTATTGGATTACTTTGTTATTCTGATTAATTTATCCTAGGGTAAATCTTTTAAAAGAACTTAAAATGTTTTTTGAAAAAGAACAAACAAAAAAATGATCAAAATAAATTTCATTAAATAAATAAACATTATTATTTTTGAACAAAAACTTTTTTCATTTCGAAACCTTTTCATTTTTCAACTCTTCTAACTTTTTAAAATCGAATCTGTTAAAAACTATTTTTAAAAATGTTATTTAAAATTTTTAAATCTTAATCATTTTCTTTTTAAAAATCCAAAAAGCTAAATAATACCAAAGTTGCGGCAAACCAAAACAGTTTAAAACCCTTCAAGTTTTCTATATATTTTGGTCAAAAGCTATATACTACCAAATTGATCTAGCATATAATTAGTTTTCCCCTAATTAATTCAAATATTACAACCTGCAAGACAAACAAATTCAATCATTTATTTCTGTATTATCTATTTTTAGTATAGCATATTTTAGTATTTATATTAAAACATACACAAATTGGTCCAATGTCTCATGTTATAGCTGAATGAAAAAAATAGATAGACAAATTGGTATGTCAACAATATTAATATGTCCAACATGTTATGAGTTCCTAAGATCAAGAACAAACTATTTGTTACCTATTGCAGCCCGTGGGCCGGATTTAAGGATTTCAATGTTAGTCCATTGCCATTCACTCAATTCGAAACAAATGGAGAATAAAAGTTAATGCTAGGTTGTTCCATATTCATCACAGTGAATTTACTGCCCAATACTATATACATCTTGAAAATGCTATTACAATATTTTCTTTAACGTCCCGGATCATAAAATTCCACATTTTAATAATACTGCTTTAAACGGAATTAGAAACTATCATCTTTTTCTTGTTGACCAAAAATGTAATAAACTATTATATTGAATTGTGGAATTGAAATGTGCCCGTGTGGGAGCAAACAGTTTTAGCATCATTAGATTCTATCTCATTATTAAAACTAACTAATTTCTAAATTATGCAGTTATAAGTTCATAACATGCCTTGCAAGTCAACTATCAATTATAAATAAGAAAAACAGTGATTGTGATATTATTATTAATAGTAATATTCTTCGCATCTTAATTAATGAATATAGCTTTTTATTATTTTCAGTTCATTAGTGGTCCCAATTCGGTTGACCCGTGTTGTTTTGATTTCATTAGCCTTTCATTAAGTAAGATCGTCCAATAAATTTGGATACTCTAGATATCATATAATATTAATTTTATACATAGACAATTAAAAGCATGTATTATTACATGAGAGAAAAAGTAGTTATTTATTAGGGGACGGTCGAAATCATAGGAGCGCATGTCTTGATTATTACCACATGTTCGATATTTTACGACATCATAGAAATACTTTTTCTGAGTAACAATGAAACGATGCATAATTAAAACCATGTTTATATTTTTTCACTGATAAACAATCAGAAGATTCAGGGGGGATTCAAACTGTTTTTCTTATCTCGTTGATTTAAGGTTGATTCTGTCTTCGTTATATGTACATAATGCACCATACATTATACATTTATACTCAGTTATATGTAAAAGCGTCGAGCATTAGTTTTCGAGCAAAACGATTAGAGGAGACTAAATTATATCGACCCCTCCAAATCTTATCAAAATCTTTTCTTCATCATTAACAATGATCAAATCTTTGTATCAAGATATTTGATTTAATTAATTACATTATTTTATATTTTTTCCTTGAAGATTACTATCTTTTTATACTATTAAAACAAAATTAGTAATATATATATTCTATTATCTGTGAAGTGATTTTCCGCAACGAAGTTCTCACGTTAAAAGTTAAAATAGCTAATATCATTTATACCCTTAATAAATATTAAAATTTAATAAAGTAATGAATCAAACTTAAAAACTAATGAAATCCTTAAACAAATTTAAAAAAGGAAGAAAAACGTGAATGCCTTACTAAGTTATATTTTCTCATGTTTGAAACTTATATGAAGTGTTTTTACATCCGGCCCGGACCCGCGGTCGGACCGGTAAAACCGGTGATCCGATATGTAATCCGGTTTAAGTTTTAAGAAATATCCACTATTTAAAAACCCGATAAAACCCGCAAAAAACCGTTAAAACCCGGAACCCGGATAATGGTTGAACCGGTGGATAACTTTTATTTATTTTTTTTAGTTTTTAGTATTCTTTTAAATTATAATACTAAAGTCTGTTATATATTCCAAATAAAAAAAAATAGGTTTCCAGTTTTTTCACTTATCAATTTCCTAGTATCGTCTTTCTTTGCGGCCGCCTCTCTCACATACTCTGTATCCTCGACTAGATTTATAGTTCTTACTTGTTCCTCCTGATATGTTTTGTATGAATCAATTAAGTCACTAATCTTATTCTTTATGCAATACCATATAACACGAATCATGTTATACGTGACTTTTTTTTGTTCGTGACTACTGCTTTGTTTAATCACAATGATGTGTCATCTTCTATTTATTTTGAACAACACTATATATTTCGTTTGTCCTATAATTTTTTTAAAAAAACTTATGATTTTTACAGGCAATGGAAACTGACCTAAGGAAAACTACGAAGAAATAGCTGCTGCAAACCGTTCAGTCCGAGGAAAAAACGATATTGCATGGTCCTATGTGATTCAGTCAAAAGAGAAAAACTGGTTTTAGAATGTGGATTCAAGAGGAAAACTGGTTTATTTTGGAATTAAATTTGAAGTTTATTTTTCATATTAGACTTCTAAATATTTCTTTTTAATAGTTATGTATAATTATATATTAATTTTGATGAATCTATTGATCTGTGATCCGTCCGCGGTCGAACCGATGACCCGGTGACCCAGGAAATACTCCGGATCAGTGTCCGGGTCGGGTTTCAAAACATTGTTATATGATATACTATCATTTTTTATTATTAATATTATAAAATTATAGATTAGGTTACATATGTTATTATCGTATAGCATGTATTTATCCTTTTAACTAATACTGTTATTAATGGAAAATCCAAATAATATTGTGTCATATATAAAAAAATATATATTTTTTCAGCTGTATAAAAATAATAATTTTTAATTTATTTTGAATTTTTGAAAGAATGATTATATTGATAATCTTTTAATTGATTTGTAAGATGATTATGCTCGTATTTGCGGACAAGACACCTAGTATATATATATATATATGTGTGGTTGGCCAATCTACATGATATTAATTGCTATTGGACCAAATTTACGGTATTAAGAAATTTAAATTATGTTCACTTTAATCAAAGTATGAAACTGTTTGGTTGTCATCACGACGATATCGCACTTGAAGAAAAATAGCGCAAAATGATTAGAGACTATTGCAGAGGCTTTTTGGTCGTATGACTAAAGATTATCGATTTAAGCCTAAATGTTATTGGTAATGAAAAATACTAATAGTATACATATATGATTAATGAACCAAAATTAAGCCTGATTAGATTTAAACATGAAATACGAGTACAATGAATCTGCTATTGTGTTTTATACGATGTGATTCACCAAAACGTAAGTTTAATACAGCACCTTATCTGAATACTTTTTCCTATTAAAGTCTGATCTTATATTGCTCGTGGGTGGAAACACAGTAACGAATACCTAACTAGCGTTCAAACGCAGATTAGAATTAACGTCAAACAGAAGCATGATGATTTCAAATAGAGTTTACATAATACATTGTTCAACTTGCTCTCTATTATTCACCTCACAAGTGACCAATATCACGTAAAAGTGTGTTTATAAAAAATATTTCCTGACTATGACAAAATAGTATAAATGAAAAGCAAAAAAAGAAGGTGGTTTACATGTTTGCTCGTCTAGATACCGAAGAGACACCACGTATGATTCCCACTAAAGCACTGTCAAAAGGAAAACAAAACAAAAGTGGAAATATTAAGCTTTAACTTGTTTTATAACTTTGATCGCAAAAAATGCGACGAAGTCCATTGCGAGGCAGGTAGGACCGGACATTTTGTTACCGAATCATCGCTCCACATTGATAAATGGGATTGTGTTTAGTTGAATTAACGAGTCAAACTTTATGGCTGTAAACTCATCACATTTTGTTGATTGTCTGTTTGAAACATCGAGTGTATACTTTGTTTCACGTTTAATGGTTAGGATTCCTTAGAGCAAGTTTATAGGGATAACTTTTAGGTGGGTTCTTAGTTAAAAAAAACATAAGAAAGGAAAAAAAGAGAGAGAAAAAAGAAGAAATGTGACCCAATCAACCACACATCTCTTCTCTAACTAATATATGTGTGACACGTGCAACAAGAAACGTTTGTTGATACTCTTAATTAAGATACATTTCTTGTGTTTTCTTCTTTTCTTTTTCTTTTTTAATATTAATTATTCTAAGATATCTAGTTAAGATACATTGATAAACATGTTCCTACACATTTGGCAATCGTTTTTTTTTTGTTGTTTTAAACTATAACCTTGATTTTATATTTAGTTCAGCATTGCTGGTTTTAGAATTTATTTAAACTTGATATTAAAATTATTTTAAAGACTACTTGCATACAGAAAAATATTTTAGTTTTGATAGTTTAAATTTTAAATATTTTATATAAAATCAAAACTACACAAAATGTATATGCCATGTTTGGGTCACAAATCATATATTGCGTGGTATGAATAAGAGTTCTTAAAATTATGTGGATTGTTTATCTAAGAAAACATGGAATAGATGACAAAAACAGTCGTAAAAATGTACAACAAAAAATAATTTTACAAAACTATCTAAGAAATAAATTCTGCTTTGAAGTTTTAAAAGAGTATGTCGACGTGAAGCAATTGATATTACAAGTTTTTTAAAATAAAAAGATGTATTTCCCATATTTTCTTCTAGTAATCTAGTATTTAAAATAGTAGATTATGAAACTATAGCATCAAATTAAAATTATACGGAGTTAATGAATACGTAAAATGAAATAAGGTCTTGAATGGTGTAGCAGGAGAAGTGCAGATCATTTGCAGATAACATAAAATTTACATACAATTTAATATTTTTTATCTATTTTAAGAGATGGAAAAATTGCATGCAGATTTAACCCTATAGATTTAGTATTGTTCATCTACTTTTTTTTCAATAATGATTTTGTTACAAATATTTAATTTAAAATATATTTATCTGCTTTTATAAATATAATATTTTCATTCTATTTTATTACTCCCTCTGTTTCTTATTACATGATGGTTGAGCTCAATGCACATAAATTAAGAAAACTTCTTTTCATCAAAAAGTATCACTTAAATATTATTTAAAACCAATTTATTTAAATATAAATACATATAATAAAAATTTAATTGGCTACACAGATTTTAATAAAGTTAAAGTTATTTATATTTGTGTAAATTTCATCTATTATAAAACAACAAAATTTCTCCAAAACATCATGTATATTGAAACGAATGGAGTATAATTTTAGCGATACGATATACTTATTTATCTTTTTATTTTTTCATATAATTTTACATTTAATTAAATTACTATGTTTATATAGTTTGTTTTATTTATAATATGTATTATACAAATATAGAGTAATATAGTTTAAATATATACACTAATATAAGAGAAATGTATTTTGTTAAATTTTAATGTTTTCATATTTTGATTTAGAAATGTTGTAACATGGTTTTAGTGCAGGATTTATTGTTATTTGTGTTTTATCTTTATGTATTATGTTTTTGGTATATTTTATTGTATTTTTTATTATTTAAATATATAATTTGTTTTTATCGTTTAATAATATAATAATTATTTGACCTGTTTTTTTTTTATTAGTAATTGCTTGATCTGTTTGATATGCATTCTTTTTAATGATCTACTTAATCTTCACTTCTTTTATTTGATATATATATATATTTTTTGTTTGATCTGCACCCGTTTGAATTGTTTTTAGCATTTGAAATTTAGGTTACATATTGTCAGAAAATATCAAGAAAGATAAGCATTGTAGTATAGTAGTAAGTAAAGCCGTGCTTTTACTTTCAAAAAAATATATATATCAAGAAAGAAAATGAGAAAAAGAAAACAAAACAAAACAAAGGAAATGAGTTATTTTCTGGGAAAAAAAAATCCGGTAGCTAATATCTCCGAGCCGATACGCAGCCGTCAAATTTAAGACACGTGTGCATATTAGGCCCATGTGCTGTCCTCATGCAAACTTAATCAAAGAATTAATGATTGCGATTAATGACCAGAAGTAATAGAATCAGGAATGTGAGGTGAGTGCACACGTGTGAGATCCCCGAGCGTGTGTGTTTTATTTCTGTAAGTTTCTCTTTTTCTTTTCCAAAACTCTTAAAATGCTTCTATTTATGGTATGTACTTTTTCCTTATCAAAAGCCTATATATGGTGGCCGAAGAAAAAGGAGTCTATGTATTTGTTTTCATATATGATATATATACATATATGATCCAACTTGAAGATGAAATTAAGATCGGAAGAACAAGGTTAGATCTTCTAGATTAGAAAACTATAGTGGTTCTTTAGAAAATTCAAGAAATATCAAACGTTTCAGTCAAAACTACTGTGCGACTAAGTACTATTAAATCGTAATATTTGACTTTTCAAAATCGAGTGAGCTAAAGCTTTGAGTTGTTATTTTTTACTAAAGTACTCGTGTTTATTAATTAGGTATTTGAATTGAAACTATTGATACCCAAAATTAATGCTTTACACGTGCGTAACATCTGCCGTTTGCTTAAACACAAACACGAGTAGTAAGGTTTCCTTAGAAGTTAGAACACCAGGTTTTTTTTTTTTAACACCAGTTAATTATTAACTACAAAAACCTTGATAACAAAAATTTGTAGTTATTATATATAGATAACTCCTAGCTAATACAATTGCGAATTAGCATAAAACATAATGATATTTTTGCTGGTTGGATTGGATTCGTGTGGACGATGAGCTGTGTGTACAATAGGAAGTAGCTGGCTACTTGCGTGTATTAGCAATTCAGTTCTTGATATCTTTTTCACTATTTACTTTAACGTAAAACCCATGCACCACGTGCTTTGTGACTCGAGAATATTGTTCCTCTTTTCTTCCAATTTGGTCTATCACTTTTTCTTGTTAAACTGTAGTCATGAATGTACTTTATTTTCTTGGTAAATTATAATACAGAGACCATTGTTGGCAGAAACAAAATACTGTCTAAAATGAGATTTGTAAACAAAAGATGTGCTATATATATATATAGCATTAACTGTGAAAAAGAAGAAATAACATTACCAAACCATACAAACCAATGAATAAATATTTAATTTCTTTTTCTTTTTTGAGTATTTAAATATGTATATCGTATGCACATAAACGTTAGTTCAAATATACGTTTATGTGTGTGTAATTATTTTTGTGGAAAAGCAACTTTTGCGACCAACCATGCACATGTTGTTAAATGCTAGTACTTTTCAGAAGTACAGTTCTTTAACTGATCTGTCAAGTTTCAACTGAAATTATACTATTAAATAATATTTAATTCGTTATTAACGAAAGAACGTCGAATATTTTACGTTGCCTTATGATTATTCCTTTCTTATCTCATATATTCTTCAATATAAAATAGTTCTACCTTTTTCAAATCTGTCTTTCTTTTCCAGATTTGGAAAACTTCTGTTCGAATGGTTGAGACAAATGGTGTTAAGTCGAGTCATTGTCCAATATCTTTTTTAAGTATGCATCACCGACCGAACTAACTATTCATTAGTTTGCTCCTTTTTGTAAACAAGATTATTATCAATTCAAATACCTCTTACCCTCTCGTGCGGGTAATTATCAAAATATATAGTTGGTTTTTAACGAACAAAATGTATATTTCGCAAAATATTTGAAATATAGCGATTTTCGAAAACGGAATGTGCTGCATAGTCAATGTATTTTGGTAAAGAAAACCTATATTTTCGTGACAATTAAATCGGTTTGAACAGTTTAATTATGTTTTTGAGAATAACAAATTTTAGTCTTACAAAGAAAACAACGAATTATGTTTTATGTATAGTACTCCCTCTGTTTTTAAAAGATACTTTTTAGTGTTTTCACACATATTAAGAAAACGCATTAAATCAGTATAATAAATTTATCGTTTTCTGTAATTTTCAATTTTCAATAATTTTTAGCCAATAGTAATTCAATAAAACCAATTAATTTTCTTAAAGTTTGCAATTAATTCATAGAAAACATAAAATATACATCTTTTTGAAACAAAATATTTTTCCAAAACATGAATCTTTTAGAAATAGAAGGAGTATACTACAATGAAATTTAAGTCCAGTTGTGTCATCCTATTAATCACACATGTAAGGTCTTGCCACTTATTCTTTGAAGTCCATTAAAGAAAAAATAAATTTACTTGAATAAGGAGTATAAAGAATCAACTGTTCTAATCAATTGGCTTCATTTAGTTGATCGAAGTACAATCCAATCAATTTTTTTTGTGCATGATTGATCACTTTAGTGTTCACATGGTAGATGCAGATTTCGAGTTAGCATGTGTTATATATAAAGGATCTAAAAGCACAACGAAAGTACATATGAACTTAAATTAGCTTATCATCCCAATTGAAGCCATTTATATACACTTATATGGTACATACATAAACAGTATGTACATATACATTTATATATTATATACTCCCATAAAATCATATATAAAATCTTGTGAATAGTGATGTTCCATCTGCACAATGTTTTTAAGAGTATGGAATAAGATAGGTATATGATCTTGAGATGAATTGTATTTTATGTTATCTCTTAAAGACTAGAAGTATCTTAAAATGGAATAATGGGCACATGCATATGTTGTCATAAGTTGTGGAGATCGAAAAGGATCAACTGCATACTTCTTTATCTTTTAATTCTTATAAACGTATATACAAATCATACGTTATTGCTTGTTGGAAAATTTAACCTGTAAAGCGACAGAAATATAGTGTTTCTGTGTGTATATCCGCTTATATACGTGGTGGTGATGCAAAGAGAAGGACTTAAACCAAATAATATACTTTACTATTGAATAACAGTCTAAAAATAAGAGATGATTTTGATGACTGTAAAGTCTAGGCAGTGATCGTAAATCAAATAAGGATAATGATCAACTCGATTTTATAAGAATTTTTCGATGGACATCAAAATAAAATATTTGATTAGTTTCCCACTTGTGTCTTTAAAACTCTCCGAATCGTAGTTATGTAAGAGTTCTCAACTCGTGTCTACAACTAGCTATAGTAACTTTCCCTTTCTACTATCAATGAAAAAAAGCCAACCACTGAAGACACTGTTTATCACTATTTTCATAACTCGCAATTGCCAAAAACTATATATTTATATTTAATATGCTATTTTCACGGAAGAAAAAACTTTGTTTTTCCGGGAATCGTGAAATCGTATGTATGATTAAAGTCAAACAATTTGGTACATGTGTCTACGATATCGATCGTTTATTATTGATTTGCAGAATGCATCTTGATAGAAAATTTTATATCAATCGTCCACTAGTTGGAAATATATATTGGTTCATCTTTTCTTTCAAGTTTTAATTATAAGCTCATTTTACTCTCTCATTCATTGATGAAAATCAAACACCAATCTATAAAACTCAAGCCACCTATGGCTAACATACCTTTCACACCTGCTCATTTGATCGGTAGTCTCTATCCCATACAAAGGAGGGTGCATTAATTTTTTAAAGTTTCTAAAAATTTGTTTACTAATCATATAATCACCACATAAATTTTTTACGTGTTTTAGTTTTCCTCGCACGAAATTACAGATTATTTTTTGATTAGTCGCATATTTTTCCACCATTCTAATCCAAAAAATTAACTCTAAATTTAGATAATCAAATAAGTTATCTTAAATATTTCAATATATATCACAAACTGAATGTTACACAAACATTTTCATCTTTCTAAATATTCACACTCTAAAGGCCTAAAATCACATTAAAATCTAGATTGCATCGTCAATAAGTAAGAACAGATATGTAATTGGTTATAACGTCAAAACCACAAAGCTAGTTACTTCAATACTAAGATTCGGAATAGTAATATGTAGGAAAAATGCAGAACAACTACGGTGCAATTCTTATATTAATAAAATATATAGATACATAAATATATGTAGAGATTTTTGTTATTATTAACGACACTATAGTGCGGTGCAGTTTGTTACCATTCGAACCTCAAAATAATACGAGTATTGTTACCATTCGTAATCTCTCTCAACAGGAATATAATGTTTATCTGTATCGTTATGTAGCTTAGACTAATAGAACTCCTCCCATTGTCATGTCCCTTTCGAACCAATTGAAAAAAATATATTAATTTTAACCCAATATATTTTTTTTTGTATTACAACCCAATATACATGTAATAGTGCCATATATATAAATTTACCGAGTTAAATGTTATATAAACGTCTTTAGCTCCCTTTTTTTTCTTTTTTTGTTTTTTTTTTTGCGAAAAAGCTCCCTTTTCTAAGGAAATTAATATAAGTTATTGAATACTAGATTTTTCAGTTGTCATATAAAATATTAGATAACACATTTCTATCTTGTAGTTCTACAAAAAAAACCGACAAATGACAAAATCGCAACAAGTTAGCTTGAGCTATATATACGCAAAAGGAATACACGTTTCTATGTTTGATTAATTTAGCAAGAAATTTAGCCATCTAAAATAAAATCTAGAAGAAATTCCTTATGCCTTTCTTTCTAACTTATTATCTAGACATAGTGGAGTAACTAATTAAGCCTTTGAAAGTCAGATGAAAATATCCAAGCAGCACTTGACAAACGAGATGTAATGATAAGTTGATATTGATAATATAAACATATGTATGAGTGACATCATCCGAAGAAAAGAATAAGAAAACAGTAATGATGTTAATACATTAACTGAAAGATACTTAAACCCAAATACATCGATATTTATGAACAATGCTCCATGGAGGATTACACCAAAAAAAAAAATGCTCCATGGAGGACCCGCAAGAGAAGAGAAGAGAGACGTACAAAAGGGATTATAACCGTAGGATCTCGTACAAATCTACAAGATCGTACCGCCATGAGGAGAGGGAAGACCATGTGAGGAATCCAAAGTGGGGCTAGAGGATTGAAACGGCGCCGTACAGAGGGACTGAAACGGAGAGGACTTCCTCCGTAATAGAAACACTCAGTCTCTCTGAGTGTGTGTGGTCCAGAGCTGACACAATTAGTCACTTGTCAGTTCACCGTCGTCAGTTATCAGAATTGTCTTAATTTAAGCAAAAGCTCCGTTTATCGCTAAACCACCACTTCTTAAATTTTTGTTTTTCTTCTCATTAATGGCGAAAATTTTACACCAATTAGGTCAAGGTCAATATTTAGTTATTTACATATTACTGCTTCAATTTTTCGTCTCTAAGAAGATGACTAAGTGACAAATGTCACACTCTTTGAAATGGAAGAATAAAATTTTCATTAAAAAAAATCGTCAACAAATAATATTTATATTTTTATCTAAAGTAAATAAATGATATTTTTTATATTTTTACTGTTCTAGGAGTTTCAGATAAGAATTCATCAATTTATTTTAGTTGTCCTTTTAAATTTAAATACACAGATTAAGAAAAGATTTAATTTTACAAATTTTCAAAATAAAAATATGGTTATTAATATATCTAACCATATTCAACCAATAAAAAAATAAATTAAATAATATTGTCAATATATTTTTCATTAAAATTCTAAAACGATATAAATGTTTTTTATCGGTTGTGCTAATTAGTAATAGCACTAATGCATCCATTTTGCATTAAATGTTTTATCATTAAAACTTATTTTAATTTGTATATTACTTAATATGATTTTCAACAATTATTTATTGGAGAATAGATCAATATTGTCACTAGTCTAAATGTTGAATCTAATATGACAATTTTGATTTTACTGTAATTTCTGTTTACAGCTCATTAACATATACTACCTGAATTGGATCCAGGTTATAATACGGTAGCAACAGTAGTACAAAACTTAAATTACATACTGTAGTATATATTTTAAAAAACTTTCAAAATGTCATTTTATTTACTTTTAGTCTACAATAACAATCAATACGTATATACGAACAATAAATGAGTGAGAAACGTATGTAGTTTAGTGGTCTTGATGTATATTTCAATACAAGTGCATTTTAAGTTTTTTTGCACATGGATTAAGAAAATATAAACTTCTATATTAATTATTTTAGTTATATAAAAATAGCATTAAATTAAACTAATTCAACCAATAAAAATACAGTATTTTATAATTGATCATAAAATTCAAATGATATTAAATTTTATCTAAAATAATGTGAACATCAATTACTTCGAAACAAATTTTTTTTTCTAACTCCACGTAAAATGATACGGAGGAAGTATTTAAAAAGTTAGACTAATTTTTTTTTAGGATAGAGTTGTGTTATGCACCTAGTTATGCATCAATGAATGCTAGTTCGAATCTCGTTTGGTTGATTTATAAATTACATATTGATTCCGGTGAAAACAAATCATAGACCTAGACTTTTCAGAATTTCTTTCAAAGTAAGAAAAAATAAATAATGGGTTTTGTAAAATAATCTATTACAAATAAATAACACGACAAACCAAAATTTTAAATGTACAGTATCCAAATCCGAAAACACTGCTCGTGAAGATATGAATGTTTGAATTATGAGTCGGTCCATAGATTTAGTCACTATAGTCTAAGGAGCCAGCCTATCTTATCGCATGACTCATATAAGAAAATAGATATACAAAGCATTTGGAATGAAAATCTAGAAGACAAAACATCTAGAAGAAATTTTTTTAAAGGATAAATGTAAAATAAAATTGCTTGAAAGAGAGGGCACATGTCCCCCTTTAAGCCTTCTGTTCTTGAAAGGGAAGCCAAAATAGCCTTACTACTGATTTTTTTTCACCCACTTCTCTTATTTGGGATCTCCCTTCATATAAGTAATTTTTGTATATTTTATGTCAATTCCTGTATTTCGTTCTCATTTTATTTGTTCGTTTATATATTTTTTTTGTTTAAAGAGAGAAGAAAAGTAAGAATTTCTAGATTCCAACTACGAATTTAACCCTTTCTCTATCGAAAGTCCATTTTGACGTTTGTTCTGTGACCATCCTCTCCATACGTTACCATTTTCATGTCCATGCAAAATAGTATGAAGACCATTTATCCCAGTTCCACTTTTCATTGATTACATTTACCTTCTACGTATATATACACATATGTAAAATATTAAATCATTTTATGTTTTTAAATGAAAAAGTAAAAACATATATTCACTTATATCATCAGGCCAATTCTACGAACAAAACTTCTTTTTTGTAACAAGGGTTGATTCTACAAACAAAACTTTCATGTATATGAAATTATGAAATTACCTTTTTTTTTTTTTTTGGTAAAAAATTACCTTGTTATAAATACGAAATCACACTGTTCGCATAATTCACAATTAGAAGCTTATTGATAGTTTATTTTGACTTGACATGTATATGTAATTGGACTGACGTATATTACACAGATTATATTATTTAATGAAAGAACACCGCCATCAAAAATTAGTTTAGTTGATTTTTATGTAACTATCTTTTGGTGCATATAATGTTAAGCATCCAGATTAGAATTTGAATTACTAATATATATATAGTATAAAGATATTTAGTGAATGCTGTTTGAAAAGAAAAGAAACAAAAAGAAAAAAAATTATATATATATATATATATATATATATATTTTGTTCATCTATATATATAATCACTGAATCATACTTATATGTTGTAACAGTCACTAAGACAAAAAAAAAAAATTATATATATATATTTTGTTCATCTATATATATAATCACTGAATCATACTTATATGTTGTAACAGTCACTAAGACAAAAAAAAAAAATTATATATATATATATATATATATATATATATATATATATTTTGTTCATCTATATATATAATCACTGAATCATACTTATATGTTGTAACAGTCACTAAGACAAAAAAAAAAAATTATATATATATATATATTTTGTTCATCTATATATATAATCACTGAATCATACTTATATGTTGTAACAGTCACTAAGACAAAAAAAAAAAATTATATATATATATTTTGTTCATCTATATATATAATCACTGAATCATACTTATATGTTGTAACAGTCACTAAGACAAAAAAAAAAAATTATATATATATATATATATATATATATATATATATATATATATATATATATATATATATATATATATATATATATATTTTTTTGTTTAAAGAGAGAAGAAAAGTAAGAATTTCTAGATTCCAACTACGAATTTAACCCTTTCTCTATCGAAAGTCCATTTTGACGTTTGTTCTGTGACCATCCTCTCCATACGTTACCATTTTCATGTCCATGCAAAATAGTATGAAGACCATTTATCCCAGTTCCACTTTTCATTGATTACATTTACCTTCTACGTATATATACACATATGTAAAATATTAAATCATTTTATGTTTTTAAATGAAAAAGTAAAAACATATATTCACTTATATCATCAGGCCAATTCTACGAACAAAACTTCTTTTTGTAACAAGGGTTGATTCTACAAACAAAACTTTCATGTATATGAAATTATGAAATTACCTTTTTTTTTTTGGTAAAAAATTACCTTGTTTATAAATACGAAATCACACTGTTCGCATAATTCACAATTAGAAGCTTATTGATAGTTTATTTTGACTTGACATGTATATGTAATTGGACTGACGTATATTACACAGATTATATTATTTAATGAAAGAACACCGCCATCAAAAATTAGTTTAGTTGATTTTTATGTAACTATCTTTTGGTGCATATAATGTTAAGCATCCAGATTAGAATTTGAATTACTAATATATATATAGTATAAAGATATTTAGTGAATGCTGTTTGAAAAGAAAAGAAACAAAAAAGAAAAAAAAAATTATATATATATATATATATATATATATATATTTTTGTTCATCTATATATATAATCACTGAATCATACTTATATGTTGTAACAGTCACTAAGACAAAAAAAAAAAAAATTGGCAGTCACCAGGACTTGAAACACAGAGTTAATAAAAACTAAGTTTTGTTGGTAGTAAAACAAGTATTTACGTACACGGAATCCATCTTAAGTTTTTTAAAAGAACACACTAACTACTAAATAGCATTTTTGGTTGTTAAAAAAAACGTTTTTTCATAAAGAGGTTTGTTAATTAGATAATAAAGAATCTGATTGTAATATTCTTTAGTTTGGAATTTCCTTCTTATTGGTGTTGTTGTTGCTGATGTGACATTATTAATTGATTTTGACGATTGTCTACATCATAATGAATATGAAAAAACGGGGAAACAATGTATATGGTTTAATTTGTAGTAGTATAAGCCACACTTTCAACATTAATTCCTGATCAAGAGATTGGTGGATGTTATCTTCTTTCAAATAAATAGCCCCTACCAAAAAGTATATACTATAAGGTATGACCCCAGTAATGATGAATTATACGTATAGGCCATCGTCGAATGATCGAATCCAATATATTTGTTGAGTTTAACAGCTATTCGGATCTGCAACTGGATTCAATCCTATAACACTCAGCCGTTCTAATACTAGCTATACCACAATTGCGTTGACAAGTTTAAGTTGTTTAACTATATTTGAACATTTGAATTTACAACCGTTTTAATACAATACCTATTTCGGTTGCATCACCCAAATTTGATTACTTATATGGTTATATATAAATCTATGCATCAAATACTATTTCATTCAACATAATTTTTTTTTTTCATTCTAATATTCAATGGCGAATACCTATATATTAAAATACAGTGTATATATATGTGCATATATAATAGATTTACTACAAAATGAATTATTTTTGAAACAATTATTGGAACGTTTCGAATGAAATTGAGAGTGGAAAATATTTTTACAAAAATCCAGAGGCTGTAGGTTGAGGCCCCCCTCTAATTGTGAACGCTCACAAAGCCACAAGAGCCTTACACTGATTTATCTCTTTGCTTCAAATCTTATCGACAGAAAACATTTAGAACCCACAAATGATTGTATAAATTTCATCCAAACCAATATGTATATACCAGAGACAGTTTGTGATCACAACAATAAAAAAGTATCTAGATATGACAGAGAGCTTTACATTTCTTTTCACTTGAAACTTGAAAGGCTAACTTAGACCACACAATCTAAGATGTGCATACAAATTCACATGACATATACCATACTTGAACAACCTGGTTTCATGCTTCTAATTACTATTTACCCTACATAAGCTATCATAATAATTTATGTACAATGGCAACCCCCAACTGCATCTGTATAAAAATAACATCTTTCAAGCGTCAATGTTACTACAAAATCTGTAGATACATTTTTAAAAGAAAATTTCATTTAAGTATATTGGTTGGAAGGTTATTTAGCAAAGAGAAGCCATTAATTGTGAATACATATGTTTCTAAATTTACAAACTATTACGAAATACTCCATCTGTTTAACAATTTACACACATATCAATAAATATATTTTATCTTTTGATTTTTAATTTTGTTTTTAAGTTTTGTTTGCTTTCCGATAAAATTATATCACTCATATTTTAAAATTTTGATTTATGTTCAAGTTTTAAAACAAGATTCTTTATTTAAAATCAATAACATCAGTCTTTCTAATACCAAAACAAAAACTAAAAATATCAATCTTTGGTATAAGTAAGTGAGTATTTAAATCCGGGATCTAAATTGCTGTTTAAACCTAATTTGTTCATCGGCTGGAGACAACACATGAAACTACGGTTAAATTAATTGTAACCATGATTTTCAGGCTGTGGTTAAAGATAGTCAAACTAAGCATTAATGTTTTAATAGGTCTTTAACTATCAAAAATTAAAGGTATAAAAACCCCTCGTTTGAGTTTGATAAAATATGAGTATATTGCGATTCACTGAATCCCTACAATTATTATTCGTTTCGATTTTCCGTTCAGTTTTGGTTTGAGTTTTAGCTTAGTTCATATGGTACATTTTGGTTTTATTTTGATATTTTTTTACAAAAAACAAACACAAAATATGTGTCATTATTTAAATATATTAAAACTATTACATGGTGGTTCAATAGTTGTTAAGATTTGCCATGTGATCTAAAATATAACTCGAGTTATATACAATTAAATGATTGATTTATCCAGAAATAATGCAATAGACACAAAACAGAAATTTATAGGTTTTGAGTGTTTAGCCTAGGTTTTTTTGTCTGAAATGTTTACGGTTAACCCAAAAAAAAAAACTATTTCTCAAATACTACTACATACATTCAAGTATTATGTCTGAAATGACATTTTTATGAACCGTAACGAACAGGTTGAATTTTTTTTTTTAATATCGGTAAATATACTCGAACGATTTTTATGTGTCACATGGTCGCTTCAACAAGATTCGATATTTTACGTGTAATAACTTGCACGATTAACCCAATGAAATGTTTTATTTTACGTAACGATGAACTGCCTATAAACAAAAGATAAAAGTAAGTAATACATGATGATTTGGGTTCTCTATTATAATATTATCTTGGTTATATACCAAATGAATTTAATCCTATATAAGTTTCTAAGCTATCAGAGTATATATATGATATGAATAGATTGGATCAATACATTTTACAAGTAAATATCAGGGAGTTTAGTACATGATTTGACCACGTATTAGTACACGTTTTGACATTATAACAACTCACATGTTGAAATTCTAAGTTCGGATTATAACACGATTTTAAACTACTATAAAATCCTTCTTGGCTCTAATAATTGCTAAACTATTAAACTCTATACCGTAGGAGCTAGGACCATAAATTAAAGATGATGTAGTTGATACGTATATTCTATATATTGCTAATACAGTAATACGTTTGGAATACATCATCATTAATTTATGGTCCTCCTGTAATTTTTTTGACCAAGTCCTTCTGTAATTACATTTGGTAATTAATTAATTTCTTTCTTTTTTTTTCTTTTCTCTTGCTTCTGAATTCACAAGTCATTCATGTATCTGCATTAGCCCTGTTCGTTTGGTTGCCGCGGTTTTCAGCGGCAGCGGCAGCGGCAACGTCGGCGTCGGCGTCAGCGTCATATTCATTTGAATGTTGTTCGTTTCGCAGACGTTGACGCCGACGCCGACGCTGCCGCCAACGCAGATTGTTGTTCGTTTCAAAGACGCAGGAAGTTGACGCTGACGCTGACGCTGACGCAGGGTTCAATTTTGGATTGTTCGTTTGATTGACGCTGCGGCTATTTTCAATAAATAATTATATTTATTTTAAATTTTTTGTAAAATTATATTTTCAATAAATAAAATATAGTTAAATATATTTACATCCATAAAATTATTATGTTTACTTAGTAATAAATTTTTGGTCAAATATACAAATATAAAAATATTTATGTCATAAAAAGCTAAAACCAAAATAATACGTCAAAATATTTATCATGAAACAAAAACTAAATAATACATCAAGTTGGTTGAAAAAAAAATACATAAGTCTTAAAACATATAAATGATAATCAAAGTTATAAGTAAAGAAAAAACAACATTTAATACTGTAAACGACCTCTACCATATTCATTTGTGATGTTGTCACATAAATTTTCCATCGCTCTATCGGTAGGCTCATATACAATATGAAAAGGCAGAGTTTCAAGCAAGACACACAAAAGATTCAGGTTTCACACAAAGCAATACCAAAAGGATTTAAGTTCAAGCAAGACACACAAAAGGATTTAAGTTCCAGAAGATCACTAAAGGGTTCCAGAAGATCACAAAAGGTTCCAGCAAGATCAAACTAGTCAATCATCACGTTTTGTCTTGGTTTTAAGCTCCGAAACTTAATCTTATCTTCATCGTCTTCCTTGTTATAAAACCCTTTCGCTCCCTTCATTGTCATAAGATGATCCATTGCTGCTTCATAAAATGCAGACCACTCTTTCACACCAGGCAATGCATCCGGAATCTCCAACACGTTCTCAACACTAGAAGCTTCTTCACGCCGCAACATCCGTTCGCTATCCTGTTCTTCACCACAAGAGCATCAGTCCGTTTGTCACAAGCTTCCACAACCAAATCTTTCTTTACGCCTTCTTTTGCTCTTGAACTTCCGAATGGGTCGATGGTGAGTTTGGCTGGCTTGTGGCTGTGTTTCTGTCTCCAATGCTTGAGTCTCTGCTGCTGGCTGGGAATCAGCTTCGTCATCAACTTCATCTCCATCCACTCTAGAATTCAGACTTGCTTCTCCATGTTGAGCGCTCCATCCTTCAGCTCCAGTTACTACTACACCACCAAATTCCGCTTGATACATATCCATATTATCAATCTCTTTGCATGTGGCTCTTCTAATCCCAGCACACTCCTATATAATAAAAAAAGAAAGAACAAGTCAGTAATAGCATCATTATAATGCACTCAACCAAACGAGAAGAAAGAAGAGAGCATGTGAAATAATCACTTAACAACTAAGTTCACAGAAGAGAATATGAAACTGACCTTTTCGCGTTCACTCCACCAATGATCTGACATGTCAATTCTTCCCATGCGGTCAAACCCAAGCCCTGTCCTGTTTTGAGTCAGCATCTTAATCTTGATATATTTCTTCCTACTGCTGTCGTACTTGTTCTTGAAGTCCGTCTTCCAATCAGAAAATCCTTTCTTAAACCTCAGCTCAAACGCATCCATGATGTTCTTTTTCCCCACTTTATTCATGTTTGTACCAACCTTATTTCCTTTTTTTCTCTCTTCCGCGTACAGTTGAAAAAAATACCTAGTTTCCTCGGGAGTCCAAGTCTAAAACACACCAAAATTAATCATAAAGCATAAACAAACAAAGCAAGACACAGACCCTAAAGCATACGACCTAAAGACAGTTCCATACGACCTAAAGCATACTACATAAAGACAGTTCCATACATATAACAAGCAAGACTAGTGTGAGAGACCCTTACATCTTTTGCCATCTTAAAAAGTGAGAGGAACAGCGGTAGAGAGTGAGCTTGAGAGTGTGAACTTGAGACGAGAGAGCCTGCAAAAAAGACAGACATGAAGACAGTCTCAGAAACTGATATCAAACAGAAACAAAGAAACCATCAAACAAAAACAAACAAACAAGGATGTACAACAGACCTCAAGAACTAATGTTACCAAAACCTTAGCAAGGATTAAAAAATAAAAAAAAGTTAATAAGAAAGCATCACACGTTCACTAATAAGAAAGCATCACTTATTCAGGCTAAGCCTTTCACTTAAACGTAACACAACTAGCACATGGAGTAACAGATCATATAACACACAAGGTTTCATTTCATTTTGTACAAGAGCCTGTAGTGAAACCAAAAGACACAGACTTTGAATTCATATTTCATAGACACAAGGTCAAGAATCAACAGACCCATAATAGAACATGTACAGCATCAAGAACAGAGACAGAAGAAGAAGAGAGTGAACATCAACAGCATCAAATACTCTGAAAAAAAAATACAGAACATGAAAGCTTTGTCCGTGTAATGACTACCTTCACCGTTGGGATCACCGGTATGGATAACTGGTTCCCACCAAAAAAACATAACTAATCAGTCTTGTCTAATATTGGTTTACCGTTAAACCAATATTGAAAACAAATCAAAACGGTTTTGGTTTTGAGTTACTTGTTCCCCAATGAATCATAATTTAGAACCAATTAAGCTGAAAGGAAAAACATTTAACGATTAAAATGTTAGATGCGATATCTGAGCGTGAAAATACCGAAATGCAATGCTGGACCGACAAGCCTCTTCTTGTCCAGAGATGAAGTTCTATTGATTGTAAGCTGAAACCAAAGTGCAACAAGATAAGCATTTTTGACTTCTCAAAGAGATTATATCGATAAACGGTGAGAATCAAGCACACAGTTACTGACAGATCAAATCACCAATGAGTGAAGAGCTTTGGTCAAAGCAGGATAGTTTGAGAGAAGAGCCAAGTACCTGAAGCACCACATAAGAAAAAAAAAATCAAAAGCCAAACCGTAACACAAAGTGAATACATCTGTTTAACTCTCAAGCAAGGAAACATAACAAGCTCTTGTTACAGAGAATCAGAAAATAATAAAAAAGACAAACTTTTGTTCAAACCAACACTGAACAAGTTCCTATAGACAGAAATCCAGCCTTAAAAACTAACTTTCTTCTTCCAAAAGGATGAACACACACAAACCCACCAATTACGATCAAGCTTGAAGAAACCCACAACCCAGAAAAAAAAAGCTTGAAGAAACCCACAACCCAGAAAAAAAAAAACTAATTCTAAATTATGTTTTAGTAATAATACGAGTAGGACCTATTAGCATCAAAGCTACACAGAAAAATGCTGCAATGGATATTCATTCACAATGATGACGATTTAATTTACCAAATGCTGGAAGTTCTATCTACGTACCAATATTTACACAGAACTAATACCAAATCTAGATGATGACCAATGACCAAAATCAAACAAGTAGCTAAATGATAACACAAACATAAAGCTGAATTACACAGAAAATGCTTTAGAACAGGACCAACACAACATTCATCAAATGCTTTAGAACAGAGACAAATACCTCAACGAGAAAATGAAGAGCTGGGTTTGGTCGAGCTCGAGATGCTATGGAGAAGAGAGAGCTTCGAGCTCTAGATGCGTCAGAGGAGATCGAGAGAGAGAGAGATGAGAGAGCTCGGAGATGAGATGAGAGCTTGGAGATGAGAGAGCTCGGAGATGAGACAGCTCGAGATCGAGAGAGAAAGCTCAGAGATGGTTCTGTGAATCAGAGGAGAGAGCTCGTGGTGGTGGTATGTGAAATGAGAAGAGAGAGCTTGTGCTGCGTCAATTGGGAAGGGAGAGATGCGGCTGCGTCAAATTAGGTTAGGTTTAGCTGTAAATATTGAAATATATTAAGGGCAAAAATGTAAATTACCTTTATTGCCGCATCATTAACGTCTCGACCGCGGGATTTCACAGCGTCAAACGCAGGACGTAGCGGCAGACTCGGCGGCAGACGCGGCGTCAGACGCACCCCCCTGCGGCAATCAAACGAACAAAAAATTTAAAAAACATTGCCGCTGACGCCGACGCACCCCCCTGCGGCAACCAAACGAACAGACCTAAAGCCCTCTTCTTTGGCGCGATGTAGTTCGTGGGTGCTGGAGGGAGGCTATAAGAAGAGACCAGGGTTGGTATCGCAAAATCCTCCATCTGGCCGTTGAGTATAATACCTGTTGAAGGCGACATAAACCCTGACCCGAACGCATAGTTCACAGTTGTTGTCATCGAGACCGCGTTTCTATCTTTATCCACCACACAAAAGTGAGTCGTCCCTTGGTCCTCAAGCTGATTATATCTGTCACAACATTACATAAATCTCAAGGGATTCTCATAAAGCCTACTTTGGTTACATCAACAACTTACTTATTGAGATAATATTCTGGTGGGAACGTCGTGTTGTCCGATATTTTTTCTGTATTGTTCCCGCATAAGATTTAGAGAGCAACTTGTCCACAGCATTAGCAATGCCATCAACAAACGCAGGATCTCCAAGATCCATTCTAGCTGCAAGCATATGTTTCATGACTTCTACAAGTCGATGCAAACGGAGATTCTCATCAGTAGCCTTGACTTTCATGTACCTCTCCAATACATTCATTATCTGTTTATTTTAACATCTAAACATGAAAACTATTAACATTTTCACATAGTTATATACAACCGATATCGAAAAAGAAGATCATCATCCTCACCATTGCAAAACCGGTAGTTCCACAAGCCGGTGGCCACATGCCATATATTTTATACCCCATAACATCGTCAACAACCATCGCATCAGTCACCTTAACTTCATAACTCCGCAAATCTTCCATTGTTATGATCCCTCCAGCTTCCCTCACATCGTTCACAAGCTTTTCAGCCACATCCTCTTCGTAAAACGCCTTCATGCCTTTCTCAGCAACTACTTGTAAGGTCTCAGCGAGTTTTGTGTTGTAACATATATCCCCTTCTTCAACAATTCTCCCTCTTTAGTAAAAACACTCTTCAAACCAGTGTCGTTCTTGATCATAGCCTCGTTCTTGGACAAGGCGAAGTCTAGATGCGAACCAACTTCGAAACCGTCTCGCGCCAGCTTGATAGATGGCTCGACAAGTAGTTTCCATGGGACACGACCGTGTGTCTCCCATGCTTTGTAAAGTCCAGCTATTTCTCCAGGAACTGCTATTGACAGTGGTCCTGCTATTCTCTCGGCCTCTCTGTTCTCAAACGTATCCTATTACAATTTAACAATCACAAAGTTTGGTTATAGATTGTTAGAGCATACTCATGGGTTTTTCAAAATGGATTTATATCCATTAATATATTAGTTTTTAAAAGTACTTTAATTATGTAATAAAATTTTAATCTTAAAAATACTTGTACCACTTAAAAAAAACATGTACGCTAATCTCTCAAATTTTTGCAGAAAGTTTTCATACACTCTTTTCTTACTTATTTACTGATATATCTTATGGAGAAACCTCACTGCTCCTGCTCTTACATTACATAAACATGTTCAAGTTTTTAGTAATTAATCCCTTTGTTTCGTTAAAAAATTGATATTTTGAGTTTATATTTTTAATTTTAATATTAGTTGTAACTGTAAAATAAATTAGTCTTATAAATAATTTTATTTATCTTAAAATATTAGTTAAATATGTGTAATATAATATAAATATATTTCAACCGTTTTTTTAATTTGTGTGAAAATATTAAAATGACATTTTGATGAAAGTGAGAGAGAGAGTAGTGAACAAAATGTAATAAAAGATGTAAATGTTTAAGAACCTGTGAAGCAGCCAATGGAGCGGTTTCTCTCATATCATATGCAGTGGCTACCGAGCTGGCTGATGAACCCACAACCATTAAGGATCCACCGCCGATTCCACTCGAAGATGGATTCAACACACCTAAGCTAAACGCGACAGCCACTGCAGCGTCCACAGCGGTGCCGCCGAGTCTTCTTAGCACGTTGGCTCCAATCTCGGAACATGTCTCGTGATCAGCCGTCACGACCCCGTTTTCCGACGTCACAACAGCCATTTTTCCATTGCTTTTGGTGTCAGTTTCTTGGCCGGGGAAGCTTCTGCCCGGCTCATATGTACAGTGGACCCTGTGCTTAATTAATATACGATGGACCAAATATATATTGTTATTATTTTTTTAGGACCTTTTTTCTACAAAAATGGACCTTAAATATAAAGGAAATTTTTGTCCAAAAAAGTGGACCCTGTGCTGTTGCTCCTCTGGCATATGCCAAGAGCCGGCACTGCTAAGTACAAAACCTGATCATTTACACAAGAAGATTTACGGTTGAGTCTCAGAAGAAGATTGTAACCAAACAAGAAAAAGTCAAAACGTGAACGATTTTCGTTGTATAATCTGACAATAAACTCGTAACTTATTTGTAATGCTGTATTGTGGACTTTATTTGCTATAATATTTTTGTGATACAGTTGGATGCAATGCCACATCCAGAAAACCTATATGTTTTGAAATCAAACCGAATAAAATAACCGATTTAGTTTTGTTAATAATAAACTAAAGAAAACTTCAGAAAGTCCTCTAAATAATATATTTATACTGAAAACGGAATTAAGGATCAAAATCACAGTGATTTTCGGTTGATACTATAGGTTATAAATGGAAAAAAAAAAACGAAAAGCAAACCAAACCTTGACAGGAAACAGAGACAAGTACAACGCCATTGCTAGTCTTTTTTTTTGCTAGTCTGATTTCTTATTGACTTACTTTTATTGATGTCAGATTCGCGCCATATCAACTGTTCTTGTATCATTGTAATATTTTCTTCCACGTCCGAATGTGGATCTTGCAATTTAGCTGGACCCATTGGAGAGTCTTGAATCAATATTTGGATGGAGATACAATCAAAGAGGTGAGATTTGAAGAGGGAGGGTGAGAGAGGTGTGTTAGTCTCTATAGATAGAAGGGCTTTATATAGACACAACAAAAGAAAACTATAATATCTCTTAATCAGGCCTCGCGTTGTCCCTTTGGTAATGCAAAGGATGCATGATCAGTAACGTCAATAATATCTATTACTCTAGTGGCCGGATGTGTTGTGACAAAAAAAACGTGACAAATGTGTATTTACTGTCATACGTTAAGCTGTTAACCAATTTAATCATTCGATTATCAACCAAGTTCGAGCCTTGATTTATGTTTTGCTATTGGCCCTTACGATATATTTATGTTTTGCTATTGGCCCTTACGATATATTTACAGCCCAGCTCTTTTTGATTTGCTTTGTTTTGTCTACTATAGCCCACCTTTGTTACATTAGGGTTACATCAGGCCTCTAAAACTGTAAGCCCGATCCTGAGTCAGGATTTTAAAATTTTATCTTGCTTAATATCTTTCAATTCGTTAACTAGGTACCGAAATTTTGAAGATTTCCAAATTTTAGCAAAATAATAAAGACAAAAACTAGGTACCGCAATTTTTTGATGATTTAGCAAGAAGTTGTAATATCATTCAGTTCGTGAAGTATCACTCAATCAATTTAATGAAGCCAAATACTAGGAATATTCATCTCAATTCACTCATTAAAAACTGAGGTAATTGTGAACTTTGGTTGTGTAATATCTTTCGATACCACTGAATGTAACTAAAGGCCAAATCCAGTTCAGGCTCAGTGTCACTTGGCTCCATTTAATTACTTGAATAGATATGAAACCATGTAAACCAAAAATCATCAAACAACGACAAATGATAATAGAAGTTGTGGAAAATAGAAAATAGAAATAGAAAACAGAAAAGCGTGCGAGGTTTTTCGGGTGTGACCCCTTTCAAAATAGTTTGATAGTGGCTAATATTTTTGCATGAACATCAACATTATGCTCGCGTCGATGTAAATTCATAACTTGGAGTCACGATGATGCTGCCACGTGACAAAATCTTAGCCAAAGTTGAAATTCCTTGGGTGCGCGGGGTGTCACGGTTAATTGGAATGCTGGTCAAACGCCAAAAATGATTCGGCCATGTGTACGTTCCGTACAAACCACTATCAACGGACGTGTAAATATCTACTTTCTTGTCGGGTGGGACGTGGAAAGTGAACAGTGTTTTACGATCAACGGACTGCGAGGAAGGACACGTGCTTCAAGGATAAGACACGTTGTCCGCATTGTGAACGGTGTCACGTGACTTTGAGGCAGATCACGTGATACTTCTGTTCAGCTTTCATCCCTTTTTTTCTTTTTCTTTTTTGACTAAGCTTTCATCCCTCTTGTTATGTATTAGAGAATCTGACAGATTGAAGCGTTTTAGGGATAAAAGTAATTTGGTTTATTGATGACTTAACTTTAGTAGAAAAATATTCGGATTCGGTTTGCCTTGTATGATGTGTAGAGACCGATTTTAGTTATATTTAGAACGTTTAATTTACAATTTCCTGTTTGTGAACATTTTTCCGGTGCTATGTATTTGTAATGTTAATTGCAGTTGCTCGATACTGATAACATTTGACATATTTTATACACGAGTTAGTATTTTTAGTTTGGTGTTATATATTTTAACACGTTACGTGGTTGTGGTTGCAACAGATAATAACAAACACTTGTGAAATTGCTAGGTTAACCTTTTCAAGTCCATCCATGTTCAAAAGCGTGGTATGGCTTGAAATAAAATTTTAATATAAACAAGTTGGAATTAGTGGATAAGACCAAGAAATGGTGACTATACTAAATAGAGTAATTACGGGGGAATAAAGGGGATCACGTAGTAGTCATGATCGTGGGACAGATACATATCAACTATGACAAGTGTTTGGTGGGATCATATAAAGTATTTTTGGAAAATAAGAAACATATAAGAAAGTGTTAATTTTAAGCATAATGGACGGTCGAGATGGATGCGACATGCATGCATGATCCCTCGTGCTTCCTTAAGAGGTGGCATTCTTATCATCTGTGATATGAACGCGTGTACGTATTCGTTCTTAACGTACATCACATGCAAGAAGACATATAATTAGCTTCCTATTTAGACGCTTTTGTAACAATCTAGACTCAATCGCTTCGGTCGTAAGGCCTGAATTATCTGATTATTTTCGTGTAGAAATGTTCGAGAGTGTTAAGATTATACGTAAATTGAATACCTAATTTATTTAGCAAAAGAGAAAAAGGTAAATTACCTGACATGTTCGAATAGTATAGCAACGAAACTGGATGATCCATTTATGATCACTATGCAACATATAATGCCAACCATGTCTACCATTGATAAAAATAAAAAAAAGAATTGAAGAAAAATTGATAAAGATCATATTCTTGATATATTACTGTACGTAGTTTGTGTGTAGCAGGGTATTTTTACGTACGGATTTTATTTGAATTATTGTTGTATTCCAATATTTTTACCCCGTTGGGATGATTAATGAATTGCGATTTAGAAGAATTTTTTTACTGTGTTGTATGGTGTGGACCTGGTTGGTTGATGGTAAAAAGTGATATGCATAAATTCGTGATTTAACAGTGGAGAACAAATGATGAAATCCAAAAAATTTAGAATATCTGTGATCCAATTCAGTCGGTATGTTTGATATTTTTGATATTCAGAAAATTTAGTATTTTTAGGATATTCGATGTGATCCGTAAAAATAAATAAAAAAAAATTTAAAAACAAAAAATTTATCAATTTTTCTGGTGCCAATATTGGTATCAGAGCCTTGAGAATTCAGATATTCTAAATGATTAAATCCAAAATCCTTTACAATAGGGGTACACACATATTTATAGGGGAGCAATATTGGCACCAGATGGTACAAGGATGGGAGCAGAACAGATATCCAAAAAATTTAGAATATCTGTGATCCAATTCAGTCGGTATGTTTGATATTTTTAATATTCAGAAAATTTAGTATTTTTAGAATATTCGATGTGATCCGTATAAATAAATAAAAAAATTTTAAAAACAAAAAATTTCACTAAATTTCACTAAATTTTTTCTAAATATTAAAAATTAATAATTAAATAATTAATTTAGTGAATACAAATATTATGAAACTTATATAGAGATAAAATTATATAATTTTATATTTATAATGGACCGAATTGGATATCAATTTTTAAAATCTTATAGTAATTTGTTTAATATATATTAAAATTTTTATTATTTATTTTGGTTTGTAAAAATATAGATATCTAAATTTTTGGATCGAATAAAAAATAATAAATCGGATTAAATCACTTTTATAGATATTTTGTCCACCAACTTAAATGGCTCATCTCGCATTGTGTGTATTGTATCAAATGTTTTCATAAACAGCACTAGTTTAATTGAATACTGTCGGAGAGGTGAACTGGGTACAAATCTAACAACACAAAATTAATGAAAAAAATAAGAGCAACTTTAACTGTTGATCTTTAAAAACCAGTTTTTTAATAAAATAGTAATATTTTATTGTGATTAATTTTTCTGTCTTATTGACATATACCAGTAAAAATGTGACATATATCAAGTAAGTTTTTGCAAAATTTCTTACAAGTTACTTTTTAAGAATCTTAACTCACTCACTATCTTTTTAATCCGTTATTTTAATATATATTTATTGTTAGAAACTTAGTTAACAACTCTTATTGGAGCTGCTTTAATTGTATGTTCTGCTAATCGTTGAGGTGTATTTACATCCCCAGGTCAGTTAAATAGTATTGCACCGGTTAATACTTAACTACAAATAACTGAAATTTAAAAGATAAATGTGTGCTAAATAATGAGCAAATTTCCCCATCAAACTAGCTAGTATTGGACAAAAGGTAAGGCTGCCAAATATGTGGATGTCGGGTAAATATCTAAGCCAGTAGAAATCCAAAGAGAAATAATCGATATAAGTTTTTTGTGTCTGCCTTTTGATTGGACTGCATTTGCAAGTTGATAGGAAGAAGAATTGACGTTTAAAGAAAAATTTTATACAATTTCAGCCAGTAAGAGCGGACCACAACACGAGATACCTTGGTCCGTACACACGGTTCGGATACTATGAAAACGAAGGCATGGTGTGTGGAGTGTACATCTTCCACTATCTTCCAATCAATAATAGTTGTTCATTGAATCTTATGACTTACGAGCTACACGTTTTAGATATTTGAGAACAGTCTTCTTCGTTAGATCTAGGAAAATATATCTGTCACAATCTGAGCCTCGTAACTATGTCATAACCAGAGAGAACATAAGACTAACTCATAACCAGGTTTATAGATATAAACATCACAAACTCTTTTATATTTCAACAAAACTGTTCAATAGTAATTGTTAAAAGCAAATAGAGAGGAACAAAAAAAGGATAAAATATAAAACGTTTATGACTTTATGTTAATGAAAAAAGAAAAGAAAAAACGGAAAAGAAAGAAGAAAGGATATATGAGAGGTCGATTTGTGTTTAGGGGGATATGGAATTGCTTCCAGTTTTAGCAAAAGAAAAAGGTAAATTACCTGACATGTTCGAATAGTATAGCAACGAAACTGGATGATCCATTTATGATCACTATGCATCTCGGTAAAAGGGACAATTGAAGTGCAACCATGTCCACGTGGTTAATGCATGTTAATAGTCTAATATTGATCAATCTTTTCAGAAAATATTGATAAATATCATATTGTTGATATATTATTGTGTTGTATTGCGTGGCTGCTCGATGACAAAACTGATGCATAAATTTGTGATTTAACAGTGGAGAACAAATGATGAAATCCAAAAATTTAGAATATCTGTGATCCAATTCAGTCGGTATGTTTGATATTTTTAATATTCAGAAAATTTAGTATTTTAGAATATTCGATGTGATCCGTAAAATAAATAAAAAATTTAAAAACAAAAATTTATCAATTTTTCTGGTGCCAATATTGGTATCGAGCCTTGAGAATTCAGATATTCTAAATGATTAAATCCAAAATCCTTTACAATAGGGGTACACACATATTTATAGGGGAGCAATATTGGCACCAGATGGTACAAGGATGGGAGCAGCTTTAATTGTATGTTCTGCTAATCGTTGAGGTGTATTTACATCCCAGGTCAGTTAAATAGTATTGCACCGGTTAATACTTAACTACAAATAGTTGAAATTTGAAAAACAAATATGTGCTGAATAACGAACAAATTTTCAAATTCAAAAACAAAAAGTAAACCCTTTTTCAAAAAAAAACAAAACAAAAAGTAAAGCTGCAAAATACTTAAATGTCGGATAAATATCTAAGCCAGTAGAAATCAAAAGAGAAATAATCTATATAAGTTTTTGATGTCTGTCTTTTGATTGGACTGGTAAGTTGATGGGAAGAAGAACTGACGTTTAAAGAAATCTATACAATTTCGGCCAGTAAGAGCGAACTACAGCACCAGATACATTGGTCAGTGCATCCACACGGTTCGGATACTTTGAAAACGAAGGCATGGTGTGTAGAGTGTACATCGATCTCACTATCTTCCAATCAATAACAGTTCTTCATTGAATCTTTTTTTTTTTATGACTTATGAACTACACGTTTTTAGATATTTGTGCACTGTCTTCTTGGTTAGATCTAGGAAAATATATATGTCACAAACTGAGCCTCATAGTTATGACATAACCAGAGGGAAAAATAAGACTAACTAATAACCAGGTTTATAAATATAAACATCACAAACTCTTTATATTTCAACAAAACTGTTCAATAACTGTTAAAAGCACATAGAGAGGAACAAAAAAAACATTTATGTGAAACAAAAAAGAAAATAAAAACGAAAAGAAAGAAGAAAGGATATATGAGAGGTTGTTTGTGTTTAGGGGGATATGGAATTGCTTCCAGTTTTAGCAAAGAAACATAAAATGTTTGCTCCTTTAATGTCTTTAAACGTTATTCCAAATCTTCTCCAACATGTCTACTTCATCCCGACACATTTCTTATACTCCATTCTCCTTTTTTTTTACATTTCTCTTTTTGTCAAACCCTTTCTCAAAATTGGTACTCAATAACATTATGAAAAGCTTCGAGAGTGTGTATGACATTTTAAAATATAACATATTTTAGGTAAAACAAATAAAATAAAAACTATTTAATAATTAACTATAATAATCATAAAAGACTAGGTCTAGGTAATCACCATAGAGAAAGTCGCCTTTAGAGAGAGAGAGAAAAAAGTAAATCAATTTCTGATTTCGGCTTCCAGCCAATGACAGTGGACTCCTTAAGTCACGTCATCGGTCCGGATTTGTTTGTTTGTTTTTGTGGTTTTATTTTTGGTTTTATCCTCTTGTTTGATCTCGTTTCGGCATCGATGGTTTCGTTCTCGTTTGGAGCTGCATGTTCGGTGTTCTGTTCCAGTATCACACCTACCGTGGGGTGGATGACTGGCTTTTAACTCTGGGGCCGTGCCGTTCCTTCTTCGGCGGTGGTCGCCGGCTATCGTATTCTCGGAAGTGCTCGAGCGGTCTGATATTTTCGTTTTCGTGTTTGGTGACCTGAGTTTGGATGAAATCTCGATTCTAATCGATGAAGCTCTTCAAAGCTTAGTTGTTTGCGTGGTGACTGCTGAATCTCCTAAACCTTCAATAACCGTTGGGGGTGGTTTTTCGGTGGATGTGGTCAAGTTCCCGGTTGTTTTCCGGTGGTCAAATGATTTGGTTTGTTCAGGTTTGTCGATGAAGACGGTGGAAGCTCGTGTTCCAGTATGATGTCGGTGGTATGCCGTTTAGAGGTTCTGGCGGCGAGATCAAGCCGAAAGAGATGGTGACGTTTCAACCCTTAACCACATGTCTTTTTTTGTGTGTGTGTAATACGTGGTGTTATGAGTGGTTGAGAGTGGATTACTTTTGGACTTGGAAATATTTGAAGGCTTGGTTGGCCTTGTTGTTCCTGTATGTTTTACAGATCGGTCTTTTGGACCTTGTCTTTACGTAGTATCTATTTGACATTTGAGTCTTTATAAATTATGATGGCAAAAAAAAAAAAAAAACAATACTTTATATCGAAGTTAATACACAACATCAAAGACTAAGAGCATGATTATTGATGGGTTCTTAGAGTGGGGTTCTTAGCGTAATATAAGAACCTATCTCTTAACTTTTAACTATAAAAGTTAAGAACTGACTCTTAAAACTCTTATTTAAGAACCGATTCTTAGCTTTTTTAGTTAAAAGTTAAGAGACGGATTTTTATATTCTGCTAAGAACCACGCCCTAAGAACCTCCAATAATTATGCTCTAATACAATTAATTATTTTATTCTTCCCCCAAAACAAGGTTGAATTAACTAAGACATTCAGCGTATCAAAAACTCGACCGACCTCAGAAGGCAACTAGATTTCCGACTGAATCTAATAAATCCTAAATAACCATTACGCTCACATGTCGGTCACTTTAACTTCCCAAAGTCATGCTAAGAAAAGTCCACATCATGAAAAGTCCAACTAAGTCTATTCGTGGAGAAGTCACAAGCCTCTGTTACATAAGTCTAACTCACAGCCTTGTAACTGTAATCTAATCAATTAGCTTTTTAACTGCAGTTAGTCTTAGGCAGATAGTCTTAACTACAGTTAAAATATTTAACCAAACCATGGTTAACCATTTTACTACATAAAGCTCTGCAGGTGAATGACGACCAAACAGCAACAAAAACAAAACTCTTTCGCCTCCGACAAAACATGATCATTGGAGAAACTCGCCGCACGTACCCAACGGTGGAGATACCTACATGGCCCGTCTCCGAAGATTTCACAAAGTCGGAGCTTTTCTCTCCGGCGATGAGCAGCCCGGACTGCAGCATGCTCGAAGCTTTAGCTGCGTTGCAACGTTATCTCCCGTCAAACGAACCGGATACGGATCTATTCGGTCCGGACTCTCCCGTCGACGCTTACTCCTGCGACCATTTCCGCATGTACGACTTCAAAGTCAGGAGGTGCGCTCGTGGCCGGAGCCATGACTGGACGGAGTGTCCGTACGCTCATCCCGGAGAAAAGGCTCGCCGGAGAGATCCGACGAAGTACAACTACTCCGGGACGGCTTGTCCCGATTTTCGAAAAGGCGGTTGCAAGAAAGGGGACTCGTGCGAGTTTGCTCACGGAGTTTTCGAGTGCTGGCTTCATCCCGCTCGTTACCGGACTCAGCCGTGCAAAGACGGAGGTAACTGCCGCCGGAGAGTTTGTTTCTTTGCTCACTCGCCTGATCAGCTTAGGTGTCTCCATAACCGGAGCCCCGACCGGGTTGATTCCTTTGACGTATCGTCTCCGGTTCGTAGAGCGTTTCAGCTCTCGGTTTCTTCTGTTTCTAGCTCGCCGCCGATGAGCCCGAGGGCTGACTCGGAGACTCAGTCACTGAGTCACTCTGTCGTGTCGTCGTTTAGGAACTTGCAGTTTGAGAAGGTGAAGTCATTTCCTTCGTCTTATAATAATCCGTTAAGATGCTACCAATCCGGATTCGGGTCGCCAAGAGGATCCATATTGGGTCATGGGTTTCAGAGTCTTCCTACAACCCCGATCCGACCCGGAAGTATGGATATTTGGGATAATGGTTTAGAGGAAGAGCCTGCAATGGAGCGGGTCGTGGAGTCGGGTCGTGAGCTACGTGCAAAAATGTTTGAGAAGCTGAGCAAGGATAATTGCATGGATCGGGTTGAACCGGATCAGGATCAGAACTCGGGTGAAGCTCCTGATGTCGGGTGGGTATCTGAGCTGTTGATGTAAGAGAAAAAAAGCCCGACCCGTACCTGGATATCAAAAATCTCATTGATAAGGCAGGAGATCTAAAGTGTGTTCATATTATTATTTACTAATTTCGTTTTATCGGTAATAATAATTAAATATAGATTTTTGTGGAGGATTTTGAGAAGACTATGGAATCTCGTTGTATAGATGTGCCTAAGGTTTAAAATTTTTAATTATTGATTAGTAATATATCTATTATTATAAGTATGGTATCGTTTTTATCAAGAATGTAATGTTAAATGTAACCTACTTGTTATTATTCAATGAATGAATGCTAACTTTTTTTTGTCAACATTTCATTTTTTTGGAAATGTAGTTAGTTACAGTAACTAACTAGTTGTAAGTTGTAACAGGTAATTTCATAATTTTGATTGTTAAACCTGGTCTTCTAGCAAATCAACATAATGAACAAGATTTATAGGACCATAGTAGAAACAAAAGCTATTCCATTTAGCTAAGTTCAAGATGTCTTGGATTGTAGGTGTTGCTTCATTGATATCTACTTCCTGCTTTCGTCCTTCTCTTGATGAATGATCCAAGCTCCTGATTAGTTCCACACAAACACTTAGAAAGATTATCTTATACGCAAGTTTATTTATTTGTTGAATAGCTAACAATATGGCTATTGCTTCTGCTAAGGCGACTGAGTTGGTAGATTCGATTCCAAGCCTTTTTAGTGCCAAGGAATGTTTTCTTTGTTAGATTAAGACCACATTTACATTTAGAGTTTTCTTATAAATTATTTTGTTGTAATGAATAATGAAAATAGTTTTTTTGTGTGTAAAACACGAGCTGTTTGACGTTGTAACATATCGTTTCATGAGTTTTGACTGAGTTTAAAAGCTTGAATGTTAATTAGTAAGATTTGACTGGTTCAACAAATGTAAAGTAGTATTTGGGCAAATCATTCGATCTGACATTATCCAATACAACCAAATAAATACCATTTAGGTATATAATAACATAGATAAGAAAATGACATTGACCAATACAATTCGTGCAACATCAAAGAAAAGTCTCACTAAATCAACACTCTGATAATTAAAAAACTAATTAGACAAAAACCAAAAAAGGAAGAATGCAAGACTGAGTTTGATATAATTTGAGTCGGTGATTCTTTTGGTAATGCCGTAAATTATAAAACTTGAATTGTTTTGTTGAATGGTAAAAGTTAGTAACGTGCAATGTTTAAGAAAACGAGTAATCACAATTAGTAACGTGTATTTGGTATTTTTGACCTTTGAAATACTAAGGCAAATTACGGATTCAGAATGAAAAATTTGTGATATACTCTTTACTAATGTTGAAAACGACATATGAGTCCAACGTTAGGTATCACAATTAACATTTTAAGTAACATACATATAATTAAATGGAATATGAAATGTTTATATGGGGAACCGGCCAAATCTGTAATCAGCGAATTAATAGATTTGTGTAGGGCAATTAGCCCACAATCTCGACTCTAATGTCAAAAAGAAAACTAATTATAAAGCATTTATTTAATGGACATTTATCTCTATAACTATTTAAATTATTTTTTGACAAACCTATGTGTCCATTGCATATCTTCATTATTTTTGTTATGAGAAACTATGATGTAAAAACGTAAACGTATGATTGGAGCAAACAAAATACTGAAACGGGGTCGACTTGGCTATTGGAAAACAACCGAACAAATTACAAGTTGATCTAAGTTTATCCAACTCCAGTTAAATATTATGCCTATATTGCTTTTACAATCGAAAACATTAGTCGTGGAATGAACAAGGCATACCTGCGGTATGGTTATGATCAAATGGTAGAAGAAATCTGTAAATGTTTAAAACACTTTTTCTAAAATTCAAATCTCTCTAGAAACAAAATTACAGTTATATAAAAAATTTTGATTCAAGTTTGACTCAGTCAGTTCACCTAGTAGTCTGGTAACTAATAAGTCCATTTCAAAAAGGCTTAAACTAAATCAACCGGTAAAACATATATTCAAACATAACTAAATCAACAATTCGCTTCATCACAAAAACATTTACAAACTGTTCTTACAATTAATGTTTTGCGATTACAAGTTTTCTTAAAAGAAAACAAAAACAAATGAATCTTTAAAATCAAATTTTAACTCAAACAAATTAAAGAACACATCAAAAATAAAACTGAAAATAATTTAAAGATAGAGACCATAAAATAAGATCAATCAAACCTTGATTTATTTCTCTCTACCTTGCCGTTGGGCCATACGTGTTGTTATCTCCAAAAGTAAGTGAAACGGAACCCGACGAGCTAATATAGTCACTGATGCTATATTTCCGAACCGGAATAGTCTTCCTGTTCTTCTCTTCCTTCTCAAGGAGGCTCTGTGGCTCACGAGCCAGCTCGGCTGCTAAGCACTGCTTAAGATCAGACACGATCTGGTTCATCGTTGGTCTGTGTACTCCTCTGTCTTTAACGCAAGTCATTGCGATCTCTACGAACTTCCAAGCCGAGTTTGAGGAGAAGTCACCGTGAAGCCGTGCGTCCACAACGCCGTCTATGTCTCCAATTTCGAGGAAAGGCTCAACGTAGTGGACAACGTTCATCTTGTCACCGTCGTCGGTTTTCATGATTGATCTCCGGCCGGTTATGATCTCAAGAAGGACGATTCCGAAACTGTACACGTCACTCTTCTCGTTTAGCTTAAACGTGTTGTAGTACCTGTGGAAAAAATGATATGGTAAACAAGTGATTAAACCGGATATAACCGCATGGCCGGGCCTTAGTCCTCTAAATTTTTTGAAAAAAATTACATTGGCCCCCAAAAAAAAAAGTTTTATGCTTCTAAATTTGTAAAAAAAAAATTAGTTGAAATCTTTTATAAATAGTTTGTGGTCCCCTAAATCTCATGGCCGGAACAGGTCAATTAACTGAGCCGGTAATGTGTAAATAGGAAACGTACTCTGGATCAACGTAGCCGGGAGTGCCCATGACTGCAGTCACAACGTGGCTAAGATCGTCCTCAGGGAAGACTTTAGAAAGGCCAAAATCAGCAATCTTGGCTTCCAAGTTATCGTTTAGTAGAATGTTTGCTGTTTTAACATCTCTGTGTACTATTGGTGGTCTGCATCCATGGTGCAGATACTCCAATCCTGCCAAGGCGAAAAACAAAACCAAGTTTCAGAACTGAACCATACTAAATAAGATTTGAACGATAAATAAGACTAATTTAACATTCTTTCAAAAAAAATAATAATAAGATTTGATATGGTATATGGTACAACCTTGCGCAGAGTCTATGGCTATATGTAGTCGCTTCTCCCAGCTAAGATCCTCAGCATTCTCGCTTGAAAGATAGTCTTGCAAGTTGCCATTGGCCATGTACTCATAGATGAGAGCCATACCGCGACCATCATCGCAATATCCAACAAACGAGGCTAAGTTCCTGTGATGTACTGTCAAAAGAAGCTCTGCCTGCAAAACATTTTTACAAAAAACAATGTTTCTGATGTTCATTTTATTTTGGTTACTAATGTTTTGTGGCGTCTTTATAAGTACCTCTACTTGGAATTCTTTGGAAACTTGAGATGATGATGATGATGATGACCCTTTAGTTTTTCCAAACGAAGAATCATTTATCATCTTTACAGCAATCTCAGTCCCATCTTCGAGGGAGCCAAGGTAGACTATACCAAACCCTCCTTTACCGATCACTTTATCGAAGTTGTTTGTAATGCTAGAGACTTCGCTGTAAGTGAACCTTCTCTTCCCTGAAGGCAGGAGCGGTCCTGAATAGGCTCCTGAATCCACTAGGAAAAATTAAACACTCGTTTTCTTTCAGCAACATTTATCGACTGTGAATTTAAGTTAAATGACCAGCCGTCTTAATTACCTATTTTTCTTTCCCTTCGAATAATGCATATGATAACCAAGGCAGCAATGAGAAGGATCAGTAACGTGGATACAACTATTGGCACAATGATGTTGTTCCTATCTCGACATGAACGTGAGTGGCAAATGTTTTGTTCATCCATACTAGAAACAGAGAGGAAATTGACAAGCTTCAGAAAATAGTAAGAGACTGCATAAGATAACTATGGTTCAGTGTTTTTGAGAAAAGAAAAATGTTACATGAGTGCAAGTCCACCAGCCTTTGATTCTTTCCTAAGAGATTTTGGGATAAACCCAACAAACTTATTTCCTTTCAAATTTCTGCAACACAAATCAGATAAAAGCATTATTGATTGTTTGTCAATATATTACTGAAACGAAGTCTCACTGTGATCTACTCACAGGTACTTCAACTGTTTTAGATCAGCCAAAACTCTGGCACAAATCCTCTTAGGTTGTTGTTAGATAAATCCCTGGGAAAAAATGCAACACCTCTCTTAGTCTTTATAGGCAATGGTGGAAAGTGTGTATGGATTGTATACTTACAATGACTCGAGATGTGATAAATTTCTAAATGACAAGGCTATTGGTCCTTGTAATCCGCTTGAGCTAAGATTCCTTCAGGTAGAAACATACTATCCTCAGCAAAACCTTTTTTAGCGAAAATGAAGTTTTGTTTGGCTGAAAGGAAGGACTTACAAGGACTTGATATGATGGTCAGAATCGTTGTAGATGCATCCAACACCTTCCCAAGGGAATAGTCTTGGGGAGCAAGGATCACCAGTCCACGCCTTTTGCACTTTATATGTTGATCTAATGGTTTCCATAGCGTTAACTGCGTTAACAAGAGAAAATGGAAAACTGTGAGCCTCAGTTTATATCAAGTTTCAGTTATTTTACTAGTATAAACTGCCCTGAGATTTTAGGGGCTGTAGTTGATTTAATAAAAATTTCAATAAAATATTTTTTTACAAATTTGGGACTGTGCCTATGAATTTTTTTTCACGAAATTTAGGGACCATATACAAATGTTTCATTCGGCTTTGCCCATTATAAATGAACATACCTTCTTCAGCTATGGTGGGAAACTCATCAAGAGATTGTGCTGTAAAGATCTCGATAGCATTAAGTATTGGTGGAAGTGTTGAATCCGCTGCCTTCTGGACGGAGATCCAGTGGTCTTTACCGGTGAAAGCTCGCGAGTTAGACAATGTCATTGAGTACTCAGGAGAAGGGTTGAAAGCTCCTGAAACAGGCGAACCGTTCCACATAATCTTGATTTTTCTGCTCTCATCCCTCTTGAGACTCTCGAGTTCTGCAAAGTAGAGGTAAGCGTAGAACCTAGCGTCTGGATCATCTGATGTCCACGACAACTCCAATGGTTCGTCGTCGCTTTTAGGGTAAGCAGCTGTCTTAATAACTTCATCTGGTGGCTTATAACCAGACTGAAAGATATCGATATAGCCAGTCGTCATGGTTGTGTTCCAAGAGGGTTGAGAGTAAGGAGACCAGATACGATCATACACATCCCTTTGGTACCGTCCTGTTCCGTTTACAAACCCTGTGTCGTATCTTTGATAGAGCACCAACGAGACGTTCCTTCCAAACTCAGTGCCGTAGATTGAGCTGTTCATTGGCCTTAACTCCAAGGCTGATATGAAAGGAGTTCCTTTGCCTTTGTTCACAAGGCAGACGTAAACTGTATCCGACTCGGCGAATGTTAGTATCTCTTTGATGACGTTCTCAGAAGCGTTTCTGAACGTTACCGTGGACCAGAAGTTAACGTTTACGTAGAGGTCAAACTCAGGGAGAGCTTTTTTACCGTCGTAGTTTCCGTACATGAAGGAAGCTCTGATGAGGTAGAGGTTTCCTTTTCCATCGGAAGGTGTTAAGGTGTAGCAGTTTCTGTTTCCTTGAGGGAAAGATCTGACGTCTGCGAGCGGGAACGGCAGAACCGGGTTGGCCGGGTAACCATATTGTTCGGATACGTTTGCGTTGACTCCAGAGTTGATGTAAGGTGCGTCCCACGTGTAGCTGATACCAGTGTCAGTGTCTACGTAGTTTATGTTAGGGGGTGATCCACAATCTATGCTGATGAAGCCTGGATGATCAGGAGAAGAGCGACAAGGACCATTATTAATTCTAAATAGAGATTTCAGTAACAATTTTCTCAAGTTTAATCAATAATCAGAATGCGGTTTTAGCCAAAATGCAACCTGATGATCTAAAGAAACTCATCTTGTAATAATTACAAGTTGAAATACCATCTTGTCTGAAGATGGCTTCATTCTCGAATCAAGAGAGATAAAAAATGAGGAAGATAAGACGCACGAACCTGCTTGGCCTTGGCCATGAACAACAATGGCAATGGCAATGACGCCAAAAAGGATGAGAAAAACAGAGTGAGCTCCCATGTTCTTCTCCGTTTTGTACAAAGATCAGTTCATCATCGTTAGAAAAAAACAGAACTAAGATAACCCAGAAACACAAGAATACCCCAAAGTACAAAAGTCTACGCCCTGTTATCTTTTCTGTATAATATGAAGTGCTGCTCACGTCTCAAAAGAAAACAAAACAAAAGCGGCCGAGGCATAACATAACGTTGTAACACAGCTGTCAACAAATTACAAGGGAAGTCAACAACTAACCATGATATATTATATTAACTCCAATGATATGGTAGGACAAAGCCAACATTGGACATAGCCGACAAATAGACCACAAGCATTAGAGGCAGTAAGTATCTTATTGAACCACTAAACTTCGGTGAAATGAATTTTTGATTTAGATGATTCAGTCACATACAAAGACGTAAGTGTTGTTAACTCGTTACGGTGGAGAGTATTAGAACTACGCTTGATCTTCTACTAGCAGCTGCTTTGGAGTTTCGGGATCATGGGAGGATGAGATCACTGGGAATGAAGATAGCTCTAGGTAGTCAAAGTCCTCGGTGATTCCCGCCTGAATATATTACCCATTTTAAGTATCTCTTGATGCTGGCAAATGTTAAAATCAGGAATTGATAATAAGATGTTGAAGATACCTCCGTGTATAGATGTTCCAGTTGTTCCTTGGCTTGGGGGAAGTTGTTTGAGCACCATTGTCGCAATGTGAAGATGTTATCTAAGTAGGTTTGAAAGTGTTACAAGTTAGGGCGATTTGTGAAAAATTGTGAACATTTAAAGCTGAAAAAGTATTTCCAAGTTTTAGAAATGAGAAACCTGTCCATCTGTTGGCCGATTGGTGAGCAACTTCAATTGCAGCCCCTGTCAAAATTAGAAGAGATTATACACATAGTTTATAGCACAAGATGTTTTGCTATTTTCTGATCAACGAAAGCCATAGGAGAGAACAGAAAAGAAAATGTGAAACTTACTCATTGCCTCTAAGGTAGCTGGATCGTTATCAGCAAACTGTACCATCTCGTTCTGCAGAGATGGAGAAACTGTTAGCGGCTCGCTAAACATGTGAATACCTCTATGCAAAGATATATAGCCTATGTTGCAATCTGTCTGACCTTGAGCTCTTTGTGTTTCTTCTCAATATCTTGAAGTTGCGCCAAAGCCTCTGTTCGTTCCTCCTGCAGAGACAGAAGATCAATTCTGGTGAAAAGATGATTCAAGCATTTGTATAATTCTTCAACACATGAAATACTTACAGATTCCTCCCTTCCCTTCTTTAAAGCATCACACTGATCAACAAGTTCTGCTAGCTTTTTATTACTACCCTGAAGATCAGATTCAAGTTTCTGGCGAACACTCCTAAGCTGTAGGTTCGGAATAGTTTGAAGCATAAGATAAGAATCTATACATTTTGTTAAACTCAAATTGAGATGAGTCTTAACGATAGGATTGAGAGGAGTGGATCACCTGATTGCCGGCACAGCTGGGAAGGCTCCAAAAGTAGACCTTCATTTGCATAAATAATAAACACTGTTAAGCGATGTAGAAGAGGCAACACACAAACAAAGATAAAAAGATGTTAAAGGATCCGAGATAAGAAGAGTAAGCTACTCACGGAGATGCCAATCTTGTCCTTTGCAACAAGATCATCATCAACTAGACTCTGGATAACATCTTTCACCGACTGACTAATCACACCCTTCTTAGGCCCCAACTTCTCAAGTTCCTTTAGCTGAAAAAAAACATATTCAGAGGATCCATAAGTTACGTTTACTACAACTCTATAGAGAGATGAAAAATCAAAGGCGTTTGAAATTAAGGAAAGCTCACAAGGAAGAAGTCTTGAGAGTCGTAAAAGATCTGAAGCATCTTCTCGCGCTTCTCCTCCAACGAAAGCCCCCTTTTCTTCGACTGATGATTAGTATCAACAACACCGATTCAGTTGAAACGAAGAGATCCAACATTGTTCTTCTAGGTCGACAGTTTGAAATCTAAATTACTCAGATTCACCAACTAACACTGAGTCTACACTAACGAGTACCAAGAGTGACTAGTAAGATGAATGCGGAAAAAACAGCGATCGTCAGGAGCAGACCAAGTGTTTGCGAAAATTCCTCAGAGAAAATATGGGATCAAATCGTGAAAATCGAGCCAGACCAGGACGAGATTCAAATCACAGTTCGCCAAGAGTTAAGAGAAATCAACATCGGGATTGCAAACAGTTATGGATCGAATCAAACATTAAGAACGACAACAAAAATTCTCGCGAATCCGAGAAAAAAAGAAGCACAAGCTAAGGCTCAGTGCAGAGTAAAATCACTTCATCTTCTCACGAATCACAGAGATTGTTCGCGAAAAATATAATAATGATAATCAGATGTGGAATCGAAGGATTTTACCATGATGAAATCCACGAAGGGATATATCTCAGACTCTTGCTTACACCTCTCTCTCCTCTCTCTGAAAATTGTTGAGGAAGCCTCCAAATACGTTGGGCGGGCTTTATTTCCCTCGCCTTCTATCAATAATAACATAAAGATTTAATTAGATTAATTCTTTTAGTTTTTTTGATAAAATTCACTGGTTTCTAATTTAACATTTGAGTGTTTTTCAAATTACAGTAGTTACTCAGCTGATGACAAACCATAATTAGTTAATTACTCTCTTGAAGTTTGAGTTTTTCTTTTCGCCATTTAAAGCATTCTTAAAGCAGGGTTCTTCTCCAAATTTTCATCTTTAAAAAAATGAATCCCTAATTTTTTAATTTAATCACTGGACACAGCCGCAGCGGCAAGAAAAAGTAACGATGATCAAAATAATAGAATCTGAAACTAAAGTAACTGCCAACAGATTTTCGGAGACACAAAAAACGATTTTCGGAGACAAAAATGAGACGCCAGTGCCGCTAATAATTTCAGCCAGCGGTGCATCGGTGTTTTGTGTTGCCGTGATAACATGTTTAATTTTCTGGTCCTACTGCTGCATCTAGGGGTTAAGAAACGAACACGGCTTTACTCAGCTAATGCCAAAACATAATTACTCTCTTGAAGTTTGATTTTTCTTTTCGCCTGATACTAACATGCATGATAGTAAGTCAATGCAACGCATAGTTGACCTACCATACATGCACGGCTACAGTCTTTATAACGCCAGAAAGTGAAGATAGGACGAGCGGCACGTACTAGTAACCGATTTGATTACCCAAAAGGAAAAAGAGTTTCAAAAGAAATACAAAAGATGATAAATATATGTGAAGGAAACAGTAGAATGTTTATAAAATAACATGCACGACGACAATTATTATTATAAGTTCCGCTCAGGGTTTTAAATTTTGACATTGAGATCCTTATATACATCGCCTGTTCAATGCATACAGGGCTGCTCCGGTTCGTGAATAAACCTGCAAGTCGTTTGCAAGAGTCAGCACCAACATTCGATTCATTTGTTTTGCTTATAGATAAGAGAAGTGAATTGTGTGACCTTAGAGGGCCATCTCAGCCTGTAATGCAGCAAGTTCTTCTTCCTCTGCGGTCCTCTTAGGTATAGGACGTGCTTGTTGACGCCCTGCAGGAACTGAAGGCAATACCGTGGTTGGCTGAAGAAGCTGCTCTTCAAGCTCTGCACCTTCTAGTTCTTCCAGCTCTGCTTCGAGCTCATCCTATCAAATAGACAAAGATCATTAGCTTTATAATATATATGATCATGTTTTGGGGTACAAGAACTTTACCTCATCGAAGTCAGCAGCCGCCCCGATTGGAGTCGACAACGCTTCTTGGATCTGTTTCATGTTCTCTGTCTGCTCATTGATCTCATCCATGGTCTTGTCCACATCATCGATATTGCTGTTAAAAAGAGTGTGTTTTCGAGTTTAGGCACTATAAACGTTACAAGCTTTTGTTAACAAACAAAAAAAAAACACTTACGTAGCTTTCTGCATGGCTTTCATTGCAGAAGCTCCACTCCTCAACGCATCAACAGTTTCAGTGGTTGCCTTTGCGCCTTCTAACATAATCATCTGTATGAAAAAAAAGAGATATACGATAAATCCATTTACTACTACTGATGAAATAAACAAACTTAGAAGGACCAGTCATAACAAGAAAATAAAAACTAACTTGATCATGTATACGGAGCTGGAAATTGCCAAGCTGTTCGACTTGTTGCTCATATAACCTCTTCCTTTTCAAACACTGTATAGCCGCTGCACAAGATCAATGAAGCACACCAAGGTTTAGATTGTATATTATAAGACACATGAGAGTCATAACAATCACAAAAAAAAAAACAATTTAGATTGGTACCGCGTTTGTTCTTTGAACGAGTGTATTCTTTAGCCTTCTCAACCTCTTGTCCAGCTTTCTTCAAGAGTACCTTCTCCTTCTTCTCTAGCATCTCAAGTGTCTGCCATCAACAAACGTTACAATAAGCAAGCAACAACCATGGGAAAGTAAATAAATCAAAGGAAAATAAACAAAACTTAGATCAATCGTATTCCAACAGAGATGGTTTCGAGTATCAACTATAAGTCTCTAACACATACACAAACGAAGAAACGGATTTAGAGTGATAACGAGACAAACAGTAGAGAGCTCATTTAAACCGACAGATGGTCTAATTCAGACCGAACATAGATGATGATTGATACCTCGTTAAGTTTGTCTAATGTCTGGAGAGCATTCGTCTCCGGCTTTGGTTTCCCGAACAGCCGATTCATCATGATTACTTGAGGATCTTGCTTAATTCACCGGCTACGGAGAAACCACACTTCGATCTCTTCTACCTCCACCCAATCGATTGAAGATCGCTATAAATTTGGCAAATTATAAAAATAAAATTAAACCGAAACTGTGAACGGATCGATAGATGTATCGCCAAGGTATTGACTAGACCACGAGGATTTGATTAGAAGATGGAATATGGAAGAGATTCAAATACCTGGGGAAGATCTTAGGACTTTGCTGGTTTGGTTTGGTTATATTCTTTCTTGTTTGTGTTCACAGAAGATTAAGATCGAAGGAAGGAAGGAAGGAAGGAAGGAAGGAAGCGACTTTCCTTTCTCTTTCACACGCGTTGATGTTAAATTCGTTATTACACGTGTATGCGTTTAATTGGTCTTTTATTCTCTGTCTCTTGTACCAACGTAGTAGGCAATAATACTAATGGGTTGGTAGTAGTTTAACCGAACTTCAATCATATTTGAAACCATACCACTATTTCTTTACAAACCGAACATAGATGATGATTGATACCTCGTTAAGTTTGTCTAATGTCTGGAGAGCATTCGTCTCCGGCTTTGGTTTCCCGAACAGCCGATTCATCATGATTACTTGAGGATCTTACTTAATTCACCGGCTACGGAGAAACCACACTTCGATCTCTTCTACCTCCACCCAATCGATTGAAGATCGCTAGAAATTAGTTAATACTATTTTTAAAAATTAACCCTAATTAAGAAAACGATTTATCCATATATGGATTAGACTACGATGAAGAATCAGATCGAAGATGGAGAAAGATTCAAATACCTGGGAAGATCTTAGGACTTTGCTGGTTTGGTTTGGTTATATTCTTTCTTGTTTGTGTTCACAGAAGATTAAGATCGAAGGAACGAACTTTCCTTTCTATTTCACACGCGTTGATGTTAAATTCGTTATTACACGTGTATGCGTTTAATTGGTCTTTTATTCTCTGTCTCTTGTACCAACGTAGTAGGCAATAATACTAATGGGTTGGTAGTAGTTTAACCGAACTTCAATCATATTTGAAACCATACCACTATTTCTTTACAAACCGAACATAGATGAAGAAGACACAGAGAAGTAAAGAAACACGAAGTGAAACCTCGTTAAGCTTGTCTAATGTCTGGAGAGCATTCGTCTCCGGCTTTGGTTTCCCGAACAGCCGATTCATCATGATTACTTGAGGATCTTACTTAATTCACCGGCTACGGAGAAACCACACTTCGATCTCTTCTACCTCCACCCAATCGATTGAAGATCGCTAGAAATTAGTTAATACTATTTTTAAAAATTAACCCTAATTAAGAAAACGATTTATCCATATATGGATTAGACTACGATGAAGAATCAGATCGAAGATGGAGAAAGATTCAAATACCTGGGAAGATCTTAGGACTTTGCTGGTTTGGTTTGGTTATATTCTTTCTTGTTTGTGTTCACAAAAGATTAAGATCGAAGGAACGAACTTTCCTTTCTATTTCACACGCGTTGATGCTAATTCGTGATTACACGTGTCCGGTTTTAATTAGTTGTCTTACATTTATATAATATATATATATAGATATTCATAAATTATGTATAATATAATATATTTAGTTTTGGAAAACAAATAGGACAAATAACTTATGTACAATTAGACATAACCAATAATTTTTTGAATTATGTAATTAAAATTTTACAAAAACTAAATAATAAGAAATTAACTAATATTTTTATTTTAGATATAAGTTATTAAGTCCTTTTGTAATTTATATTTAGTAAAAACAAAAGATAAGGTTATTTTAGAAAATGATATATTATTGAGGCAATTAAAGAATAGTCAATAAAAATTTATTTTTTTATCGACATTTTATTCTTCTGTATATGGTTTGTCATAAATATAAAATAGAAATTAAAATTAGAATATTACTATGAAAAATAAAATTAAACAAAAACTCTTATAATGGCATATATGTGCATTATTTTAAATTTATTAAGGTTATGTTTGTAATTAAGAAATTGTTCTATTTAAAATTTAATAATTGTATTTTAATGATTAAAATATGGCATATATGTGCATTATTTTAAATTTATTAAGGTTATGTTTGTAATTAAGAAATTGTTCTATTTAAAATTTAATAATTGTATTTTAATGATTAAAATATGGCATATATGTGCATTATTTTAAATTTATTAAGGTTATGTTTGTAATTAAGAAATTGTTCTATTTAAAATTTAATAATTGTATTTTAATGATTAAAATATGGCATATATGTGCATTATTTTAAATTTATTAAGGTTATGTTTGTAATTAAGAAATTGTTCTATTTAAAATTTAATAATTGTATTTTAATGATTAAAATATGGCATATATGTGCATTATTTTAAATTTATTAAGGTTATGTTTGTAATTAAGAAATTGTTCTATTTAAAATTTAATAATTGTATTTTAATGATTAAAATATGGCATATATGTTAATTGTTCTATTTAAAATTTAATAATTGTATTTTAATGATTAAAATATGGCATATATGTTAATTGTTCTATTTAAAATTTAATAATTGTATTTTAATGATTAAAATATGGCATATATGTTAATTGTTCTATTTAAAATTTAATAATTGTATTTTAATGATTAAAATATGGCATATATGTGCATTATTTTAAATTTATTAAGGTTATGTTTGTAATTAAGAAATTGTTCTATTTAAAATTTAATAATTGTATTTTAATGATTAAAATATGGCATATATGTTAATTGTTCTATTTAAAATTTAATAATTGTATTTTAATGATTAAAATATGGCATATATGTGCATTATTTTAAATTTATTAAGGTTATGTTTGTAATTAAGAAATTGTTCTATTTAAAATTTAATAATTGTATTTTAATGATTAAAATATGGCATATATGTTAATTGTTCTATTTAAAATTTAATAATTGTATTTTAATGATTAAAATATGGCATATATGTGCATTATTTTAAATTTATTAAGGTTATGTTTGTAATTAAGAAATTGTTCTATTTAAAATTTAATAATTGTATTTTAATGATTAAAATATGGCATATATGTTAATTGTTCTATTTAAAATTTAATAATTGTATTTTAATGGAAGTTAACAACTAACCATGATATATTATATTAACTCCAATAAAATGCTAGGACAATGCCAACATTGAACATAGCCGACAAATAGATCACAAGCATATCAAGTATCTTATTTAACTTGGTGAACGAGTTTTTGACTTAGGTGATTCGGTCACATACAAAGACACATAGTTGCAACCTTTAGAACCAGAAACTATAAGAGATACTTAGTGTCGTTAACTTGTTATGGCGGAGAGTATTAGAACTAAGCTTGATCTTCTACTAGAAGCTGCTTTGGAGTTTCGGGATCATGGGAGGATGAGCTCAATGGGAATGAAGAAAGCTCTAGGTAGTCAAAGTCCTCGGTGATCCCCGCCTGAAATATGCAAACCCATCTGATTAAGGCTCTTTTTGATGTTAGAAAAAAATTGAAATCTGGAATTTATAATAAGATAACCTCCGTGTATAGATGTTCTAGCTGTTCTTTGGCCTGAGGGAAGTTGTTTGAACACCATTGTCGCAATGTGAAAATGTTATCTAAGCAAAGTTTGAGAGAATTACAGGCCTTTCATGACAAAAGTGTGAATATTTTAAACTAAAAACGTAGTTCCAAGTTTTCAAAATGAGTAACCTGTCCATCTGTTAGCCGATTGGTGAGCAACTTCAATTGCAGCCCCTGTCAAAATTAAAAGAGATACACATTTATAGAGCTAGTAACAGCACCAAGGTTTTGTTCTTATATAACAGAAAACAAAAGTTAGACGTTAATGAAGAACTTACTCATTGCCTCTAAGGTAGCTGGATCGTTATCAGCAAACTGCACCATCTCATTCTGCATAACAAGAAGAAGAAAGTGTGTGTTAGCGGCCTGCTAAATAATGTAAATACCTCTACACAAACAGATAGCTTATACAAATCTGACCTTGAGCTCTTTGTGTTTCTTTTCGATATCGTTAAGTTGCGCCAAAGCCTCTGTTCGTTCCTCCTGCAGACAGAGATGCAATTCTGGTGAAAAGATGATTCAAGCATTTGTATAGTTCTGTAACACATGAAATTACTTACGGATTCTTCCCTTCCCTTCTTTAAAGCTTCACACTGATCAACAAGTTCAGCTAGCTTTTTATTACTACCCTGAAGATCAGATTCAAGTTTCTGACGAACACTCCTAAGCTGTAGGTTCAGAATAGTTTGAAGCATAAAGATGAGAATCTACACATTCTGTTACACTCGAATTAACATGAATCTTGACGATAGGATTGAGAAGAGTGGGTCACCTGATTGCCGGCACAGCTAGGAAGGCTCCAAAAGTACACCTTCATTTGAATATTAATGAACACCGTTAAACAACATATAAAAGCCAAAAAAGGGTCCGAGACATGAACACTAAGCTACTCACGGAGATGCCAATCTTGTCCTTGGCAACAAGATCATCATCAACCAGACTCTGGATAACATCTTTCACCGACTGGCTAATCACACCCTTCTTAGGCCCCATCTTCTCAAGTTCCTTTAGCTGAAAACATTTTTAGACGAGCCACATAAGCTGCGTTACAACTCTATAGAGATGGAAAAATCAAAGGCGTTTGAAAAATTAACAAAAGCTCACAAGGAAAAAGTCTTGAGAGTCGTAAAAGATCTGAAGCATCTTCTCCCGCTTCTCCTCCAACGAAAGCCCCCGTTTCTTCGACTGATGAGTATCATCAACAAACAACAAAGAGAAAGCACCGATTCAGTTGAAACGAAATTGATCAAACGACTCAACAATGTTTCATCGAGGTCGAGAATTTGAAAATCTAAAACACACAGTGAATCTACGATGAATGCAAAAAGCCGAGATCGTCAGGAGCAGACCAAGTGTTTGCGGAAATTCCTCAGAGAAAAATATGGCATCAGAATCATGATATCGAGCCAGACTAGGACGAGATTCAAAATCAGAATTCGCCGAGAGTTAATAGAAATCAACATTGGGATTGCAAACAATTCAAACAAATCTATATCGAATCAAACAGTGAGAACAACAAAAAGGAAACTCTCGTGAATCCGAAAGAAGCACAAGCTAAACTCAGTGTAGCGTAAATATGGTTCACAGATTCGCAGAGAATCACATCATCTTCTCACGAATCACAGAGATTGTTATATTTAGTTTGCGAAAGATAATCAGATGTAGAATCGAACGATTTTACCATGACGATCGGTTGTTCGTGATGATGAAATCCACGAAGGGATATCTCAGACTCTCTGCTTGCAACTTTCTCTTATCTCTCCCTCTCTGAAAAAAAAGTTGGAAATGAAAATTGTTGAAGAAGCCTCCAATACTTTGGGCGGGCTTTTTCCCTCGTCTTCTATCAATAAAAATATTTAATTAGACTAATAATTTTTTTTTTTGAAAAATTCACTGGTTTTACTTTAAATCTGAGTGTTTTTAAGGGAAATTTGGTCTAATATACAAAAAAAAAAACATAAATTCACTAACTAACCAAAAATCTAATTTCCCATTGTTTTTGGTTATTTCACTAATAATCCCATTTTTCAAATTAGTTAGTCTTCTCCTGGATGATGACCAAAAAAAGAGTAAACTCTTGAAGTTTTTCTTTTCGCCATTTAAAGCATTCTTAAAGCAGGGTTCTTCTCCAAATTTTCATCTTTAAAAAATGAATCCCTAATTTTTAATTTAATCACTGGACACAGCCGCAGCGGCAAGAAAAAGTAACGATGATCAAAATAATAGAATCTGAAACTAAAGTAACTGCCAACAGATTTTCGGAGACACAAAAACGATTTTCGGAGACAAAAATGAGACGCCAGTGCCGCTAATAATTTCAGCCAGCGGTGCATCGGTGTTTTGTGTTGCCGTGATAACATGTTTAATTTTCTGGTCCTACTGCTGCATCTAGGGGTTAAGAAACGAACACGGCTTTACTCAGCTAATGCCAAAACATAATTACTCTCTTGAAGTTTGAGTTTTTCTTTTCACTTGATACGAACATGCATGATAGTAAGCCAACGCAATGAATAGTTGACTGACCATACATGCACGGCTACAGTCTTTATAACGCCAGAAATTGTAGATAGGACTAGCAAGTACGTACGTAGTAAGTAACCCATCAGATTACCAAAATCAAATACAAAAGATAAAAAGTATATGTGAAGAAGAAACAGTCAAATGTTGATAAAAATAACATTGCGCGATTATTATTATAAGTTCCGCTCCGATTTATAATTTTGACATTGAGATCCTTATATACATCGCCTGTTCAATGCATACAGGGCTGCTCCGGTTCGTGAATAAACCTGCAAGTCGTTTGCAAGAGTCAGCACCAACATTCGATTCATTTGTTTTGCTTATAGATAAGAGAAGTGAATTGTGTGACCTTAGAGGGCCATCTCAGCCTGCAATGCAGCAAGTTCTTCCTCCTCTGCGGTACGCTTCGGAGTAGGACGTACTTGTTGACGCCCTGCAGGAACTGAAGGCAATGCTGTTGTCGGCTGAAGAAGCTGCTCTTCGAGCTCTGCACCTTCTAGTTCTTCAAGCTCTGCTTCTAGCTCATCCTATCAAATAGACAAAGCAGATATATTAGACCAAAGATCATTCGCTTTATAATATATAATGGGGTAGAAGAAAGTTACCTCATCGAAGTCAGCTGCTGCCCCAATAGGAGTAGACAATGCTTCTTGGATCTGTTTCATGTTCTCTGTCTGCTCGTTGATCTCATCCATGGTCTTGTCCACATCATCGATATTTCTGTACAAGAAACAGTGTGTTTTTGGGTTCACCCACTACAAACGTTAAAAGCAACAAGAACAAGCTCTTGTTAACCAAAAAAAATCACTTACGTGGCTTTCTGCATTGCTTTCATTGCAGAAGCTCCACTCCTCAACGCATCAACGGTTTCGGTTGTTGCTTTTGCGCCTTCTAACATAATCATCTGTATAAAAAAAAAAGAGAGATACGATCACGATAAGTTCATCTACTACCATAACAAACTTAGAAGGACAGTAATAAGAAGAGAAAAGATCACTTGGTCGTGTATACGGAGCTGGAAATTGCCAAGCTGTTCCACTTGTTGCTCATATAACCTCTTTCTTTTCAAACATTGTATAGCCGCTGCACAAGATCGACAAAGCACAACAGGCTTTAGATAATACTCAATAAGAAACATGAGGGTGATAGCAGTCACAAAGAAAACAATTTAGATTGGTACCGCGTTTGTTCTTAGCACGGGTGTATTCTTTGGCCTTCTCAACCTCTTGACCAGCCTTCTTCAAGAGTACCTTCTCCTTCTTCTCTAGCATCTCAAGTGTCTGCCGTGAAAACGAACCAACGTTACAATACGCAAGCAACAACCATGAGAAAGTAAAGAAATCAAAGGAACATAAACAAAACTTAGATCAATTGTATTCCAAGAGAGATGGTTTTGAGTATCAGCTATAAGTCTCTACTACATACAAACGAATAAACGGATTTAAAGTGAGCTTTAATTAAACCGACAGATGGTGTTATACAAACCGAACATAGATGAAGAAGACACAGAGAAGTAAAGAAACACGAAGTGAAACCTCGTTAAGCTTGTCTAATGTCTGGAGAGCATTAGTCTCCTGCTTTGGTTTCCCGAACAGCCGATTCATCATGATTACTTGAGGATCTTACTTAATTCACCGGCTATGAAGAAACCACACTTCGATCTCTTTCACCTCTACCGAATCGATTGAAGATCGCTATAAATTTGGCAAATTATAAAAATAAAATTAAACCGAAACTGTGAACGGATCGATAGATGTATCGCCAAGGTATTGACTAGACCACGAGGATTTGATTAGAGAAGATGGAATATGGAAGAGATTCAAATACCTGGGGAAGATCTTAGGACTTTGCTGGTTTGGTTTGGTTATATTCTTTCTTGTTTGTGTTCACAGAAGATTAAGATCGAAGGAAGGAAGGAAGCGACTTTCCTTTCTCTTTCACACGCGTTGATGTTAAATTCGTTATTACACGTGTATGCGTTTAATTGGTCTTTTATTCTCTGTCTCTTGTACCAACGTAGTAGGCAATAATACTAATGGGTTGGTAGTAGTTTAACCGAACTTCAATCATATTTGAAACCATACCACTATTTCTTTACAAACCGAACATAGATGAAGAAGACACAGAGAAGTAAAAGAAACACGAAGTGAAACCTCGTTAAGCTTGTCTAATGTCTGGAGAGCATTAGTCTCCTGCTTTGGTTTCCCGAACAGCCGATTCATCATGATTACTTGAGGATCTTACTTAATTCACCGGCTATGAAGAAACCACACTTCGATCTCTTTCACCTCTACCGAATCGATTGAAGATCGCTAGAAATTAGTTAATACTATTTTTAAAAAATTAACCCTAATTAAGAAAACGATTTATCCATATATGGATTAGACTACGATGAAGAATCAGATCGAAGATGGAGAAAGATTCAAATACCTGGGGGAAGATCTTAGGACTTTGCTGGTTTGGTTTGGTTATATTCTTTCTTGTTTGTGTTCACAGAAGATTAAGATCGAAGGAAGGAAGGAAGGAAGCGACTTTCCTTTCTCTTTCACACGCGTTGATGTTAAATTCGTTATTACACGTGTATGCGTTTAATTGGTCTTTTATTCTCTGTCTCTTGTACCAACGTAGTAGGCAATAATACTAATGGGTTGGTAGTAGTTTAACCGAACTTCAATCATATTTGAAACCATACCACTATTTCTTTACAAACCGAACATAGATGAAGAAGACACAGAGAAGTAAAAGAAACACGAAGTGAAACCTCGTTAAGCTTGTCTAATGTCTGGAGAGCATTAGTCTCCTGCTTTGGTTTCCCGAACAGCCGATTCATCATGATTACTTGAGGATCTTACTTAATTCACCGGCTATGAAGAAACCACACTTCGATCTCTTTCACCTCTACCGAATCGATTGAAGATCGCTAGAAATTAGTTAATACTATTTTTAAAAATTAACCCTAATTAAGAAAACGATTTATCCATATATGGATTAGACTACGATGAAGAATCAGATCGAAGATGGAGAAAGATTCAAATACCTGGGGGAAGATCTTAGGACTTTGCTGGTTTGGTTTGGTTATATTCTTTCTTGTTTGTGTTCACAGAAGATTAAGATCGAAGGAAGGAAGGAAGGAAGGAAGGAAGGAAGGAAGGAAGCGACTTTCCTTTCTCTTTCACACGCGTTGATGTTAAATTCGTTATTACACGTGTATGCGTTTAATTGGTCTTTTATTCTCTGTCTCTTGTACCAACGTAGTAGGCAATAATACTAATGGGTTGGTAGTAGTTTAACCGAACTTCAATCATATTTGAAACCATACCACTATTTCTTTACAAACCGAACATAGATGAAGAAGACACAGAGAAGTAAAAGAAACACGAAGTGAAACCTCGTTAATTAGTTGTCTTACATTTATATAATATATATATATATATATATATATATATATATATATATATATATATATATATATATATATATATATATATATATATATATATATATATATATATATATATATATATATATATATATATATATATATATATATATATATATATATATATATATATATATATATATATATATATATATATATATATATATATATATATATATATATATATATATATATATATATATATATATATATATATATATATATATATATATATATATATATATATATATATATATATATATATATATATATATATATATATATATATATATATATATATATATATATATATATATATATATATATATATATATATATATATATATATATATATATATATATATATATATATATATATATATATATATATATATATATATATATATATATATATATATATATATATATATATATATATATATATATATATATATATATATATATATATATATATATATATATATATATATATATATATATATATATATATATATATATATATATATATATATATATATATATATATATATATATATATATATATATATATATATATATATATATATATATATATATATATATATATATATATATATATATATATATATATATATATATATATATATATATATATATATATATATATATATATATATATATATATATATATATATATATATATATATATATATATATATATATATATATATATATATATATATATATATATATATATATATATATATATATATATATATATATATATATATATATATATATATATATATATATATATATATATATATATATATATATATATATATATATATATATATATATATATATATATATATATATATATATATATATATATATATATATATATATATATATATATATATATATATATATATATATATATATATATATATATATATATATATATATATATATATATATATATATATATATATATATATATATATATATATATATATATATATATATATATATATATATATATATATATATATATATATATATATATATATATATATATATATATATATATATATATATATATATATATATATATATATATATATATATATATATATATATATATATATATATATATATATATATATATATATATATATATATATATATATATATATATATATATATATATATATATATATATATATATATATATATATATATATATATATATATATATATATATATATATATATATATATATATATATATATATATATATATATATATATATATATATATATATATATATATATATATATATATATATATATATATATATATATATATATATATATATATATATATATATATATATATATATATATATATATATATATATATATATATATATATATATATATATATATATATATATATATATATATATATATATATATATATATATATATATATATATATATATATATATATATATATATATATATATATATATATATATATATATATATATATATATATATATATATATATATATATATATATATATATATATATATATATATATATATATATATATATATATATATATATATATATATATATATATATATATATATATATATATATATATATATATATATATATATATATATATATATATATATATATATATATATATATATATATATATATATATATATATATATAGGTGAGCATCCACCTCAGCCTCCACTTCTGCTCCTCCGCCGGAGCAGCATACGTTTCTTGCTGGAGACCCTCCGGCGTAACGAGGGGTGCTCTGCGCCGTCGGGAACTTGCTGCTACAGTCCTCCCATTCCGGTTTTGGCATTGATAGACGCGGTGGGACACGACCAGAGAGGGGTGATGAGAACGTGCGTCTAAACGGGTTGTCTAAAAAATCCGAACCCGATAAAACGGGCACTCGGATTCTATAATGTCCGGGTCGGATCCCTGTGTCTACCTCTACTATTTTTTTTTTTTTTTTGAATGAATGTTAAATTAGATTCAAAACAAAAAACGTTTTTACAATGAATGCAACTTTGTTTGAGTTTGTGGAAATATACTATTCTACTATGCTAGAGAAGAATCATCTTGATGCAAACCATAGTTGCATTGCCTTGTCATATTTCTTGTGAACCTTCCGTAAATTTACGTCGAGTTGGGATGTGTACCTTCTTTAGCGAGAGATGGATCTGTAGAAGGTTCACCGTGGCGCGGCGTTCCTCTCCCTCAGTTGAGTGGATGGAAGCTGGAAAGCGGCCGTAGCAAAAGCGGTATTGCGGTCGAAGTTGTGTCCATAAGGCTGCGTAAAATATCATCCCGGTTGTTGGAATAATGATTTCCCATCGGCTTCATCGTGAGCTTTCTCCATATTAGTCGAGTAGGGCGGTAAAGAACAAGTGGTTTCTTGTCTCATTCGAGTTTTGCGAGAATGCAAGTTGCATCGGCTTGTGGATTCCAAATTGAATCATCTCTGTTACCCGATATTATGGATAGCAATCCATGCAACTACTGAGAATATTTAGGTGTAGCTAGCGTGAACCAAATCCCTTTGCTCCACGTTACTTTCGGACGCACCTCACGATTAGCTCCCAAGTCCGGTAAATTTAAAAGCAGTCTTATAAATATCACCCTGCCTTTCCCGTGCCTTATCGGTGATGAGGAGACGGACCAGCTGAGAGCTTCACCACTTCATTTCGCGATCAAAATCAGATTATTTGACCGGTATCTTATTTGTGCTGAAGACGGCCAGTTCCACTGTAGCATGAATAGGTATGCCCAGTCTATGCAACCTCGTGAACCGGTGAGCTCAACAACTCTTCCCAGTGGAGACCGGTTGTCGAACCGAAGGATCTTGTAGAACCATCTCCGACCTCCATCTGCGAGAATTGCCGAGCAAGCTCTCTGTATTTCAAGACTTTTCTCCATATCCACGATCCGGTTTGGCTCTTAGAATTGACATTCCATATTGAACCTTTCCGATCAAGTATCTATGCACCCATCGACCCAAAGAGAATCAGTTGTAGATAGAATTCTCCATATAAGCTTCACATGCATACTTTGTTTGTATCCTCTAGAGATCTCAGTCCAAGTCCTCCTTCTTCCTTGGGCTTGCACACATCTTTCAAGAGATTTTGCTTTCAGGATTGAGGTCCGGACGGACCATAAAATCTTGAGCACATCTTATCAATCTCATTGATGCATTGTTTAGGTAAACGAAACACGACATCCAGAAATTTGTTATACTATGTATAGAGCGAGAAGTTGCGATCGGCTGCAAAGAAAGCTGTCTCGCAGTCCATGAACAGATACGCTTAATTCGATCCAGCAATGGAGTATAGTCAGCGACCGTCATTCTCTTCGTCGTCAAAGGCGACCAAGGTAACGAACGGTAGGGAGCTAACTCAAAGGAACGCAGCTAGAATATCAGTCTGTGAGGCCCCATCTACTCCAAAGAAGAAACATTGTCGACTTTTCTAGGCTGATTTGAAGTCTGGCGATGCAAAATCCTTGAAAACTTGGAGAATCCCTTGACGATTGTTTTTCCGTCGAGAATATCATCATATCATCGCAAAGAGATGTGTGATGTTAAGCTCTGGCGGTATGGATGGTAACCAATTTTCTTCTCCAAAGTCGCTCGTCGGCATCTTAGTAAGAACTTGCATACACATGACAAAGAGATAAGGTGAGAGAGAACAGCCTTGCCGTAATCCCGCCATTAAAATAACCAGCCAGTTCACCATTAATCGAACAGAGAAAGAGGCCATCTCGATGCACTTTTTATCCATATGGCCAATTTCTCGGCACATTAATGGCTGTGAGAATGGAAAGAATGAAAGGCCATGAACTGAATCGAAGGCCTTCGAGATATCAATTTGTATAGCACATCTAGGCAATTACTCTTGTGATAGCTCTTAACCAATTCTGAAGCCATAAGAGCGTTCTCCATAAGCAACGGTCCTTGATAAAAGCCGATTGATTCCAAGATGTAAACAGCGGAGAATCACTTTCAGCCTATTAGCCAGGATTTTTGAAATGATTTTGTAGAGCACATTGCAGCATGATATGGGCCGATAGTCTTTCATGTGAGTGGCTTGATCTTTCTTGGGAATGAGTGCAAGGATAGTAGAGTTGATCCCTTTAGGGAGGAACCACGTATCAAAGAAAGATTGGACTGCAATAACAAGATCCTTTCGATAATATTCCATCCAGCTTTGAAAAATTCACATGTAAACCCATCGGGCCTGGTGATTTGTTGCTGGCCATTTTGAACAGAACCTTACGGATCTCTTCCGAGATACCACCATATCCAAAGAAGCTCTGTCAAAGTCATGCATACTGAAAACCAACAAGCTACGTAACTCATTGTCCTCTAAAGAAACATAATTATTTCTCTGTTGAGCTAGAAAAGAACTGAAATAGCTGACTGCTTCTTTTTATTTCTTCTTGGCGAGGCAATTGAGCCATCACTACGATGAATCTCATTGATAGCGTTAGCGTCTTGCCCTCGTCGTCCTTTGCTTTCGATGAAACTGCTTGTTATTGCCATCCCCAACTCTTAACCAATACATCTTAGCCTTTTGGCTTAGAATTTTTCCTCATGCACGAAAGAAGTAGCCATCGCTCATATGCTCTAGATTCCTCTGCCATTAGAGACCGAGAAGGGTTTTCGCGAGTTTTTCTTGGCATTCACACAGCTTTGTCCACGCCTCTTTACTTTTGGCTGATATGTCTCCTATCCTTGCCTTGCTCAGGTTTGTGAGGAGGGTTTAAGAGACTTTAGTTTCTTTGAAAGTCGAACAAAGCGATGTTGAATGAAACAATGGCTCTGTTTGGCTCCAATACTTCTCGAGTAGCATGGAATTCACGGCAATCAATAGCGCATTTGTGAATTTAAATGGCTTCGGGGTTTCATCTGTTGCTCGTGGATCATGATCCTACACCTAAGGTGGTCTGAGGCAGCCTCGACTCAAACACACAATAGGTTTTGGAATTTTGTGAGCCAAACATCATTCGTCAAGGTCCGATCCAGCTTTTACATATCAAATCACCATCTCTCTTATTGCACCATGTCATTTTGGTCCTTGGTAGCGGAATCCAACAATGAACAGTAGCTAAGAGTGTCTCTGAATTCTCTCATACTAACGTTTCCGTTTGGCCTGACGAGTGCTCATCGGTATCAATCGTTTCATTAAAATCGCCCATAATGATCCATGCTTTGTTCTTGAACATTGGAGAATCGTGATGATGTCTCAAGTCATCCCATAATTCTCTCCTCGCTCGGATAGTTATAAGCATAGACAAAGGTACGAAAAACTCCTCCGACATCCCTTCCAATGAGCGAGAACATGTGATGAACTGTCGGTTTTACAGCATGGAGTAACTTCGAGCGTTTGGACCCCGGACCACCCAAATCCTTCCCAGTCTACCATGTTCATAGTTTGTAATACTTGACCAATCCTTGAAAACCGAAGTCATAATTTTCGATGCTCTGTTTTCCTTACTCTTGTCTCCACAAACAACCAAATTGCAACCTCTCCTTTCGATCCATTCTCGATCACACCGTGTTTATTTTTTATTGAGTCCCCTAATATTCCGAAGAATCGGACATCGGGGAATACAATTGGAGTACTTCTTTTTCGCGGTTTACGGACCATCCATGGATCGGCCGCGCAGATTCTCGAGATAAACTTATGTTTTGTTTTAGAGTTTCTCGGCGTGTGTGAGGAATCATACTCTCTTTCATTTTAACCCGAGTTGAGGCTACCTCTTTCGGCTGCAACTAGGTTAGAAGCATGGTTTCTCCTAACACGATTCCTCGGCTTCATGAGTTTCAGTTTCGTGTCTTTCTCCTCGGTTTGGTGTTGCGGTTTCTATGTTTTCCTCTCCGCCGAGTGTTATATCATTCTTAGAGGCATCATCGTGATGATTTCTCCTTCTTCTTCCTCTTCATTCACGCTAAGCACCGAGAATCTTGACTTGGTAAGGATTGAAACTTGACCAAATTCAAGAGATTTCGTAAGTTTATCACGGGGACCTGCAAGCTCTAGCCGGAGAAACGCCTAACCATTCCGATTCTTTAGGTTCTTCACGAGCCTCGGTGCGGACTTTTCACGAAACGGTTTGTTCTGTCACCTTAGTTGCTTCCGTTCGCGGAGATGATATCTTCGTGCTTCTTTATCTCCACTATTAGTGGACATATCTTCGTTCACGTAGAGATAGAATCTTCTCTCTGTTTCGAGGTTTCCACTCTCCTTCCTCAACACTCTTGTCTTCATCATGTGATTCTTTTGCATGGCTATCTTTAACCAAGCAAGATTTGGCTAGATGTCCCCATTTATCGCAGGTAGCACATCTATGGAAGCCATGGGTAAGTGTAATCCACCAGTCTCTTTTCCTTGAAAGTTGAAATTCAAAGAACGAGGCAAATCCTTTGTGAGATCTGCATTAACAAATATTTTTGCAACTTTCATGTTTAAGCCTGTAGTTTCGGGATGAAGCCTTCTTGGAGTACCCACTGGACTTGCCACAAAACTTAGAGCCTCCCAAGAGAACCATGGTGGAACATTCTTTAGGTGGATCCACATTGGTATAGATGTTTGCTCGGTTGATTGTCCTCGGGAAGGAGACCACTTAGACATCACAACGGGGGCCGCCAGTTCCACATTCCTCTTCTCAACAGCCTTTACGCATTTCGGATGCATATCCGGAACTTCATAGTTGTGGAGTCTACTGCGATCACTTCATGCCGTAGACCATATTTTGTTCACAATAGCATGAACTTTAGCAATATGAGGAGCTTTAGCAAGAAAGTTCCCAATCAAGTAGTCCTCCCATAATGGAGATGCATTCTTAAACAATTCTTACGGTACATCGGCGGTACACACCATCCAAGCCTGACATCCACTTCAAACTTCTTTAAACCTTTTGACCCTACAGCGTTTACCCATGACCCTTTCTTCACAGCTGGGATCAAGGGAGGAGTCTCCGCGACCCGACTCGTTGAGACCCCTCTTCCGTCATCAGTACCAGCGACGGCTGTGAGTTGCCTTGGAGAAGATGCTATCGTAAACCCTAGTCGCCTCAAAATCGCCCTTGGAGCAAAACGCACCGTTTTATTTTTACCAAGTGTCGAACTACCTCTACTATTTTAGCTGTCTCTTCGCCGTTGTTTCGGTTTTCCACGGATCCAGAGAATCTTTCCTGTAAAATGTTCCAAAGATTTTTTTACTAACTAGTTAAAAAGTTTTCATCTTATTATACATATGATATTATGATGATATATTATAAAAAGTTTCAGTCTGTTACATAGAGGTTTTCTTTTAAAAGTTTGAAAAAGCTTGCAGAAAGGTTACTGAATTATTATTTTTTTTGTAAAAAGCTATCTGAATTATTTCTGTGACAGCTAAAAAAGTATGTAAGCATGTAGTTAAGAAATTTACATGGTCATACAAAAAGTTTAACTGATTATCAGTTTTTTTTTTTAAATATACTTTATCTTACTGTATTAAATTATTCATCTCTAAATCGGATACTTAACCGACTTCATAGCTGAGTTTGATATGCATAAAATAAAACACGTCACGGTCAAACTGGAAAAGTAAGTATATACCGTGGACTTTCTTGCCGGAGCAGCGTTTCCGATACGGCGGAGAGCTCTCTGAAACTTAACAGTGGCCTGAGCTCTGACAAGAGCCTCCATACTCCGGAGAGTCGCCGCCGCTTGCTTCCGTACCAAAAAACCTCTCACTAAAGCTTGTATCTTCACCACTCCTTTCAATGCTCTCAACGCTTTTCTCGCCTTCAACATTAAACATCATGCACCAAAATTCAGCAAAAAAAAAAAAAACATTAAACATCATGTAACGTCTCAATTCTATAACAATATAATAATACTTATTAAGAAACGGTTAGGAATATAAAACTAAAAAATTTGTTAGTACCAAGTAGCCTCTAAAGGTACATTGGATCTGCATAGCGGCACGATTCTCACGGCTGTTTCCAACACCTAACGGACCACTCTTCCCTTGACCCGTGAGTCTAACAACCGCAGCCGCAGCTTTAGCCGCCGCAACAGCTACATCCGCGGCAGCAGCTGTGGCCGCAGCAACAGCAACTGCATGCGCTCTACGCTCTATCTCCTCCTCACCTGCCGCGTAGAACGACCTTAGCCACGCAGCTTCTCTCTCGGAAATGTTAGGAGGTATGGTCTCGTAGCTGTCGCATAGAGACACTCCAGCGAGTGAAGAGCGGTCAATGCGGTTAGAAATGGTGCCGGAGCCGGAACATGAGGAAGGTTTGATTCCGAATAAACCCCTGAACCATCTTGTGGCTCGACCCATTTTTCTTTTGTCTCGCTTTCACTCTGTGGTCAATTTTGTGAGATTCTTTTTCACAATGGTGCTACTTTTGGTTTCACTTGTTAAATACAGTTAAAAAAAACAATTAAAATTTTGTAAATATATCAAAATTAAAGATACGACGAAATATGCGTACGATTGGGACAAGCGATAGGGTCCAGTCCATTAGTGTGTTTATACTGTAAAGTATTCGATGCTGCATAACTTATGTGTTGTCCATTGTTTTCTACATAATATGCTATATGTATATGCCTTGGAAACCCAAACTTATTAACTTTGTATAAAGTTCTGATAAAAAGGGAAAAGTGGCTGTAAAAACAGTGTAAAGGATAACGTAACGCTCTTGGCCGCCTTATAAAATTATAAGCGAATAATGATAAACTAAATTCATAATAATATAACACAAAATGTTTGGCGATATACTAACCCAAGTAAAATAATCTTATTGAAGATAAATACATAACGATTTAAAAATACATGGCTATACATCTCAACTAGAGTGTTGTCTGCTACAAAACATAGTTAGCATAGTCCAAAACTCATATTTCATCTACATGCTACGGTTATCTATTTATTTGTTTAGAGCACATATAGTCCAACCGTCCAAATCATTGCATATAATTTCATTTGAAATTACGTTCCCCTTTTCTAGGGAGAGGAATTATTGAAGTAAAAGAAAGAAAGAAACTCCGTTTTAGATAAAACAGATGGTGCAGGCAGAGATTCCAACTTAATGGAGCCCCTAACATGTCAATTCAGTTCACAGGATTGGTCATTTTCTCTACCCAAAACTTGTAAGTTGAAAACGAAACTTTTTGAGAGTTGAGAGTTGAGACTTGACACCAACCTTTATAAATTATAATATTTTTATTTACTTAACAAACAAAAGGAATATTTATCTTACCACTTTTTTTCATTCCGATATACTTCGTTAAATTAATGCATGGAACTTCAACTTAAATAAACAGATTTCTAAACAAATACACACACATAAATATATATAGATTTATAAGTATTTATATATATATATAGATTTATAAGTATTAATATATATATATATAGATTTATAAGTATTAATATAAGATTTTTATTCATTGACTTCTTTCACTTTCAACGTGGACAAATATAAAAATAAAATCCATATTGTTAAAATCAGATTTATCATAGATTTTACATTAAAATTAGTTAACAACAAGTGAGTTGATTAATCTTATATACACGATTCTTACCATTTTTATTAGATGTTGTTTTAAGATTGTGTATAATGATTTTAAAATATTTACTTTTACATTTATAAAAATAACATCATTAATTATTTATCTAAATACATGTCAAACCGGGAAAAGTATGTACCGTGGACTTTCTAGCCGGAGCAGTGTTTCCCATACGGCGAAGAGCTCTCTGAAACTTAACAGTGGCCTGAGCTCTAACAAGAGCCTCCATACTCCGGAGAGTGGCCGCCGCTTGCTTCCTTACCAAAAAACCTCTCACTAAAGCTTGTATCTTCACCACTCCTTTCAAAGCTCTCAACGCTTTTCTCGCCTTCAACATTAAACATCATGCACCAAAATTCAGCAAAAAAAACATTAAACATCATGTAACGTCTCAATTTTATAACAATATAATAATACTTATTAAGAAACAGTTAGTAATTTAAAACTAAAAAAACTGTTAGTACCAAGTAGCCTCTAAAGGTACATTGGATCTGCATAGCGGCACGATTCTCACGGCTGTTTCCAACACCTAGCGGACCACTCTTCCCTTGACCCCTGAGCCTAACAACCGCAGCCGCAGCTTTAGCCGCTGCAACCGCTGCGTCAGCGGCAGCAGCTGTGGCAGCAGCAACCGCAACTGCATGCGCTCTACGCTCTATCTCCTCCTCCCCTGCCTTGTAGAACGACCTTAGCCACGCAGCTTCTCTCTCGGAAATGTTAGGAGGTATGGTCTCGTAGCTGTCACATAGAGACACTCCAGCGAGCGAAGAGCGGTCAATGCGGTTAGAAATGGTGCCGGAGCCGGAACATGAGGAAGGTTTGATTCCAAATAAACCCATGAACCATCTTGTGGCTCGACCCATTTTTTTGTCTCTCTTCACACACTGTGGTCAATTCTGTGAGATTCTTTTTCACAATGGTGCTACTTTGGTTTCACTTGGTAAATACAATTTAAAAAAAAACAATTAAATTTTTGTAAATGTATTAAAATTAAAGATACGACGAAGTATGCGTACGATTGGGACAAGCGATAGGGTCCAGTCCATTAGTGTTTTATATACTGTAAAAGTATTCGATGCTGCATAACTTATGTGTTGTCCATTGTTTTCTACATATTATGCTATATGTATATGCCTTGAAAACCCAACTTATTAACTTTGTATAAAGTTCTGATAAAAGAGAAAAGTGGCTGTAAAAACAGTGTAAAGGATAGCGTAACGCTCTTGGCCGCCTTATAAAATTATAAGCAAATAATGATAAAATAAATTCACAATAATATAACTCAAAATGTTTAGCGATATATACCCAAGTAAAATAATCTTATTGTAAGATAAATACATAGTGATTTAAGAAAAGTTGAAAACTATCGCTATAGATCAACTAGAATTTGTCTGCTACCAAAAAATAGTTAGCATAGTCCAAAACTCTAAATTATGTCATATTCCATCTACATGCTACGGTTATCTATTTATTTGTTTAGAGCACATATAGTCCAACTGTCAAAATCATTTGCATATAATTTCATCTGAAATTACGTTCCCCTTTTTTTGGGAGAGAAATCATCGAAGTAAAAGAAAGAAAGAAAACAAAGAAAGAAACTCCGTTTTAGATAAAACAGATGGCGCAGGAAGAGATTCCAACTTAATGGAGCCACTAAAATGTCAATTCAGTTCACAGGATTGGTCATTTTCTCTGCCCAAAACTCTGTAAAGTTGAAAACGAAACTTTTTGAGAGACTTGAGACTTGACACCAACCCATATAATATTTTTATTTACTTAACGAACAAAAGGAATAATTATCTTACCACTTTTTTCATTCCGATATACTTTGTTACAATATATGCATGGACATCAACTTAAATAAACAGATTTCTAAACAAATACACACACATAAATATATATAGATTTATAAGTATTTATATATATATATAGATTTATAAGTATTAATATATATATATATAGATTTATAAGTATTAATATAAGATTTTTATTCATTGACTTCTTTCACTTTCAACGTGGACAAATATAAAAATAAAATCCATATTGTTAAAATCAGATTTATCATAGATTTTACATTAAAATTAGTTAACAACAAGTGAGTTGATTAATCTTATATACACGATTCTTACCATTTTTATTAGATGTTGTTTTAAGATTGTGTATAATGATTTTTAAAATATTTACTTTTTACATTTATAAAAAAATAACATCATTAATTATTTATCTAAATACAGTTCGACCAAGACTGAAAAATATAAATAATCATTTAACATAAAAATTGATAATTTACATTGAAAATTAAAAACACATTTAATTTTGAATTAAAAAATTATTTAACACGTTATATTATAAAAACGGAGGAAGTAGTTATAAGTTCTTGTGCTAACTTTCACACATTAACATAATTATATGGAACAATTTCATTAAGATTAACAAATTACTGATTTTATAAGCAACGTCTAGTATGTCAATGAAATTGGAGACAAGTGTTCATTTCATGTGTTCTTTATTTCATTGTTGCTCGCTGCCGAAATATGAATGAACTTATTTCTCTATAACAGAAGATTTAACACAATCTACAAATTTAAAATTTAAATTTAATATCTACGATCATGGAATTGTTAGTTTCAAATAAATAAAAAGGAATTGTCTATGACGTCTATGATTTGAATCGTATAGATGAAAATCTGCACCCATGTCAAAGTAGTTAGCTAGCAATATTTCAACAACAATTCAAATGTTTACTCAGAGAAGATAAGAAAGCAGACGACGAAGAGAATCTAGAGCTGAGGTCACGTATCTCTTATCTATTTACGGGACTAAAAAGTCTTCGACATGTTTGAATTTGACAATCTCTCTTCCTTGCGGTCCTGCTTTCTAACTCGTCGTACACTTGTTCGTCATTTTTTCTTGTATATATAACGTATCTTTCCTTCAAAGATGTATATAATCAATTATTTGGTAATTTTGCACGGGAACTTTTGTATATGCTCACAGATCATCCTTTTTGCTGATTCTTGGGTCACAAAAGATAACAAAATGTAAGAGAATTGGAGTGGGCTGGACCCAGAGACGATGCTCTGATGCCCATCTTGGTTTCACTGTGTTCGTGTAAATCATCTAAACATGATTTCCCCCCCACCCATCTTGGAAGTGGTTAGTTCATACACGACGAGTGAAGTTAAATGGGCTAGATGAGTCCTTGAGATGGGATGGTTCCTTGTCCAATAAACTCAGGGCCCATTGTTTTACATATATTAATGTCTCAGTACAGTTAACTCAGTTAACTCATTTCAGAATCAAAGATGACAAGACACTTACGGTAAAACTTCGATAAATTAATACTCGATAAATTAATAATCTTTCTAAATTAATAAATTCCGTCGGTCCTAATTAAGATAATAATTTTTTAGAAAATTATATGTAAAAATATTATCTCATTAAAATTATAAATTAATAATCTTTCTAAATTAATAAATTCCGTCGGTCCTAATTAAGATAATAATTTTTAGAAAATTATATGTAAAAATATTATCTCATTAAAATTATAAATTAATAATCTTTCTAAATTAATAAATTCCGTCGGTCCTAATTAAGATAATAATTTTTAGAAAATTATATGTAAAAATATTATCTCATTAAAATTATAAATTAATAATCTTTCTAAATTAATAAATTCCGTCGGTCCTAATTAAGATAATAATTTTTAGAAAATTATATGTAAAAATATTATCTCATTAAAATTATAAATTAATAATCTTTCTAAATTAATAAATTCCGTCGGTCCTAATTAAGATAATAATTTTTAGAAAATTATATGTAAAAATATTATCTCATTAAAATTATAAATTAATAATCTTTCTAAATTAATAAATTCCGTCGGTCCTAATTAAGATAATAATTTTTAGAAAATTATATGTAAAAATATTATCTCATTAAAATTATAAATAATCATTTAACATAAAAATTGATAATTTACATTGAAAATTAAAAACACATTTAATTTTGAATTAAAAAATTATTTAACACGTTATATTATAAAACGGAGGAAGTAGTTATAAGTTCTTGTGCTAACTTTCACACATTAACATAATTATATGGAACAATTTCATTAAGATTAACAAATTACTGATTTTATAAGCAACGTCTAGTATGTCAATGAAATTGGAGACAAGTGTTCATTTCATGTGTTCTTTATTTCATTGTTGCTCGCTGCCGAAATATGAATGAACTTATTTCTCTATAACAGAAGATTTAACACAATCTACAAATTTAAAATTTAAATTTAATATCTACGATCATGGAATTGTTAGTTTCAAATAAATAAAAAGGAATTGTCTATGACGTCTATGATTTGAATCGTATAGATGAAAATCTGCACCCATGTCAAAGTAGTTAGCTAGCAATATTTCAACAACAATTCAAATGTTTACTCAGAGAAGATAAGAAAGCAGACGACGAAGAGAATCTAGAGCTGAGGTCACGTATCTCTTATCTATTTACGGGACTAAAAAGTCTTCGACATGTTTGAATTTGACAATCTCTCTTCCTTGCGGTCCTGCTTTCTAACTCGTCGTACACTTGTTCGTCATTTTTTCTTGTATATATAACGTATCTTTCCTTCAAAGATGTATATAATCAATTATTTGGTAATTTTGCACGGGAACTTTTGTATATGCTCACAGATCATCCTTTTTGCTGATTCTTGGGTCACAAAAGATAACAAAATGTAAGAGAATTGGAGTGGGCTGGACCCAGAGACGATGCTCTGATGCCCATCTTGGTTTCACTGTGTTCGTGTAAATCATCTAAACATGATTTCCCCCCCACCCATCTTGGAAGTGGTTAGTTCATACACGACGAGTGAAGTTAAATGGGCTAGATGAGTCCTTGAGATGGGATGGTTCCTTGTCCAATAAACTCAGGGCCCATTGTTTTACATATATTAATGTCTCAGTACAGTTAACTCAGTTAACTCATTTCAGAATCAAAGATGACAAGACACTTACGGTAAAACGATAAATTAATAATTGTGGATAGGTATTTTATATAAGTAAGAACCTATTATTATATCGTTTGTTTTATATACACACTGGAATTACCATTATATTTTCTTAACACTTAATTATACTTCTGATGAGATTTAGTAATACTACATCTAAAACCACATTTAAATTATATGCAATATATATTTTATCCCCAAATAATGTAATAAAATTAATTTAAATGTCAAAAATTTTAAAATAACAATTAATGTGTACACACTAAAATCAAATATTTTCTTTCTTATAATAAATATATCTTAAAATAAAAAAATCTAAATAAGGAAAATTTTTAAATTAATATCTCTATAAATTAATAATCTTTCTAAATTAATAAATTCCGTCGGTCCTAATTAAGATAATAATTTTTAGAAAATTATATGTAAAAATATTATCTCATTAAAATTATAAATTAATAATCTTTCTAAATTAATAAATTCCGTCGGTCCTAATTAAGATAATAATTTTTAGAAAATTATATGTAAAAATATTATCTCATTAAAATTATAAATTAATAATCTTTCTAAATTAATAAATTCCGTCGGTCCTAATTAAGATAATAATTTTTTAGAAAATTATATGTAAAAATATTATCTCATTAAAATTATAAATTAATAATTGTGGATAGGTATTTTATATAAGTAAGAACCTATTATTATATCGTTTGTTTTATATACACACTGGAATTACCATTATATTTTCTTAACACTTAATTATACTTCTGATGAGATTTAGTAATACTACATCTAAAACCACATTTAAATTATATGCAATATATATTTTATCCCCAAATAATGTAATAAAATTAATTTAAATGTCAAAAATTTTAAAATAACAATTAATGTGTACACACTAAAATCAAATATTTTCTTTCTTATAATAAATATATCTTAAAATAAAAAAAAATCTAAATAAGGAAAATTTTTAAATTAATATCTCTATAAATTAATAAAATTTCAAAGTCCAACATTATTAATTTATAGAGGTTATACTGTATGGAACACGGTTTAGACTAAAGTCTTAATCTCTAGATATTCCATAGAGTAACAGCTTAACGGTTTTCATAGGAAAACAAAATTTATAGTTATGACAGACGAAATTTTACAATTTTAACAAAAAATATAAATTTAGAATTGTGCATAAATTTTTAATTATACAGTTTTAACTGAAAAATATAAATTTATTGTTTTGAGATTTTACATTTTTCATGAGAAAATTTTAGTTTTACCCATTTAACGAGAAAAAAAAACATAGTTTTAGAATTTTAACGACAAACAAAAATATATCATTTAACTTTAAATATTATTGGGCATTTATGGACATGTCCATTTGGACATAATCTCTTTTAAGCTTGAATATTTTTTGAACCATTATCTATTACATACTGATTAATTATAGCTCCAAAAACAATGGCCCGTGTGACAGTCCAAATGGACGCTAGACGGACTAATTTATACCTCTATAGACATCAGTTAATGCTCCAACTAGTTTTCGATCATGCACGTTTCAATGGTGTTTTTTCGTTTCGATATTGTTACTAGCTAGGGGTTCTACGTCTTATTGTTCGTTTTGCTAGATATCATTAGCAACAAATCATTACGAATTGGTTTGGTTTCTGGTTCAAGTGTAACGAAAACAAGAAATGAAACGTTTCTGATAATAAAATTTTCCATAAGAGCAATTGGTTTCTCTTCGAAATATTGAAAGTTTTGGTTTTATCTCGGCCTGGAAGATGTGGAAAACTAACGAGTTGGTGTATGAAGTCCCTTCAAACAGAACCATATACGTAAGTATGTGAAAGAGAGAAACAAAATTAAAGCTCGAGATGCAATATAACTCTTAACAAAATAGTACAAATTAATATATCAAAACGAACAACGTTAGCATATACCCATTCCTATATATGTATCATAATCGGTCATCTGTTTTTCTCCTTTAAGGTCAAATCGCGCTTGGTAATATAGTGAGAGTCAAATTAGTGGGTCTACATATTTCAAAATCAAGACATGTGAATTGAGAAAAGAAAGAACAAGAAGTCTGAGAAAAAGAGCCCTAAAAGAGCAAGAAAAGGGTAACATGTGGAGAAAAGAGTGTCCCACAGGCAAGTCATGTGTTCATAAATCTTAGCAATGACATCCACTTGAAATGGATTGATATTTTTATCATATATACATGCAACTAGCTATATATAAGTACTATCTATATAAATATACCTTGTCTGTAAGTTATCAAAATTTATATTTTTGTGTGGTAGATGCAAGTTCTAAATGGATTCTTGCGCTAATTAATATGTAGTACTGAATTCGAATGTATGATATGATAAGAGTTTAACTAGTTTGGGTTAAATTGATTGTTTTAAGTTTTATACTAATCATTTCGTAGATAATAGACTTTTAATTTCATATAATGGACCACGTAGTTACATATGCATGAAATTTAATACAAGTCAATCTATCACATTTGCTAGTGTTACATAGATTAGTACATTATCACACTTGTGTTGCATAGATTTTAACATTTCCCCTTTTATAAAACCAAATGTATGAAAATGCTTGAATCTTAATTGCACTAGTCTCAAGATTTTTGTGTAGGATCATGTATGCATAAAGGACGATCACCACTAGCTAGTAACTAGGTCTCTTTAAAAATTTGTGGAGTAGTTTATCTTAAAATGGGTTTATGTCACCTCTTGATCATTTATTTGGGAGTTATAAGACAATGATGGGTATGAGATTGTGAAAGTGTTGGTTATAAGGTAGACAAATAAATTAGTGCATTGACCAAAACATCTTGTGTAGGCTCCCATGTATGTGCATGTGTTTTGGTCTCTCATGGCATGGTGCTTTGGTTAATGTTCTTTATATTTTTATAAACTATTATTTGGTATTATGTTTTATGTTTGGGGTCTTGTTATCACATGTTTGTCCACTATTGGATATAAATTGGGATGGATTGTTACCATAAATGGAACCCATGTGATATGAAAAGATAGCTTGTGCTTATGGTCATGCATATTTATCTCACATATATATATATATTTACTACATATATAGTTCGAACTAGATATTTATATACAAATCTATTGAGAGGTTGAGCTGATCCACTAAGAAGGATAAGCTTTAAAATAACTTTGACTTAGATGCATTAATATACATATCCTAGTTGCAATATTTCTATACACACAGTATAGGTCCAAAACAGCATCCACCAAGCTTCTAAGATGGACTTGTCCCCAATCAATTATTCGATAGTTTTGATAGTATTAATTTATATTATCATTAATCAGTGCACTGAGGTTTTTGCATGATTCTTTTAGAATGTGGACTACTACCACGGCACTATAAGCATTCAAAATGTCAAATATTAAAACATGCTCAAAACAAGCAAACACAAAACCAGTGCCGTGGTATGATAAACTAAGGTTTCGCCCAGATATATTCGATTATTTTAAATTAGAGAACATTGACAAGAATTTTTATTTACTTAGTTAGCTGCGAGGTGTCATGGTTTATTTGTTCTGTTTAGTTGCTCGTTTCTATAGCTTTTCTTTTTCACGCTATAAAGTCATAGTTAAGCATCATGTAGAAACATTTTCTTGTATTGCTAAAACTGATAGAATCGCTCAACTCTAAAAAGACACCCTACATAATATTTTTTCACAATTAACATAATAACTAAAGGTTTACAATAACGTGAAAGCTTGTGATTTGACTTAAGAAACAAATATTATGCATTTTTATCTCACAATATATCACGTAATACTATTATAGATGGTTGATATTTAGCACACATGCCTATACCAATCATAAGTTGTTATTGTCCGAATTTATTGACCTTTAAAAGTTTGAACGTACTTCCTTGGGTTCAAAGTAGTTGACTAGCTATCGTGTTGAAAAATATTATAATAATTGTCAATTTAGATTTTTTATTTGTCTTAAAAAATATTATAATTCTACAATTCTAATGCAATTTTTTAAAATAGTTAATTTATTTTTATTTAAATCATTTTCATTTAAATAATCATGCATTAAGTAAGGATATATTAATCTATTATATAATTTTCTTAATCTCCGTAAAAAGTGTCAAAAGAAAAGCACGTTATTGGTACATTCTCAATCGAGGACATCCATAGAAGTTTCGTCATCAAAATCAAGTTTAGGTTGATAACGCATGACAAGAAAACCTATAAAAACGTACTGCTTCGGATAGTCCATTGAAACATCAAGGTTTAAGAAAATCCAGAAATGAGTATTTAAATAATAGTGTGAGGTTTTAAGCAAAAATAAAAAATAAAAAACAGTGTGAGGAAGATACAAGAAGAGCGATAGATGTAAGTAAATAAAGGGAGGCCCCCTCGTGTGGAATGCGAGCAGTACACTCCAATTATATAACTTGTGATCTGTCTTAATTCGTGGGGACATCTGCCACTATTCTGCTTCTTCTTCACTTTCTCTCTCTCCTCTTTCAACCACTTTTGTCCTCTCTCCACTCCCCCACACATATGTTAGCTATTTTAGGGCAGTGTAATTAATTTCTTCTTGTTTTTGCTCCAACCTTTTCCTTCTTACTTGATCTATATTTTTCACCATTTACTACCCTTTCTCATGTATCAGATTCTTTTTTCACCAAAATAGTATCTTATTCATTCCAGGTGATTCAAAATAGATTCAGGAAGACCTAGGGAAATAGGTCTATACTTTCTATTTAAAACATCTAGCTAGCTATATTAAGGTTTGAATAAAAATTCAACGCTTGTTAATGATAGCACTTAATTCTTATCCGAAGTTTCCAAGATGCTTATGACACAAAGTTGTTCCTTTATCCTATCGGATTGATAGTCAAATGTGTTGATTTTAAGAATAAGATAAAAATTGATATTTTAGCTTTTATTTTGTATTTGAAAGAATGATGTTTTAAATTTTAATTAATGTATATTGTTTTAGAACTAAAACATAAATCAAAGTCTAAAAATATGAGTGGTAAAATTTTATAGCAAAGCAAACCAAACTTTGTTAAAAAACTAAAATCAATAGATAAAAGTGTGTATTGGAGTTTTATCAATATGTGTAAATTCTAAAATATTATTTTTCAAATACAGAGGGAAGTACCTCATTTTGCAAAATGTCATTACGATAAAATCTTTTCATTATAAATTTTATTGATTTCAAGAATAAAGATTGATTCTCAGTTAATTCGTTTAAATTTTGATTTCTACTATCAATTTCAACTCATGTAAATTTATCTGTAGCTTGTTGAAATTAAAGGAAAACAACTTAAAAGATACTTTCACCATTTTCAAAATTTATCCTCTTTTCCCATTATTTTTTAAATATTGTTTCAGATGATAAATTCAGTACTTCAATAATTGGTACCCAATTTGTCACATAAAACTGTAGTAGTACGAAGCTACTCTGCAAGGAGGAAGTACCATCAGTTTTGATCTAATATCAGTGAATATCGAATTGTTTATTAGTATAATTTTATGAAATATTATAATTTCATTTATGCATTACCAATGTAACCTACGATATTTCAGAAAGAGATGTATCTATAAATACAATGATGTACACTAGGCATTATGGATCGCAGCTGTGCATTCTATTTTTATCTGACTTATAAATGTGGTGTAATTAATTAATTTTAGCACACCACCAAATAATCAATTATAACACCAAACTATTTAATTTAAATTATATTAAATCTTTCCTAACACCACTTGTTAATCAAGATATGATTGTTTTTTTTAAAAAAAGAGACATGGAATATTTAAATATGACATATAATATCACATCAGTTTCATACTAATAATTACATTTTTCATTTTATTTTCTTCAAATAAATATTATTCCCATAATAGTTAATAAGTCTCACTTTACCTCTTCAGAAATGTTTTTTTTTATCTCTGTGACAATTCAGTGATTAAAGAAAAAACAAAATTAGGTGACTCTTAGTTGAAAAATTGATTCTTGGTTAATAAAGCGAGTAACAAATTCATTTTTTTTTCTTTTTTTTAAACAAATTCATTTTTTTATCAATGACACGTTTTTTACAGTGTACAATTTCATTCACCGTGGTTTCTCAAAATTTAGTCCACGGTACATTGAATAATAGTTAAGTACAATATTTTGTAGCGTTTTTTTTTGAACATCAAATATTTTGTAGCGTTATAGGGAAAAAGTCTTGCTTACGTTAAATATAGAAGTTTAAATATAACAATTATAATACAATTTGAATATTAAAAAAGCAAGGAACCATAAGCATCGAAATGCAGAATTATATGGATACATATTTTAAAATTATGAATGAATAATAATTAACTATAGGACGAAAAATATATGATGAGATGATGCAATGGTCCTTGGGACTTGATCTCTCTCATTTCTGAACAAAAACAGCACTCTAGTATATAGGGAATCCAAAACGTTCATTCAGACCTGTCTGAATCTTCGAGACACAAGTCTTTGTTTCCCATAGGGTTGCCACTTCTCCAAATTACCATATTACTCCTTTTCCTTTTTATCACCCATAACAAGTATTTTTCCCTATTTATTAAAACACTATTTTATTTTCAACTATTTTTCGTTTTTGTCCCTCTATACTATCTTAATTAACAAATATTTCAAAATAAAAATATTTACTGATTTCTCTGTCGCTCCAGCTATATGGTCCCAACATCAATATTTTTGTTTGTATCAGAGGCCCCAACATCTTTTGCCACAAATTAACGTTTTTAAAAAATTTCATGTGATTAATTTTCCATCCATTTAGATAAAACACAAATTAAAACACTGGCATATGTAAATACTAAAAGCAGAAATCAAAATTCACTGGAGACGGCCAATCATAAGGGCATAAAAATAAGGAGAGAAGCAAAAAAAGAAGAAGTTAAAGTACAAAAAAGGAAGAAATGTTAATATTTTCAAGAAAGACAAAACTCTCTCTTTCTATTAAAAGAGAGTAGAAAATAATTATAGTTATAATTAAATTAATTATATCATAAATATTTTTATTAATGAAGCACCGTGATACGAATCAACGGTTGTCTCTCATCGCTCTCACCGTCGTCGTCCAGAGTATCAGACACCGTCTTAATGAGATAACTCCCAGCAGAGTCGGCGCATGTTAGCGACTGCGCCTTCTTAGCCTCCGCGTCCCAGTCAGTGGTCCCCACAACATACATCATCAGACCGGCGCAGCTAATCTGCGCAGCAAGGAGTCCTAACCAAAGCCCATTAAACCCAATCCCGGCCCAAAACCCAAGACCCACAGCCACCGGCATGCCCACAAGATAGAACGCGCCAAGATTCACGTTCGCCGCTGTAGACGGCCGTGCCGTCCCCCTCACGACGCCGCAACCAACCGTCTGAGGACAGTTTCCGATCTCGCACAAACCCAGTATCGGAAGCGCCGCCGCCGTTAGCCGGAGAATCTCCTCGTCTTCAGTGAACACCATCCCCCAAACATTTCTGACCGAGTAAGCAAACGCCGCCGCGGTGATCCCCGTCACCGCCGCGAAGACGACTGAAACCGTCGCCGAAAGCTTCGCCGTCTTGGGACGGTTAGCTCCTAGCTCGTTCCCGACGCGAGTGGAGACGGCGAAGCTCAGAGACGAGGGAAACACGTAGAGAAACGACGTCGTCTGTATCAAAACGCCCATGGCCGCCACCGTCGATCTCGGGTTCACGAGCAGCCCGCAGAGAACGATCATGATCTCGTACCACCACCACTCCAAACACACGGAGACGCAGCTAGGTCCCGCGAGGCGGAGCAGAGGGCCCACCCTCGGAAACAGTCCCGGTCGGGTCGGTCCAAGTTGGCACGTGGAGACCACTCGACCAGACGTAGCATATCAAGAAAGCAACCACGAAGAGGTTGGTGAGGGAGGAGGCGACCGCGACGCCTTTAAACCTAGCCGGAGGTAAGAGACGAGGAAAATATTAGCCGGTAAGTGAAAGCCGGCGCCGGAGAGAGAGGCTATAGTGACGGGGTGGATGATGCCTTGAGCGCGAAGGTAGATTCTGATAGGGTGGAGGAGAGTGTTGGTGATGAGATCAGGGAGGAGAAGATGAGATACGTCTGAGCTAGCTCTGCGATGTCGGGGTCTTGGTGTAGGTAAACCGAGATTTTACCGACGTTGAGCCAGAGAACCGAGATCGGTACGCAGCAAACCAAGAGAAAACCACGGTTCGATGGAGGGTGAGTGAGAGGAGTTTGTAGCGGTGAGCGCCAAAGGCTTGAGAACAGAGCGGTTCCATACCGAGTGCTAAACCGGATAAAACAGAGTAACCGGTTATGTTGGCAAACGCAATGGCGAGTGAACCGGCGGCTAATTCGAGGTCACCGAGACGGCCAAGGAAAACATGGAGACGGCGGAGCGTAGGTAGAGGACGAGCTGTTACAGCGATCGGGAAAGCGAGCGTGAAGAGAGACTTCGCCTCCGTCACGGCTTCGGACATGACAGGAGATCTTATGTTCTCGCAATGTCGGATGTTTAGCTTTGCGGGATGTTCCGAGGTTTTGGTCGATGATAAGATTCCGGTTTGAGATTGTTGGTTCTCGGACACGGCCGTGTAAGTGCCGGCGGTTGTAGGTGGTGTTGTTGATGTGTTACACATGACGGTGATGATGATGACAGTGAAAGATATTATGGGAAGAGAAAGAGTTCTCTCGTGAAGAGCCCTCTGGAGTTGTTTTGAGGTTTTAAGTAGAAAATGAAACTTTGATGCTTCTTCTCTCCTCTACATCTTCTCTATTAATAAAGGAGTTGCCAGACTTTTTGTTTTCATTTTCTTTTTTTCATAGAAAAGAATCTAAACCTACCTTTTCTAAAAATATATTTTTAAAATACTTTAGGAATTTTGTGATTGTAGCTCTTTTGATATAGGATACATTTATATATATAGATTAGTATTACTAAATTGACAATGATGCTATTACTGACTTGTTCTTTCTTTTTTATTATATAGGAGTGTCTTGGGATTAGAAGAGCCACATGCAAAGAGATTGATAATATGGATATGTATCAAGCGAATTTGGTGGTGTAGTAGTAATGCTGGAGCTGAAGGATGGAGCTCAACATGGAGAAGCAAGTCATTGGTACATTCTCAATCGAGGACATCCATAGAAGTTTCGTCATCAAAATCAAGTTTAGGTTGATAACGCATGACAAGAAAACCTATAAAACGTACTGCTTCGGATAGTCCATTGAAACATCAAGGTTTAAGAAAATCCAGAAATGAGTATTTAAATAATAGTGTGAGGTTTTAAGCAAAAATAAAAAATTAAAAACAGTGTGAGGAAGATACAAGAAGAGCGATAGATGTAAGTAAATAAAGGGAGGCCCCCTCGTGTGGAATGCGAGCAGTACACTCCAATTATATAACTTGTGATCTGTCTTAATTCGTGGGGACATCTGCCACTATTCTGCTTCTTCTTCACTTTCTCTCTCTCCTCTTTCAACCACTTTTGTCCTCTCTCCACTCCCCCACACATATGTTAGCTATTTTAGGGCAGTGTAATTAATTTCTTCTTGTTTTTGCTCCAACCTTTTCCTTCTTACTTGATCTATATTTTTCACCATTTACTACCCTTTCTCATGTATCAGATTCTTTTTTCACCAAAATAGTATCTTATTCATTCCAGGTGATTCAAAATAGATTCAGGAAGACCTAGGGAAATAGGTCTATACTTTCTATTTAAAACATCTAGCTAGCTATATTAAGGTTTGAATAAAAATTCAACGCTTGTTAATGATAGCACTTAATTCTTATCCGAAGTTTCCAAGATGCTTATGACACAAAGTTGTTCCTTTATCCTATCGGATTGATAGTCAAATGTGTTGATTTTAAGAATAAGATAAAAATTGATATTTTAGCTTTTATTTTGTATTTGAAAGAATGATGTTTTAAATTTTAATTAATGTATATTGTTTTAGAACTAAAACATAAATCAAAGTCTAAAAATATGAGTGGTAAAATTTTATAGCAAAGCAAACCAAACTTTGTTAAAAACTAAAATCAATAGATAAAAGTGTGTATTGGAGTTTTATCAATATGTGTAAATTCTAAAATATTATTTTTCAAATACAGAGGGAAGTACCTCATTTTGCAAAATGTCATTACGATAAAATCTTTTCATTATAAATTTTATTGATTTCAAGAATAAAGATTGATTCTCAGTTAATTCGTTTAAATTTTGATTTCTACTATCAATTTCAACTCATGTAAATTTATCTGTAGCTTGTTGAAATTAAAGGAAAACAACTTAAAAGATACTTTCACCATTTTCAAAATTTATCCTCTTTTCCCATTATTTTTTAAATATTGTTTCAGATGATAAATTCAGTACTTCAATAATTGGTACCCAATTTGTCACATAAAACTGTAGTAGTACGAAGCTACTCTGCAAGGAGGAAGTACCATCAGTTTTGATCTAATATCAGTGAATATCGAATTGTTTATTAGTATAATTTTATGAAATATTATAATTTCATTTATGCATTACCAATGTAACCTACGATATTTCAGAAAGAGATGTATCTATAAATACAATGATGTACACTAGGCATTATGGATCGCAGCTGTGCATTCTATTTTTATCTGACTTATAAATGTGGTGTAATTAATTAATTTTAGCACACCACCAAATAATCAATTATAACACCAAACTATTTAATTTAAATTATATTAAATCTTTCCTAACACCACTTGTTAATCAAGATATGATTGTTTTTTAAAAAGAGACATGGAATATTTAAATATGACATATAATATCACATCAGTTTCATACTAATAATTACATTTTTCATTTTATTTTCTTCAAATAAATATTATTCCCATAATAGTTAATAAGTCTCACTTTACCTCTTCAGAAATGTTTTTTTTTATCTCTGTGACAATTCAGTGATTAAAGAAAAAACAAAATTAGGTGACTCTTAGTTGAAAAATTGATTCTTGGTTAATAAAGCGAGTAACAAATTCATTTTTTTTCTTTTTTAAACAAATTCATTTTTATCAATGACACGTTTTTACAGTGTACAATTTCATTCACCGTGGTTTCTCAAAATTTAGTCCACGGTACATTGAATAATAGTTAAGTACAATATTTTGTAGCGTTTTTTTTTGAACATCAAATATTTTGTAGCGTTATAGGGAAAAAGTCTTGCTTACGTTAAATATAGAAGTTTAAATATAACAATTATAATACAATTTGAATATTAAAAAAGCAAGGAACCATAAGCATCGAAATGCAGAATTATATGGATACATATTTTAAAATTATGAATGAATAATAATTAACTATAGGACGAAAATATATGATGAGATGATGCAATGGTCCTTGGGACTTGATCTCTCTCATTTCTGAACAAAACAGCACTCTAGTATATAGGGAATCCAAAACGTTCATTCAGACCTGTCTGAATCTTCGAGACACAAGTCTTTGTTTCCCATAGGGTTGCCACTTCTCCAAATTACCATATTACTCCTTTTCCTTTTTATCACCCATAACAAGTATTTTTCCCTATTTATTAAAACACTATTTTATTTTCAACTATTTTTCGTTTTTGTCCCTCTATACTATCTTAATTAACAAATATTTCAAAATAAAAATATTTACTGATTTCTCTGTCGCTCCAGCTATATGGTCCCAACATCAATATTTTTGTTTGTATCAGAGGCCCCAACATCTTTTGCCACAAATTAACGTTTTTAAAAAATTTCATGTGATTAATTTTCCATCCATTTAGATAAAACACAAATTAAAACACTGGCATATGTAAATACTAAAAGCAGAAATCAAAATTCACTGGAGACGGCCAATCATAAGGGCATAAAAATAAGGAGAGAAGCAAAAAAAGAAGAAGTTAAAGTACAAAAAAGGAAGAAATGTTAATATTTTCAAGAAAGACAAAACTCTCTCTTTCTATTAAAAGAGAGTAGAAAATAATTATAGTTATAATTAAATTAATTATATCATAAATATTTTTATTAATGAAGCACCGTGATACGAATCAACGGTTGTCTCTCATCGCTCTCACCGTCGTCGTCCAGAGTATCAGACACCGTCTTAATGAGATAACTCCCAGCAGAGTCGGCGCATGTTAGCGACTGCGCCTTCTTAGCCTCCGCGTCCCAGTCAGTGGTCCCCACAACATACATCATCAGACCGGCGCAGCTAATCTGCGCAGCAAGGAGTCCTAACCAAAGCCCATTAAACCCAATCCCGGCCCAAAACCCAAGACCCACAGCCACCGGCATGCCCACAAGATAGAACGCGCCAAGATTCACGTTCGCCGCTGTAGACGGCCGTGCCGTCCCCCTCACGACGCCGCAACCAACCGTCTGAGGACAGTTTCCGATCTCGCACAAACCCAGTATCGGAAGCGCCGCCGCCGTTAGCCGGAGAATCTCCTCGTCTTCAGTGAACACCATCCCCCAAACATTTCTGACCGAGTAAGCAAACGCCGCCGCGGTGATCCCCGTCACCGCCGCGAAGACGACTGAAACCGTCGCCGAAAGCTTCGCCGTCTTGGGACGGTTAGCTCCTAGCTCGTTCCCGACGCGAGTGGAGACGGCGAAGCTCAGAGACGAGGGAAACACGTAGAGAAACGACGTCGTCTGTATCAAAACGCCCATGGCCGCCACCGTCGATCTCGGGTTCACGAGCAGCCCGCAGAGAACGATCATGATCTCGTACCACCACCACTCCAAACACACGGAGACGCAGCTAGGTCCCGCGAGGCGGAGCAGAGGGGCCCACCCTCGGAAACAGTCCCGGGTCGGGTCGGTCCAAGTTGGCACGTGGAGACCACTCGACCAGACGTAGCATATCAAGAAAGCAACCACGAAGAGGTTGGTGAGGGAGGAGGCGACCGCGACGCCTTTTAAACCTAGCCGGAGGTAAGAGACGAGGAAAATATTAGCCGGTAAGTGAAAGCCGGCGCCGGAGAGAGAGGCTATAGTGACGGGGTGGATGATGCCTTGAGCGCGAAGGTAGATTCTGATAGGGTGGAGGAGAGTGTTGGTGATGAGATCAGGGAGGGAGAAGATGAGATACGTCTGAGCTAGCTCTGCGATGTCGGGGTCTTGGTGTAGGTAAACCGAGATTTTACCGACGTTGAGCCAGAGAACCGAGATCGGTACGCAGCAAACCAAGAGAAAAACCACGGTTCGATGGAGGGTGAGTGAGAGGAGTTTGTAGCGGTGAGCGCCAAAGGCTTGAGAACAGAGCGGTTCCATACCGAGTGCTAAACCGGATAAAACAGAGTAACCGGTTATGTTGGCAAACGCAATGGCGAGTGAACCGGCGGCTAATTCGAGGTCACCGAGACGGCCAAGGAAAAACATGGAGACGGCGGAGCGTAGGTAGAGGACGAGAGCTGTTACAGCGATCGGGAAAGCGAGCGTGAAGAGAGACTTCGCCTCCGTCACGGCTTCGGACATGACAGGAGATCTTATGTTCTCGCAATGTCGGATGTTTAGCTTTGCGGGATGTTCCGAGGTTTTGGTCGATGATAAGATTCCGGTTTGAGATTGTTGGTTCTCGGACACGGCCGTGTAAGTGCCGGCGGTTGTAGGTGGTGTTGTTGATGTGTTACACATGACGGTGATGATGATGACAGTGAAAGATATTATGGGAAAGAGAAAGAGTTCTCTCGTGAAGAGCCCTCTGGAGTTGTTTTTGAGGTTTTAAGTAGAGAAAATGAAACTTTGATGCTTCTTCTCTCCTCTACATCTTCTCTATTAATAAAGGAGTTGCCAGACTTTTTGTTTTTCATTTTCTTTTTTTTTTCATAGAAAAGAATCTAAACCTACCTTTTCTAAAAATATATTTTTAAAATACTTTAGGAATTTTGTGATTGTAGCTCTTTTGATATAGGATACATTTATATATATAGATTAGTATTACTAAATTGACAATGATGCTATTACTGACTTGTTCTTTCTTTTTTTATTATATAGGAGTGTCTGGGATTAGAAGAGCCACATGCAAAGAGATTGATAATATGGATATGTATCAAGCGAATTTGGTGGTGTAGTAATGCTGGAGCTGAAGGATGGAGCTCAACATGGAGAAGCAAGTCTGAATTCTAGAGTGGATGGAGATGAAGTTGATGACGAAGCTGATTCCCGACCAGCAGCGAGACTCAAGCATTGGAGACGAAACACAGCCACAAGCCAAGCCAAACTCGACCATCGACCCATTCGGAAGTTCAAGAGCAAAAGAAGGCGTAAAGAGAAAGATTTGGTTGTGGAAGCTTGTGACAAACGGACTGATGCTCTTGTGGTGAAGAACGGGATAGCGAACGGATGTTGCAGCGTGAAGAAGCTTCTAGTGTTGAGAACGTGTTGGAGATTCGGATGCATTGCACGGTGTGAAAGAGTGGTGCGCATTTTATGAAGCGGCAATGGATCATCTTATAGACAATGAAGGGAGCCGAAAGGGTTTTATAACAAGGAAGACAGATGAAGATAAGATTAAGTTTCTGGAGCTTAGAACCAAGACAAAACGTGATGATTGACTAGTTTGATCTTGCTGGAACCTTTTTGTGATCTTGCTGGAACCCTTTAGTGATCTTGCTGGAACTTAAATCCTTTTGTGTGTCTTGCTTGAACTTAAATCCTTTTGGTATTGCTTTGTGTGAAACCTGAATCTTTTGTGTGTCTTGCTTGAAACTCTGCCTTTTCATATTGTATATGAGCCTACCGGGGATAGAGCGATGGAAAATTTGCGTGACAACATCACAAATGAATATGGTAGAGGTCGTTTACCGTATTAAATGTTGTTTTTTCTTTACTTATAACTTTGATTATCATTTATATGTTTTAAGACTTATGTATTTTTTTTTCAACCAACTTGATGTATTATTTAGTTTTTGTTTCATGATAAATATTTTGACGTATTATTTTGGTTTTAGCTTTTTATGACATAAATATTTTTATATTTGTATATTTGACCAAAAATTTATTACTAAGTAAACATAATAATTTTATGGATGTAAATATATTTAACTATATTTTATTTATTGAAAATATAATTTTACAAAAAATTTAAAATAAATATAATTATTTATTGAAAATAGCCGCAGCGTCAATCAAACGAACAATCCAAAATTGAACCCTGCGTCAGCGTCAGCGTCAGCGTCAACTTCCTGCGTCTTTGAAACGAACAACAATCTGCGTTGGCGGCAGCGTCGGCGTAGGCGTCAACGTCTGCGAAACGAACAACATTCAAATGAATATGACGCTGACGCCGACGCCGACGTTGCCGCTGCCGCTGCCGCTGAAAACCGCGGCAACCAAACGAACAGGGCTTTTGTCTTCTATGATGCCATTGATAATCACAAAGGTAACTTCATGAACTAAGAAAATCCATTCCTTTGTTTTGTGTCAATCAATACAGAACCAAGACAAGGGAGGTGAGTTTAGGTTTCAAGATGAAACCGAGACAAAACAGAAGATTCGTGGTAAGCTAACTATATTGATTGTTTTTTCTGGTAGGACAATGAGCTAGCCGGAGTAATTGGTGCAAGCGGTGGGCCTTATATATTTCCTGCGGTGATCCAAGTGTTCCTCAATCACTTTATCTTCAAGATGAGTCCTCTAGAGGCTGTGCAGAGTCCAAGAGTTTACCCTAAGGTAAATGCATCAAAGACAACACACGTTCTCTGGGGAGGATTTTTTTATCTAATAGATTTTTTTTTTCATCTTTTGCAGTTGAAACCAAACACGGTGTTATATGAGGACATGACAGTGTACAATGGAGATCATATTAAGCTTAAAGAAGAGACTCGAGAGTTCTTGAAGGCGAGAGGCCATGAACTAGTGGTTACAAGTGTGGGAGGCATTGTTCAACTAATTGTTCAAAACAAAGTAGATGATTTTAAGACAGTTTTGACGGCAGTTAGTGATCTTCGGAAAGATGGAAAGCCAGCCTGCTGCTAAATGTTGCACTGGCTCTTTTACTCCTACTCCTATGTTTTTAATATATTTGCAAACTTTCACTTAAAATGTTGGTTAAAACGTTTTTATCAATACCTAAACATTTTTACAACAAAATTAATATTACGAACATTTTGTTGATTATCTGGCTAAAAGTCATTTGATGAATACTAAAAAGACGTGTGGGAAGAAATGTAAATTACTAGTAATACTGCAAAGAAGAAAATAGGGATTACTGTATTGATAATATTGCTTGGGCATTCCAGTTTTCGAGTCAGCGGTTCGAGTTGTTCTTTTTTGGTCCGAAGGGGTCGATTCAGATTTATATTTAAAATAATTATAATTTCATGTCTGTAGCGGATCCAAGTCCAAAAATTCAAATTACTCAAACTCCATCAAAACTTAACTAAAATCTGTCATATTTATCTATAATTTTCAGAATAACAAAAATAAATTATTAATAATTTTTCAAAAAGTTTTATATTACTTGCAAGAATTATAAAAAATAAATAATTAAAACTAAAAAACATTACAACTAAATCATAAATTAAAATATATAAAATGGAACACATTAAGTCATAGTCTTATATTCATGTTTTAGTTAGGATTTGAATTAGTTCTTAACGGACTGGGTTTATTTGGATAGGTTCTTTTTATTTTCTATTTTTTTTTCCGGACAGAAGAATTTTGGATCCAACTAGATACTTATAAATTTTTGATTCGATTTCCGGTAAACTATTTTGGATCAATTCCGGTTTGGATTTTCCGGGGTATAATGCCCAAGCCTAGATAATATAGTGTCATAATTTGCGAGGGAGAGCTAAGAAATAATTACGTTATCAAATCAACTCTAAGCAACATCACAACATCAAAGTAACACAAAGACAGAAACCAACAGTGTTATAGTTTTCAACAGGGGAAACTAACAAACATAAATAAGCTCATGAATATCACTGATTAAGATCGAGTTGTTAGCGTTGGCGAGCTACGTAGAAAAGCTGTCCACATATTTTTTCGTCGGTAGAAACGTGTTTATTATGCGTATTGTCCTCTATTTTAGTTGTCATTATTTCTACGACGAACACTAGCTATGCCATAACCCAACAACGAAAGATTGTCGCGACTTTTGTGACAAAATGCTATAAATAATTCTTGCAAACAAAACCATTTTACAAAAACAAAAGTTCTCGCAATTTTTTTTGTTTGAAAGCTTTCACCTTGGCTTAGGTCAACTAAACGATAAACCTATTTGTAATAACATAAAAAGATTTCTGTCAAGTTAAAAGTGAATTGTTCTTAGCCCTTTCTCAAAAAAAAAGTGATTTGTTCTTGACAAGAAGAAGAAGAAGAAGATGTAAATAGGTTGAAAAAAAGAAAGTAATGATAGACCAAAAAAAGAAGAAGTAATGTAGTACTATAAATTAAGAAAAGGTGTAAAAAATGTATCTGGTATCTGACAAAATTACTTCTGATGTTTCCTCAAAGGCATTTGATTCTTAATCAGTTTAAGTCACATTTATTCACTGGAGATACGCATGGTGATAACAAAAGACTAGGTGGTGCACGAAACACAAAGTCATTGCTAGAAATAAAAAAGAACTGCATAACTAACAATAACATGCAACCAACTAACCAATAATTCTTGTCTCTCTCTCTCTCTCTCTGGTCTCCTGTATATTTGCCGTCCAAATAAAAATGACGAATAGTGGGGAAATCAATTAAGACTAATTAATATCGCAACTTCGAGATAGCAGCTGGTACGTACCAAACTTAAATAATAAATATTTTAATAAAAAATCATAAATAGTTGTATGATGTTTTCATATGAAATAACGTTAATTTATAATAATGAGATTTAATTTTGTAAAAAAAATTATTTTCTTCATGCCTCAGTAATTGTGTCAAACAACGTTTTAAATAATGAATGCATCATCGGCCGATTGCGTCAACGTTTTTAAAGTCTGTTCCCACCCTTGCATTTCGATGATTGTATATAAGTAATGAGAAACACATGACTGATGCAAAATAGCTTAGTTGTAGTATTAACTAATTATACATTATAATAGTTACGTACAAGACGTGCAGTTTCATGAACATAAACACATTTTAGGGATACTACATCATCTAATCTCTGTCTCTCTGGACTCCATCCAGCTATACAAATCTCATCTCCGATTATATCTCCACATTTCCAAATTTTTTGAATCGGTACCTGACTCATTAATTAGTAAAAGAAGTACACAAAATGGGTCGGGGTACATTGCGAGATCCATTTCTGGACATCGAAAAGTCTGACACGACGATTTCTGACGTCAATAAAAACAGCTCAAGAAGAAATAAGATTGCATTTGTATTGTGTTTGTCTCTCTTTCTTCTCGGAGGCGCAGGTATTGCCTCTTTTTTCTTTTTGCTTTCGTAGTATGCCGTAACCTGTTCTGGTGCCAAATCGATTTTTTTTTATTAAGGATCGTAATTTGGTTTGGTTTCTGTAATTGTCTATTTTTTTCATTTATGATAATGTAGACAAGGTTTTAGTTTCTTTTAGGATTCAGTTTATAGTTTTAAATATATACCATTTTGAATAAATAACGAAGATTTAGTTGGTTTATAGTCTTTTAATTCAGTTCCGGCTACATTTTTTCCATAATAGAAATAAGTTACGTGCAGTGCAATGATATGAAATATTTTTCTTGTATAATTATTAGGGTTTACATTCGCCAGACAATTTACCGGGGAAGAATCTGAAACCAAAAGCAATGACAAAGACTTCGTTGTGACATCAAAAAACGGCGTCGTGGCGTTCGGGTCAGGGTTTATGTCGACTTCTACTGGTGTTATTCTCAACAACCAGATGGCTGATTTCTCGATACCAACCGAGGAATCTGCGGCACCCGCGAATTACATCAAGGCAAACAAGAGGCCTTTGTCTTCCATGATGCCTCTAATCATCACGAGGGTAATTTGATGATGCAAACTCAAGAAAAAAAGTTCGGTCTTTCGTTCTTGTCAAGCAAAACATAACTGAAACAGGGGATCTTAGGGTTTCTCAACGAAACATAGCCAAAACTAGTGTCTCAGTGATATAAAACATAACCAAAAGAGTTTAGGTCCGTTACAGTCTCAGTGAAACAGAACAAAAAGATTGACTTATACTTGTCTTTAACACTTTTGTAGGCACTAGTTCATGTTTTTTCTGACGGCAGTTAGTGATCTCCGGAAAGACGGGAAGCCAGCTGCTGCTGATGCTGCTCCAACTCCTGCTCCAGCTCCTTCATCTATGTTTTGAAGTTATCAGCCAACATAATTTCTGTTCTTAATTTCCCTTTATTATCTCTTTTTTTACCTATTTAAATATGATTAATAATTCTTTAAATCGTTGATTATGTCTCCCTCAATAATTCTTTTAGAATTTCATGGAGGACCCACTTTTGATGGGTCAATTATCATTCTTAATGAAGTCTGGATTTTTTTTTTTTTTTTGAGTTTCTTTCATTTCAAGGTCGATAATATTGACCTTTTCTCAGTATTAAAATATATGGACCATTATCCCCAAAAAGATTTGTGGACAAGAGAACTACTTCAAAACATATTATAATATAGTTAAGATAAGATTATTTAAAAACTTGTCGTTTGTCAGAAAACAAAGAAATCGCCATTTCTATAATTAAAACAGAAAAAACTCCAAACCACTTTATTCCTCTTATTTTTATATAAATTATTATATTTATTTATCTATATAAATATTGGTGCCTCTGTTCTCAGAAGAGGTTGACATGCGGTTGAAACCAAACACTGTGTTATATGAGGTCATGACAGTGTACAATGGAGATCATATTAAGCTTAAAGAAGAGACTCAAGAGTTCTTGAAGGCGAGAGGCCATGAACTAGTGGTTACAAGTGTGGGAGGCATTGTTCAAAATAAAGTAGATGAATTTAAGACAGTTTTGACGGCAGTTAGTGATCTTCGGAAATATGGGAAGCCAGCCTGCAGCTAATGTTGCACTGGCTCTGTTACTCCTACTCCTATATTTTTAATATTTTTGCAAATTTCAGTTAAAATGTTGGTTAAAACATTTTTATCAATAGCTAATCGTTTTTACAACAAAATTAATATTACGAGAATTTTGTTGATTATCTGGCTAAAAAGTCTTTTGATGAATATAAAAAAACGTGTGGGAAGAAATGTAAATTACTTTTATCAATAGCTAATTGTAAGACAGTTTTGATGGCAGTTAGTGATCTTCCGAAAGATCGAAAGCCATCCTGCTGCTAAATGCTGCACTGGCTCTTTTACTCCTACTTTACTCCTATGTTTTTATTATTTGCAAAATTTCAGTTAAAATGTTGGTTAAAACTTATTAAAACGTTTTTATACATTCTAATTTCTATGACTAACTATGGTAATTAGTATTTTATAATGTTAGTAGCTATTTATCGATTAAGTAAATTATCCTTTTATATGCCAATAAGGAGTTTTTTTTTTCATTTTTATATCTCTTTTATATACATATATAATATTTAAGTAATTTGATTGTTTGAGTAATTTGATTATTTTTATAATATTATATATCTGTGGAATCATTGCAATTTTTGGTGATAATATTCTTTAGTGATAAGCCATTACAACTATGATAAACCATTGCAACTATTGGTAATAGTAGATTTTAGTGATGATCCACAACAACTTTTAGTTTTAATCCCTGGAACTATTTGCAATGAAAGACTTTAGTGATGAACCATTGCAACTTTTAATTCTAACCATTATAATTCTTAATTAACCATTGCGAAAATAAAATTATCTAAAGATATATATTTTCATCAATTTTATTTATTATACATTTAAATAGTCCAAATAAATATCTAAATATATATCTTTTCATTTTTTTCTGAAAATGATATATGAATGTGTCTTTTTCTTATTTGTTCAATTTATATATATTATCATTTTATATACTATATTTTGAAGAAATCTAGAAAATAGTTTCTACTATTTAATCAACCAACTTTCACAAATTAATTTAATGAAAATATAATTTATATTACCGAAATAACACAACTCTACGTTTTTGAATATAATTTATCCTTTTCATTTATAAAGATTCATTGCTGTACATGCATTCTTGACTGTACATGCATTTTTATATGGTTCCAAAATGATCGTGAATATAAAGAATCTCTTAACTTTATAAATTTAGTAATTGAGTAGACATAATCTTATTTGGTCTTGATATATTGTAATTTTGTTACAACTAAACTATAAATAAAATATAGTTTTTAATATTATCAATAAGGGAATAGTTGTAAATAAGATAATTTTGTAACATATGTATTTTTTAAAAACAGTTCTAGAAAAATATAGTTTTTTTTTTTACAAAATAAGTTTCCGATATCACACAAGTTCTTTACCTAGTATAATTAGAACAAATTCAACTTTATAATAAAATTATTTTATTTTAAAATAAAATATATTGAAGAAAATAATGCTTCGTTTAAGATGGTTTTAGCTAGCATTTACCATATCTAAGTGGACAAGAAGAGCATTATAAAATGACCATTACCATCATGCAACGACTCCGACGATGATCGGACTAATGTAAGATATAAATTACCAATCAACTAAATGTATTTCGAGTTGCCAGTGGCTTAAAACAACAAAATAAATAGTGTTTCAGGCAATGGTTAAAAGGGAATAACACAACAACAAAATCTCTTCATCATTTTATTACACACCCTTTCTGGTGTCAAATGTAAAACCCACATGAAGACGAAGAAAGCTGGTTTGGTCCTCCAAAACATGATCTTTCTCTCATCAAAATAACAAACAGCAAAAACTTCTTTTTGTGTCTATTCTCCTAATTCCCTTTTCTCTTCTCTTCCTGGTATTATTATTATTATTCAGTTGACGCAATAAAAATAAGAAAGCATATCGCTGCTGCTTGCTTGTTTGTTTGTGGGGAAGGAAATCAGTAGACGCGAGCTTTGGGAGGGAAAGTGTCAATCTCATCATCGAGAGTGTCCATGTGAACAGGCCTATACTCCAACCTCACCTTCTCATCTTCCCAGTACCCCAATGTATGCTTCATCCATTCTCCATCCTCTCTTTTCTGCACCCACACCCAACTTCACTATTATATCATCATTTTCTTTTATAGGATATATACTAATGTAAGAGGAAAAGAAAGGGGGAATCAAACCGTGAAATCTTCCCGGGCATGTGCTCCTCTGCTTTCCTTTCGTGCTTCCGCTGAATGCATTGTTATTGAAGCGTTTATCAATAGGTTCTCCAATTCTATTGTCTCTATCAGATCAGAGTTCCTGCATTATTCATCAGATAAGTTAGTAACAACAACTAACAAAGAGCTTTTTGTAACATTGATAAATTTAATAATCTCGATCGTTTTACCATATCAAACTCCGATCTTTAACCTGGACATCCTCGAAACTTTCCCATGCCTTGTCGATCAACTGACAACCTGCAATAAATTATTCCAGGTTAAGAATTGGCGGCTTTTGCAGATGGCAGAGAGCTCTTTAATCCCCAGGACTAACTAAGATCCATTTTTGTTACCTTCTTCCAATGTTTCTTGCGTGCGGAAGACAGCTGCATTGTTCTGCATAATCCTCTGCATGTTCAATCTGATACTTGAAGTAGGAAGCGACCCACTTGAGTGTCTTAACTTGTTCAGCCATTCTATCGTCTTCTTTCCTGCATTCTTCTCCAGAGGCCTCTGTTTCTCCCCTGCACCAATCGAGGAATAAGGAAAATAAAAACATCAGATTAGACTTTTTTTTTTATGTACAATCAATACATTCTCGAGAGATTATAAAAAAAAACTGACTAACCTGGTTTGCTTATCTCGGCAACCCTATTCGCACAAGCACGGCCAAACACAACAATGTCGAGGAGAGAATTTGCACCAAGCCTGTTGGCACCATGAACAGATGCACAAGCTGCCTCCCCAGCAGCCATAAGCCCAGGAACCACTGCATCTGGATCATCTCCTTTGATGGTCACTACCTGCACGACAAAAGAAAATAATTACTACTGATTTCCAGTGCATCTCATATTTCACTCTACACAAATTTCAGCAAAATTACTTCAAAGACTTCTGCTATTCTTACCTCTCCGTGGTAATTTGTTGGGATACCACCCATATTATAGTGAACAGTAGGCAAGACTGGAATTGGCTCTTTGGTAACATCAACACCAGCAAAGATTGCAGCTGTCTCGGATATTCCAGGAAGCCTTTCTTTTAGAACCTCTGGTGGGAGATGGTTCAAATGGAGATAGATATGATCCTTATGCGGTCCTGGCCATTTTAGTAACGGTTAATCCAAAACGAGTATTAAAACTACACAGGATCACAAAATCAATCATGGTCTTCAAAGACACATAGTGAGAGTTAGCTGCGAAAGTTAAGTCTACCATACCTACACCACGACCTTCCCTGATTTCCATAGTCATAGATCTAGAGACAACATCTCTTGATGCAAGATCCTTGGCTGTAGGAGCATATCGTTCCATAAAACGTTCGCCTTCACTGTTTCTGAGGATACCACCTTCACCTCGGGATCCTGAAATTGAATAATAGAGAAACACCAAATGAACATGTCACGAACCACATTAAATCTCTATCTTGTAAGTAAATAGAGTATGTGAGGACAAGATGCTAACCTTCAGTGATGAGACATCCGGCTCCATAAATACCAGTTGGATGGAACTGAACAAACTCCAAGTCCTGCATATGACGTAGTCAGACAATAATATTGTTAGCATACAAATTCGTTATTTATCTCAAAACGAAAATAGGTAGAATACCTGGAGTGGAAGACCAGCACGTGCAACCATGGCGTTGCCATCTCCTGTGCATGTGTGTGCTGAGGTTGCAGAGAAGTATGCTCTGCCGTAACCCTGGAAAAAATGAGCCATCATGTGAGTGAATTTGCACAACTGGAAAAATTCAACATGAAAACTACTCAAAACTAGCTCACCCCAGTGGCCAGAATCGTTTGTGCAGAGCGGAAACGATGCAATGTTCCATCTTCCATGTTTAGCGCAATAACACCCTGGCAACTGCCTGCATATGAGGTAACAATGTTGCATGAAGACTAACAGAAGCAAGAGACAAAAGGAAAATAACTCCCAAACCCTTACCATCACTCGCCATGAGCAGATCCAGAGCAAAGTATTCAACGAAGAACTGTGTGTTATGCTTCATAGCTTGTCCATACAAGGTATGCAAGAGAGCATGCCCAGTCCGATCAGCAGCACATGCACAACGATAGGCCTGACCACCTGACGGTAGAATAAAAAAGAAAGGCAACATGAGAAAAATCTACTAAAACAATCAAAAGCTCCCAAAACAAAATCAGCAAGAGCAGATATGTACAAATCAAATGAAAGGATCAAAAGCTAAGCAAGAAGTTAGACAAAGTCACCTTTGCCAAAGTCAAGACTCTGACCACCAAAGGCACGCTGGTAAATTTTACCCTCTTCAGTACGAGAAAAGGGGAGGCCGTAATTCTCAAGCTCAATCACTGCTTTTGGTGCCTCTCTACACATATACTGGATGGCATCTTGATCACCTACACAAAAGAACAAAAGGAAAAGTAGCTCAATGCACGAACAACTGAACTAGCAAGAGGCAATAACCTAAAAGAAAAGAGAGTTGTACCAAGCCAGTCACTTCCTTTGACAGTATCATACATGTGCCATCTCCAGTCATCTTCAGACATGTTTCCCAGTGCAGCATTAATCCCACCCTTCACAGATTTCCAGATCCACATAAAACTCAAAGAAACCATCACTAATCGAATGGTAAACCAAAAATTTAATTACCTGAGCAGCGACGGTATGTGACCGGGTGGGGAAGAGCTTGGTGATGCAAGCGGTGTTAAAGCCATGTTCAGATAATCCAATGGCCGCCCTAAGGCCAGCACCACCAGCTCCCACAACCACCGCATCATAGGTGTGATCTACTATCGTGTAATCATCACCTGTCTGCTCCATGATCAACCAACACGGATACCACCAATAAACACAAAATACGCAACCCGATCTAATTCAAATACTAAAACTCAAAACGGAAAACGGATTTAGTGGCGGACGAAACTATGACTACTGAATAAACCAGACGCCTGTGTTCCTACTCGAAGATTCCACGCGATCGAAACGGAAAAAAAGAAAAAATAACAATCGGAAGAGAGATCTTACGGAACTGGTGGAGAGGAATCTAGAAAAGCGAGATCCAGAGAGTGAGGTCGTTGAGGAAGGAACACGGAGGCTACGAGAGACGCAGCGCCACATCTTCTTGAATATCTATGCGAATCCGTAGAAATGAAGATGGTAGACGATATCGTTTTTTTTTTGTTAAGTTTACCTGAGAACTCGCGAGCGGAGTGAGAGAGAGCCACCGAGGTGAGGTTCTCACCCTTACTCTCTCACGATAACTACGCCTAAACCGGTTTTCTTTGGGGAACTAAACCACCACCCACGCCTAAACCGGTTTTCTAAGGCACTCGTATTGGTGACATGACAAAATGGTTGGTGCCAATTTATTCTTTGTCGCCGTCTCCTGCTCATTTTATATCCAACGATGCAGGGTTAATTTTGATCTGGATGATAGAATATTTAAAAGTTATTATCAAAGCATTTTAAAATTGATAATTCTCCATGCTTTTTTATCTACCAGTAAATATACTTATCATTTTATTTCATCCTTCCACATAAATATTCACCGTTCTTTATATGTATTATGATTTTGCTTCATAGTACACGGAAACGTATAAATGGATAATCGTGGACGTTTTCTAATCCAGTACTCCGAAACTTTTTGTGAGAAAAGGACTGCTTAGAATAGAAGAAAATGAAATGAAACGGTTGGAATAGTAGATCCTTATTGGACTTTAATATTAAATTTTCTGACCCATCTTTGTAAAGCCCTTTTTGGGCCTTTCATTTCAATGAAATGAAACGGTTGACAAAAAAAAAAAGATCATTGATTAAGATCAGTTGTTAGCGTTGGCAGACTACGTAGAAAAGCTGTCCCCATATTTTTCGTCGGTAGAAACGTGTTAATGATGCGTATATTCCTCTATTTTAGTTGTCACTATTTCTACGACGTACACCAGCTATGCCATAACCCAACAACGAAAGATTGTCGCGACTTTGGTGACAAAATGCCATGAATTTTTTTTGAGCAACTGATATTATATTAAAGCAGAAATAGAGAGTTTGGGCCGAAGCCAAGTTTAGACAGCAGAAAACAAAACAAAAAGTTCTCCCAATTTTTTTTTTTTGGGAAGCTTTCACCTTGGTTTAGGTCAACTAAACGATTAACCTATTTGTAATAACATACAAAGATATCTGTCAAGTTTTTTCTTGACAAGAAAAAGAAGAAGACGTAGATAGGTTGATAAAAAAGAAAGTAATGTATAAATTAAGAAAAGGTATAAAAATTGTATCTGGGATCTGATAAATTACCTCTGATGTTAATTAAAGTCCTTAAAGGCATTTGATTCTTAGCTTAAGTCACATGTATTCACTGGAGATACGCATGGTGATATCAAAAGACTAGGTGATGCACGATATACCAAAGTCATTGCTATAAATAAAAAAAGAACTGCATAACTAACAATAACATGCAACCGATGACCAATAATTTCTTCTCTCTCTCTCTAGTCTCTAGTATATTTTGCCGTCCAAAAGAATTAAAAATGACCATAGTGGGGGAAAGACTAATTAATATCACAATTTAGAGATAGCAGCTGATACGTACCAAACTTAAATTATAAATATACTTTAAAAAATTCTTAAATAATTGTATGATGTTTTCATACGAAATAAGTTAGTTTGTAATAAATGAAATTTAATTTTATAAAAGATTTCTGTTCTTGAAAGCCTTTTCAAAAAATAAAGAAACAAATTTCTGTTCTTCATGCCTCAGTAATTGTGTCAAACGACGTTTTAAATAATGAATGCATCATCGGCCGATTGCGTCAACGTTTTCAAAGTCTGTTCCCACCCTTGCATTACGATGATTGTATTTATAAGTAACGAGAAACACATGACTGATTCAAATTATATTAACCAATTGTACATTATAATAGTTACGTAGAAGACGTGCAGTTTCATGCAACATTAACACATTTTAGGGCTACTATCTCAGTCTCTCTCTCTTTGGACTCCATCCAGCTATATAAATCTTATCTCCCGCTTATATCTCCACATTTCCAAATACTTTTGAATCATACTTGACTCATCATTAGTAAAAGAAGTTCACAGAATGGGTCGGGGTACAATGCGAGATCCATTTCTGGACATCGAAAAGTCTGACACGACGATTTCTGACGTCAATAAAAACAGCTCAAGAAGAAATCAGATTGCACTTGCATTGTGTTTGTCTCTCTTTTTTCTCGGAGGCGCAGGTATCGCCTCTTTTTTTGCTTCCTCTCTAACTTACAGTCTTACACCATGCTTTAGTAGTATGCCGTAATCAGTACTGGTGCCAAATCGATTTTTTAATATCAAGTATCAATGACGCAGACAAGGTTTTTGGTTTCTTTTTGGATTCAATTATAAATTGACTATTTTTTTTTTCATTAATGATAACGCAGACAAGGTTTTTGGTTTCTTTTTGGATTCAATTTATAGTTCTAAATATATACCATTTTAATAAATAACGTACTTTTAGTTTTGAAAAAAGAAGTTTTAGTTGGTTTATAGTCTTTTAGGTTTAATTCAGTTCCGGCTACATTTTTTTCCATAATAATAAATGAGTTACGAGCAGTGCAACGATATGAATTATTTTTCTTTTATTAGGGTTTACATTCGTCAGACATTTTACCGGCGAAGAATCTGAAACCAAAAGCAATGACAAAGACTTCGTTGTGACGTCGGAAAACGGCGTTGTTGCCGCCGATCACGAGACATGTTCAGAAATTGGTGCGGACGTGCTAAGACGACTAGACGGCTCTGCCGTAGACGCCGCAGTGGCCGTCGCGTTTTGCTTAGGTGTCGTGAATCCAACGTCTAGTGGAATCGGCGGTGGAGCCTTCATGGTCGTAGGCTCCGCAACTGGTTCGGCGAAAGCTTATGACATGCGAGAAACAGCTTCTTCCACTGCATACGAGGTTCTTATCATCATTATTATTTTTATTATCATTACTATATAGTCTATATATATTCGATCAAAACTGAACGAATGAGATATAAAATTATAGAAGATAAAAGATGCAATAAAAATAAGTTTATTGTTGACTAAATAAACAAAGAAAAGTTGCTAAAAAGTTCCATTTTTAACTATGTGTAAAAAGTAGTTATGAACTTAATTTTTAATAGTTATCTTTTTTGGGTATCAACAATTCACATATGCATATATTAATAGATATGAACTTAAAACGATGCACTAGATAAAGTTACAGTGGATGAAATTATTTTTTTCAGAGCGACTAATTTATAAATTCTTTATCTTATATGAACTTTTTGTAGTAGGTTAAACTTTGTAATATTTGCTTATAAATTGTAAAACCCTTTAACAGGATATGTTCAAGGACAGAGAGGAGAAGAAACAAAAAGGACCATTGTCTGTTGCAGTTCCAGGAGAAGTAGCCGGTCTTCACCAAGCGTGGACCAAAATGGCCGTGTCGATTGGAAACTGCTGGTCGAGCCGTCTATTAAACTGGCTCGAGATGGTTTCGAGGTTGGTCCACATCTCGCCTTCGCCTTATCCACCAACGAGGATAAGATCAAGAATGATACTGGTTTATCGAGTGTTTTCGTTATTGGAGACAAATTGTTGACGAAAGGGGATACATGCAAGAACAGCAAACTCGCCGAGACGTTGGAGAAAGTGGCGGAGAAAGGGGCCAAAGCGTTTTACCTAGACGATGTGGCTGTAAACCTTGTAAATGATCTGAATAACGCCGGAGGGAACATGACGTTGGATGATCTGAGGAATTATAAAGTGAACGTGACCGATGCAATGTTTGTAAATGATGTTATGGGGTTTAAACTACAAGGAATGTGGTCTCCTTCTAGTGGAACGTCAGGTTTTGCAATGGTGAGAATGATGACTCCTTTGCTTCGATATGAATATTTGTGCAAATGTTGTTAATAGTTTTCATGTTGGAAACAAACAGGTTATGAATATATTGGAGGACTACAAAAACATAAATGCTACCGATAAGAATCTTGTTCTGCATCGTGTTATAGAAGCCATAAAGTTTATGCTTGCGGCTCGAATGGATCTTGGAGATCCTGCATTTGTTGATGGAATATCTGATGTAGTGAAAAAGATGATCTCTAAGCCTTACGCCCAAAAGATTAAGAGCAAAATATCCGATGACACGACTCACACACCAGAGTATTACCTCAGCGAGTAAGTGACTGATTTAATTAGACTGATTCTATTGAGAGAAACTTATGTGTTGCCATTTTGTGTTTATAACAGATATAGTCAGCTCAAGGATCAAGGGACGAGCCATTTCTGTGTAGTGGATAAAGACAGAAACGTCGTGTCGATGACAACAACTGTGAACTACGCGTTCGGGTCAGGGTTCATGTCGACTTCTACTGGTGTTATTCTCAACAACCAGATGGCTGATTTCTCGATACCAACCGAGGAATCTGCGGCACCCGCGAATTACATCAAGGCAAACAAGAGGCCTTTGTCTTCCATGATGCCTCTAATCATCACAAAGGTAATTTATAGATGCAAAATCAAGAACAAAAAAAAGTTTGTTATTTCATTTTTGTCAAGTAAAACAGAACATGAAACGAAACATAGCCAAAACAGAGTATTCTAGGTCACCTAACTGTTTTTTTTTCTTCTTCTGGTAGAACAATGAGCTAGTCGGAGTTATTGGAGCAAGCGGCGGGATTTATATAATTCCGGCAGTAATTCAAGTGTTCCTCAATCACTTCGTCTTGAATATGACTCCTCTAGAGGCTGTGAAGAGTCCAAGAGTCTATCACAAGGTAGATGCAGCACACAAAAGTTTCAACAAGTTTGTAATAATTCAAACAATTTTTTTTTTTTTTTTTTTTGTGCAGTTGATACCAAACCAAGTGTTACATGAGGACTGGGAAGTGTACAACAAAGATCATATTTTGCTTAAAAAGAGACTCAAGACTTCTTGAAGACGAAAAAACATGAACTAGTGCCTACAAATGTCGGAGCCACTGTTCAGTTTGTTGTCCAAAACAGAGTAGATGATTCTACGACAGTTCTGACGGCAGTTAGTGATCTCCGGAAAGACGGGAAGCCAGCTGCTGCTGATGCTGCTCCAACTCCTGCTCCAGCTCCTTCACCTATGTTTTGAAGTTATCAGCCAACATAATTCCTGTGCTTAATTTCCCTTTATTACCTCTTTTTTTTACCTGTTTAAATATGATTAACAAAACTTCTTTAAATCGTTGATTATATCTTCCTAAATAATTCTTTTAGAATTTCATGGAGGACCACTTTTGATGGGTCAATTATCATTCTTAATGAAGTCTGAATTGTTTTCTTAAGTTTCTTTCATTTCGAGGTCGATGCTATTGACCTTTTCTCAGTATTAAAATCTATGGAACATTATCCCCAAAAAAATCGTGGACCAGAGAACTACTTCAAAAGATATTATATTAGAGTTAAGATAAGATTATTTAAGAACTTGTCATTTGTCAAAAAACAAAAAATTCGCCATTTCTAAAATTTTATTCAGAACATGTAATGAGCGGTTTCTATATTTTATAACAGAAAAAACTCCAAACCACTTTATTCCTCTTATTTTTATGTATAATTATATATATTTAATTGCTGACAGAAAATATATTTAATTTTATCTTTTAGCCCATCTTAAAAGTAAACTGATTGGGTTTCAAACTTTTAGTATTGCGTGTAGAGTTTTGTTTAGAAGAATATTTAGACAACCAATCATAAACTTTGAAGAATAAATCCAAAACACATAAACAACTTGGGAATCTAAACTCTCTTTTGGACCCCCCATTCACTATCTTCTCTCTTAGATTCATAGAGGAAAGAGATAGATGTCTAATATGGTTCACAGAATCCTCACCGATCCTCTTCTAGGAATCAACCAAGAAACGGTCGCAGAAAATAAGAAACGGGGAAACAACCTGAGGACAGCTCTTCCTCTGCTTCTTCTGATCCTATTCGCAGTTTCAGGTCTCTTTCTTCTCCTCTAATGATACAGAAACCATTACGTGACCTCATAGACTTTTGCAATTGTATAAGAACGTTATATCTGTCTGTAGGTTATTGCTTTAGTGACAACATAAGCTACATAACAGTTTGGTTGTCGAGAGAAGCTACCAACCGTTACAGTCTTAACCATGCAACCAGAAGCGACGCGGTTGAGTCAGAGAACGGTGTTGTCGCCGCTGACGACGGCAGGTGCTCGGATATTGGTGTCTCTGTTCTCAGAAGAGGTGGACATGCGGTTGACGCCGCCGTGGCTACTTCCTTATGCCTCGGTGTTGTTAATCCCATGTCTAGCGGAATCGGCGGTGGAGCCTTCTTGATAGTTAGCTCCACGGAAGATTCAAAAGCTGAGGCCTTTGACATGAGAGAAACAGCCCCATTAGCTGCTTCTAAGGTATAAAGTATCTTCTTGATCTAGTATTCGAACTTAGTTCAACAGGGCTGGCTCTGAGATTCATGAATGATATAATACATATTAACCACTAATATTTGGGGCTACAGGCGAATGTTTCATCTCGTTATGCTTAGAACCGGCTTTAAGTACAATGTGTTTAGCTTTTGAACTGATGATGCAGGACATGTATAAGACCGATGAGGATCGCGAAGTCCATAGGCGCATTGTCGATGGGAGTCCCAGGAGAGATAGCTGGACTTCACGAGGCTTGGAAACGGTACGGCCGTCTTCCGTGGAAGCCGCTTTTCGAGCCAGCTATTGAGCTGGCGCGAGGCGGCTTTGTGGTGGCTCCGTATCTCGGACGAGCCATATCGAAACACTCTTCGATGATACTTAAAGACCCGGGTCTAAAGAATGTCTTCTCAAGAAACGGACAGGTTTTGAAACCTGGTGAGACCTGCTACAACCCGGAACTAGCTCGGAGTCTAGAGATGATCTCCGAGCTGGGTCCGGCTGTGTTATACAACGGGACAGTAGGCGAAAAGCTCGTCAGCGATGTGAAAAAGGCGGGAGGGATCATAACCATGGATGACTTAAGAAGCTATAAAGTCAGAGTCACCAATGCAATGGCCATGGATGTTATGGGTTACAAGATCTACGGAATGCCACCTCCGTCGAGCGGAACGGTTGGGTTCTCGATGATTATGAACATCTTGGACAGCTACTCGGAGCTATACACTGGTTCAGGAAATGACCTTGGTCTGCACCGTTTGATAGAAGCAATGAAACATATGTTCGCAGCTCGTATGGATCTTGGAGACCCTGAGTTTGTCAACATAACAAACGCGATGAAGCAAATGTTATCAAAGCCTCGTGCAGAGGATATAAGAAAGAGGATCTTGGACAACACGACGTTCCCTCCTGAGTACTATTTGAACCGTTGGAGCCAGCTTAGGGACCAAGGCACGAGTCATTTCAGCATTGTGGATGCGGACAGAAACACAGTGTCTATGACAACAACCGTGAACTACGTTTTTGGTGCTGGAGTTTTGTCACCTTCCACGGGGATTGTGCTTAACAACGAGATGGATGACTTCTCTGTACCAACGGAGAACACTCCTGACAATCTCCCTCCTGCACCTACAAACTTCATTGAACCGAACAAAAGACCATTATCTTCCATGACACCTCTTGTTATCACAAAGGTCTAGCATCAACTTCACACACTTACAGAGTCACATTCCTTGAAACTTCACGGTTGTTTACATTTTTCAGGACGGTGAGTTGGTGGCGACGCTTGGAGGAAGTGGAGGAATGAAGATAATCCCTGCCGTGATTCAAGTCTTCCTTAACTGCTTTGTGTTGAAGATGAAACCGTTAGAAGCTGTAGAGAGTGCAAGAGTTTACCATAAGGTGTGACAAAAACTACATATCATAAAAGTTCTTTTTTACTAACGTTCAGATGAAATAACCATTGGTTTGTTTGGTTATTGTTGCAGTTAATACCCAACATTGTTCAATATGAGAACTTCACGGCGATTAACGGTGATCACATAGGAGTTACTAAAGATAGCAAGATGTTTTTAGCAGAGAGGGGACATGAGCTTGAAGAGATATCAGGTGGAGCTATTGTACAACTTATTGTTCAGAGCCTCAAGGAAGAAGAAGAAGATAAAGAGAAGATTATCGAACTTGGAAGGAAGCTTGGTAAAGATTCTACCAAGAGACTGAAACCATTCAAGGGATTACTCACTGCAGTTAGTGATCCTCGTAAAGATGGTAAGCCAGCTGCAGTTTGATTTACTAATAGTTTCCTCATATTCAACTACCATTTTCTATCATGTTAAGTCTAATAAACGATGTATATAAGCCCTATTAATATAAACTGTAAATTACAGTTTGGTAAAAGCAAAATCAAACCTAAAGTTATTACATTATGCTCACAATTATAGAGTCAAAATGGTCCTCTTCTTGGCATAGTAATCCTACAGAAGCAGAGAGAGAGAAGCAAAGCATAAGAGCTAAATCCTCTGTTTTCCTGTGAAATGCAAGAAACTTCATCTTGTAAAAGTTTGTTTCCAGATGGCATCTTTAAGAGTTGTGGGACTGTTCATTGCTTTCAGACATCAGATCTTGTCCAGCACCTTCTGCAACCACAATCACCATGTGACCATTCTCCTTAAGCCGTCTATCAATCAAACTCGAAAAGCCCTCCTTTGCCTTCAAGAAAAAAATGGAGACTCAGGGATCAAGCAACAGTCCACATCTCTGCTAGCTAGAGTTGCATACATTGCAATGAATCCTACACACAAACACCTGAACACCAGTAAACATCTCTTCAGCAAAACCACCTCATATAACAAAAAATGCTTACCGTTAACGATCTATCTATAAGCTATTGATTCAGTTACTTAGGGAAAAATAACGAACCTGGAAAGAAAGTTACCGGTCACTTACTTAACAACAGAGTAAGCAGCGTTGTCCTGTAACGGATTTGGATATGTCTGAAAGCATCACATTGACACAAATTAAAAACACGAACTTTAAACCAAACATCTCAGACTTTTTTTTCCCGCTCGCACACATTTGCACAGTTCTTCACATATCGTATCAAAGAACAGAGAAAAAAAAAACAGAGTAACGTACAGGAGCGTTAGGGATGTAATCAGGGATATGAGGAACGTCTTCAGAGCATAACGATCTTCCGGTCAGAGTTTAGGGCAGAAGTTGATATCACCAACCTTGTCGGAGACCCAAATGTCTGATTACGGAGAGAGAAGCAATCAATCGGTTCAGAGGCCGTACTCGGGTTTGAGGATGACCGGAATCTATTAGTTAGTCCGGCCCAATAACTTTGCATCTTTTCTAAATTTCCAATAAACGAGTTAGCTCTTAATTTAAGCCCATCTTTTTTCTGAACTAATCTAATAACCATAATTGCCTGGCCCGATATATGTTAATTTTGTTTCACTTATATAAATCTCAAAGATTATCCCTTCACCACTGCGTTTACATGACAACTGTTTTTTTTTATGATTCTATAACAAGTTGTGTCCGATTTGGTTTTCACTAGGGTAATATTACATGAAGGTTTTATGGTAGATTATACTAGAAATTTCTGTAAACTATATTTTAAGCTTTTTCTATCAAGTCTTACTCCAATATATATATTATATATGTATATGTTGCTATTATCCTATTCAAGCTTGTAAATCTTCTTGGGTCGGAGCCAATAGTTCAACACCCTTCTCAAACAACGTTTGAATGAAGAAGAGCACAACTTCTCATTTTTAAGGCGTAGTACTATGGGCATTGATATTTGTATAGGTCAAGAATCCTATCTTCATCCAATATCTGATGCCATACCATATATACCATATATCTTCTGTAAAAAATGATCCTCTCTCTTGCACGTTACAGCTCGAATTATACTCATTTGAGAAAGATCAAAGTTTTAATGCTATTTTCACTTGAAAGAAGCAAGAGATTACGTTGTGGAATATTTTCTCTTACTTTTCCAATCCTTTTCTATTTTTGACCCGTTTATGTGGTTGCTTTTTCTATTTTTGAATGTCGAAAGTTTCCCTGAAATACTTCACACCGGTGTTCTAAGATCTTCGATGCAAGGGACAAAAGACTTAACATTTAGAAGTTATAACCTAATTTTTTTGTATTTTTAAAATCATTATTTAGCATCCAGAAATGTCCAAAATGAGATTATCTAGACTTCATGATAAGAAATGGGATCAAACGAAGCTAAAAACTTAGGTAAGATATAGATTTAATCTCAAAAGGTTATAGAAAATTACATAAAAACAAAAATTATGACAAAAGATATGATAATTCAGACAAAGAGGTAATCATTAGCATCTATATGTTTTATTCAGGACATATCTTTGGCCCCTCCATGATTTCATTCTTTGACTCCCAATATTTTTTTTTAAAAAAAATTAGTTAACAATATAACATAACTATGATGTGTATTCTGTATACACAATTACATATATATATATACATATATACATATACATATATATAGGATTTTCCCTCTTTTTCTTTTGGTGGTTTTTACCGTTGGGATTGAGATGACCTTTTGTGTATTCTTAACTCGAATCTCTTAACGATAGAGTTTCAATCCTTGTGAAATAGAAATGCTTTTGGTTTAATCTACACTAGATTTTGTTTTATCATTAATAAGCTAGCTAGATTTTTCTATCGTGCTTATATACTCGATTAAAATAATACCAATTTGTTTATGTCAACCCTTTCATTTTGATCCCATATATTAAAATAGACGGGAATATTTTTGGTCACACTTAAAAAATACTAACCTAAATTCCTTACGCATTACACCAGTCACTAGGTCGAGAATATCAAAATCTACGTTTAGATAGTAGCGTCCAATGGCTCTAGAATGTTTGGCAGTTTAATTTAGATTCTTCTAACCATAACTATAATACAATAGGGTCGCCAAGATCTAAAACTACAATCCAATTCAAAGGTATTCACTCATGGACTGATGGAACCATCGTTTGTGGAGCCTATTAATCTTAATTCATACATCATAAAGAGCCGTATGAGGTTGTTACACATGAAACTTTCTAGTTCAACAATCAGATTTTAAAATACAGCGTCACAGGAAATCAATAACGTTAATAACTTCTCGTCGACGAATGATTTTCGTTTATTCATAAAATTCCGTTGTCCGTTGTTCAAAAAAAATAATTCCTTTGTTCGTTTACATAATTATATTTTTGTTACCGGACAGAAACTTTATTTGTAATCTCTCGTACGTTTATGATTTAAGTATGAAGCTTATTACAAAGTTTAAAGGGAGTACACGTTTCTTTTACCCTTTTATCCTATTTATTCGCTTTGGTTCTTCGTTAGTTTTGACCGTATATATATTAAAAATTTGATGAAAAATCACAAAGGATTAATTATACGATAGAAATTTATAATCATTACAGTCAAGGTACTCGAGATCAATGAAGAAAAAAGAATATATAATCCATCTAGAGTATTATGAAATCGTATGATCGAGAACGCGTACAATAAATATGTTTGAAGACCAAATACTTCTTTCACCAACAAAAGGAACATGTACTACTTTAAATTAAGAGTCATTTAGTTGAATAACCATAAGACTTTACATAATTGGGCAAATGACGGTAAGATATTTTTAGAACTGTTGAAGTCATACATTTCCTTTACTGCCCCTACAACTTGGTTGGTTCAGAGTTCTGACTTAATCAGCCGGCGGTCTGACTCTACTGTCGGCGTAATAACTGCAATGAGTTGTCTAGTCGACGCACGCGGAGGTAATCATAATTATGCGAAGAGAATTTTTAGAAATTCTATATAGAACCGTATTCGAGATTGAGAAAACCTTTCACTCTAAAATTAAATCGTTAGAGCTTGGATTACTTCCACAAAATGGCCACGACGGAGCAGGGAGATCGGAGAGTGGAAGCTTCGGATGTAGATCTGTTACCGGATATGATGTTCGCGCACGGTGAAGAGCCTGTTGGAGTGAGGGTGTTGACCTATCAGTCATCGAGGGCGATAAAACGGATTCTGAGTGCCTTAGAAGAACGAGAGCTTCAAATAATCCAGGAATCCAGTTTCGGGAAGATGGTGGAGATTGCAGAAAAACCGTCTTTCTCCGGACGATTCGCCCGGTATATAATGTCTCGACAACTAAAAGTGAACAAAAGGCATGAGGCGTGGTTCCGTTTCGCAGGTCATCCAGTGAGATTTTCACTTCGGGAGTTCGCAATCGTGACGGGTCTTCCTTGCGGTGAGTTCCCTCTTAAATCAAAGGCGAAGATGAAGGAAACAATCAGTTCAAAACCCTATTGGCCTGAGCTATTTGGGAAGGTAGATACGGTGGGGGTTTCGAGTGTTATCAAGATGCTGAAAAAGAAAACGGTCAAAGATCAGGAAATCCGGGTAAAATATGCTTGTTTAGCAATTCTATCTTCTGTACTTCTTTCTACAAATCTGAAAATGAAGATATCAAGGGAGCACGCCGAGGCAATCGAAGATCTACAAGATTTTTTCATGTATCCTTGGGGTAGAATGGCCTTCGACATGTTGATGGGGAGCATTAAAGAGAGAGACGAGGTCTCGCTGTCTCAGAACACCATCGCGCTAAAGGGGTTCGCGCTAGCTCTCCAACTGGTTATGGTGGAGGCCGCATCTGCGCTAACCGAGTGTTTTCAGGATACATTCTCTTCGCCGGAGTCTGATAGTGGCGGCGACCTAGAAAAATATCCGATAAGGGTGGTCAAAAAGGACTCTTAACCCCGGACACGCAAGAGCCATTGACAAGAAAGGTCAGGTATGCGAGAAATGAAATCATAACCCACATTTGATCTTACCAAACGTTTTCTTGATTTCTAACCCCACACACCCATTGTTTGTAAGGTTGTTGTGAGATGCATTTTGGAGGAAGATCCTACTCGCCCACTAGATGAATGTACGTTTGTTTGGAAAGACGAGCTAGAGGATCCTAAAGTGGACAACCTATTACGACTTATCAAGGAAAAATATCTTTTCAACGCCTCAATGTTCAAAGGAGGTGCAACTAGTATAGAGGTGGAGCGACTGAGAGAACAGGCGAAGCCTAAGAATAAACAAAGGAAGAAAAAACAACCTCCATTGGCAACAAGCAACGTCGAGGAATCCGGTAACACGACGATGTTGCTAGAGAAGTTAAAACCGGAGTTTGAGAGAATTTATGACAGGCTCGCAAATTGTGATGCAGTAGGGCGCGGGCTGGATATGCGTGTTACGTCGTTGGAAACTTCCGTCCCCGGGGTTTTTGATTCACTTTTGCAAAAAGTGAAAGATCACGTAATGGGTAACTTGGAGGAAATGGTGAAAGGGATGGTTTCAAAAGCCGAAACAGCAGTGCCAAATGTATCTGGTGGATCGAGAAACATTGCTCAAAAACAGCAGCAGCCTGGTGCTGAAAACGGGGAACTCTACAACGAAACAATACGTAACGTGCTAGGCAATTTGATGCAGTACTCGACACCGACCAAATCGCAGGGTAACAACCAGGTAATGTTTGTCTAAGACGTAGTTGGTTATTTTGGATACAAATGTGTCAGAGTACTCATTTGTGCCTTGTTTATGAAGGGAGCTTCTGTAACTCCAGGAGATGGTGAAGCAGACGGGGAGAGTTCAGGAAACAGAGGATATGCCACACATAATGACGACCTCTGCGCAAAGCCAAACAGAAAGGACAGATGGAGATAACCCCGCTAATCCATTGGTAAGAATGTGGTAAAAATCCGGTATTTCCATGCTTATCCGGTTAGATGAAAGAGTATCCGGCCGTAAATGCACATATCCGTAGTGTGATGAGAATAACTGGTTAATTGCTGATCTTTAGGCGTGTGTTAGAATTGTAATATAGGATGCAAACCTGTCTTTATTTCTGCAGGATCTTGAGCAGCCATACACAGGGCCTGACGCAGAAGACCCGTCTTTCTCATTGGGCATGACGCAGGAAGGGGACATCCAAGCGTCTACCGAGAAGCCACGAAGCGACCCCCCATCTAATTTGGACGATGCAAAAGTAGATGACAACATCAATGGTGAGCAGGCGTGCAGGAAGAGCAAAAGACGAAAACAGCCCGAACTCTTTGTTGTGGACTATGAATGTAGCGCTAGGTTTGTCTCTCGCGTTAGACAGTCTAGGAAATTTCTGTTCGCTACACAAGACCCGGGGGAAACACTGACAAATTACAAGTCACTGATTGAGAAGCTGAAGACCCCAATGTGAGTATTCTCGTTCTTTCCAAGGTGTGCAATTGTTGACGATGTAGCATTGTTGCTTAAAGATGTTTAATTCCGTGAGCAGAGTTGTCGATGTGGATGGTCTGACAGTGAATGCAAAGGAAATATCAGATATAGCTGAGAGAGGCAAACCACCAACAGCAAAGGTTAGCGTATTTTGCCAAAATGTTTATTAATTGGGAAGGTGAATAATCATTGTTTAATAAAGAAATTCGTGTCACATGCGTGCAGATAGTAGATATACTCATGCGTCTACTACGGGCAATTGTAGACAAAAACCCATCTCATGCGGATGAGGCGAAGTTCGTCATCTTTGATACGAGGTTTATAACCTCCCTGACAAGGAGTTATGTCGGGTTTTCAAAAGCAAATAACAGGGATACTTACGTCTTCCCCAAGGGATTGGTTGAGTACTTTAGCGAGAAGATGATTGGAAGCGAAGACGCAACAAGGTACTATCTACCAATGCAGTTTGAGAAGAAGGAATGGGTTGGGGTATGCGTAGACTGCGCTGAATGGCAAGTATATGTTTTCGACTGCATCACATCGACATCCGCTGAGGTGCCGATCGATAAACGAGTTAGGCCGCTTTGTGAGATGTTCCCTTATCTACTAAAGGAGTGTGGCCGTTCGGCTGGAGTGGTGATGCCTATGGAGTGGGGTCGTGCAAAAGGGATTTGTGTAGGTATCAATCAAAGTGACAGTGGGATGATGTCCGTGCTGCAGATGGGCATTCACGCATTGTACGGTATAGAAGCCTGCCGCAGTATCGTTCCTGATGTGCTACCAGAAGAAGCTAAAGCAGCTGCGATCATGGCTTATGAGTTCCATGAGAAGTTGTAGGGAATCAATGTCCCATAATTTATCTGGGCTTTATTTGCAGTTTAGACTTGTATTGATGTTTTAAAACCTGCATGCAACTTTAATCGTTTTCATTATTATCCATGTTTCAGTAATTTGGGGTTAACATTTGAGTACTGTTAACATTTTAAAGCTTGGTATCATTGGATAATAGTACTAACTCGTGTGGAAAGTGAAAATAGACGGTTATGAAATGAAACAAATTCTAACCGGTTTTTTATAACTAAAACCAGTCAGAATAGATTTTCTACATTAGAAGTAAGGGATGCAAAGGAAAATGATGGCATGCCACATACGCTGATACAACAATAACCATACCCTAATTTCCTAAGATAGTGTGTGAACAATTACTAGGATGTGGTAAAATAAGCGTCGATGCAAAACATGTTTAAATGACTCAAAATAAAAATAGAGTACAAAACCAGTTATTGTATATAAGTTTCGTTTCTCTGTATTTTGAGGTTTTGTATGATAGATGTATGAAGTAACAATCGTTAGTATACAAAGATAGTCTTTTTAACTATTTTGGTGAGAGAAATTGGACCCTAAGAGAGACATGACCATATGAAAACTCATGAACCAAATCTGGCGAGTATATCCCTACTATGATTAATTATCATATTACCGGTTTCCAGTAGTTGTGTATGGTATTGTTCAGGTAAACCCGGTTTTCTGTATAGAAAATATGTTTACCAAATCGAGACAAGGTAAGCTGGAATGGTTAATAAGCATAAATGGAACGATGGTCTATTATTTTTTCCAACAACCTCGGGTACAAATATATATTCCCTGCCTCAACCCCTAATCTGGTAAAATATTGCAAACAAAGACGTTATTCTTCTATCTGCCCAGTAACAGACAACACCCTTTCTTATCCGAACACCTTCATCATCCGAGTCTGACCATGATCCATGTACTAAAGCAAGAACTCATATTGGAGTCTTGCAGGTGACCCTGTTGTGACCACGCTGTTTGCACCTACTGCAAAAGTGAGCCTTCCGGGCAGGTTTCATCTGCGTCAAAATGGTGTCAATATTGGTAGACAACAGAATTGTAAATAGATGTTATGGATGGTTTGCATATACCCTGATTTCGCCACAAGAGAGAATGCGGCTTTTCCTAGGCCTTCCAGGAGGTCGTCTGGTTGCTGGAGGGGCTACATCAAGGTTGAGAAACTCAAACTCAGTTGGTAGGTCCGGCAGCTTTGTGACGCCAGTGACGGGAGCTATGTTCTTTTCATAGGCTGCAGCAAGACTCATTGTGCTATAAGCCAGTGACACAAGGGATTCAACACTAATTTTTGCGCATACAGCAGCAGCCACGGCGTGTGGGCATGGGATCATCAAGCACTGGAATTCACGACAGCTGCAACTCCTCCCGGTTAAGTTAACATGGAAGGCGGTGCCATCCTTGTCCCTGACGTCATACTCGAAATCGTTTATTTTCTTTACGGCAAAACCGGCACTGACCTCAAAATTACAAGCCAGGAGTTCCATGACGCGGGGTGTGAGACGGTTGGTTAGGGTTGTGGCATAATCTCTCCGGTCAGAAAACCAACACATTAGCTTTGACCTTATGAACTCAACAAGTGGTACAATGGGGTACTCTCTCGCTAATACCGCTCCATGACTCAGCGACATTGCTCGTCATAATGTTGTATCTGTTCGGTGAAGTGAAACGGCGTCGGTGTTCAAATCAATTCGGTAAGGTAGTCAGCGATGCGGATTGAGGGTCGCTATCTCATTGAAGGTTTGATAGAAATCAGGACGGGTGAATGCCCTTGCAGCTTTGGTAACCATGTACCCGAGATGTTTGTCCTTGAAATATGTACGTATGTTTCGCTTCAGATGCAAGACACATGCGCAATGTTTTGCTGCTGGGAAGACCTATAAAAATAAAACTAGGTGAGGGAAGGAACAATGAATGATACAATATTAATCCGGATATCCTATATATATATGGATACAAGAACAGAATTCAAAATTTGCTGGTTATTATATATGTATCCAGATATAAGCATTAGAAATTTTTTTTGAAGGCGTATAAGATTTTAACTTATGGGAGCAGATATAATAAGCTTTTATACCTAACCCATACCTTTGCAATTGCGTAATGGATAGATGCGTGTCTGTCTGAGACGAAGACTAGTTCTTCGCTGTTGGTAACGACTGTAGAAAGATTGCGGAGAAACCACTCCCACGCTTTGTCGTTCTCACTGTCAACAATAGCAATGGCCAAAGGATACACCTGATAGTTGCCATCTTGTGTGGAAGCAGAAAGCATGCAGCCAGCGAATTTGCCCCTCAGGTGTGCTCCATCAACAATCAACACTTTCCTCATGAACTTAAAACCTTCGACAGAAGCTCCAAGGGCCATGAACATGTACTTAAATCTGTGACCCAAGCCTTCGACAAACTCTGTGTGAAGCTGCGTCACCGTTCCTGAGTTTGCATCGCCAATTGGTTTAGGTACTTGGGCAGTAGGTTGTCACGATGCTCGAAGATCCCTTTGCATAGTCAAGAGCAACTTCTCGGGACCTCCATGCCTTCCAGTATGATATACGGACATTATGGTCACCTTGCATCACTTGCCTAATCTCGTTAGGCCTGGGAACACCACCAGTACCCGAAAATCTGGCCTTCATCATTTCACCAATAACGGTGTGAGTTGCTTGGTTCTGGAAACCTGTGGGGGTCGTTTGCTAAATTAGAGAAGTGGGAGTATACATAATAATAGAATATTTGTATTATTAAGCGGTTAATACCGGATCGGTCGTCGACAGAGCAAGAATGGTCTAGCACAAGCTTCCTAATTTCATACATTTCCACGTTCTTCAAACGGGTAGCGTATACACGCCAGCTGCATGTAGTGCTGAAGCACGTTAGCACCATCCCTTCAGGAGCTGACCTACTGGTTCGGAATCTGAACTTTTTTTTGATAGCATACATAGACATGTGCTGTTTGAATGCCTCCTTGGATTTAAAAGACATGCCAACATATATGTCTTCAGAGTTATGAGTTTGGTTACCTACATATTTTAAAGAGTTAAGTGTATTAGATGTAATATATATGATTGTTAGATCAATCGTAAAAAGGGTAGACGAGTTTTTATCCGAAACAAGCATTTTTTATAATAAGCATGGCATTATACAAAAAACAGACCCCGACATTGGACACATGTAGATTTAAAACCGGTTATCATACAGAAAAGAGATTATTTGATCCGGTTTTATGAGACAAAAAGAGTAGAGTCGATCCGGTTATAATTATCAAAATAAGGAAAATCCGGATATGCCGATTCAAAATATGATAAAGTGCTTTGGATATTATGAAGATATTTTCTAGATGGAGTTGCCACACCCACCGATATCACCGCCAACTTCTGAGGACGAGTCATCTATGACAACGTAAGCTCCCTCCGTAGCATTATTGTTTTCTTTACCAAACCCTAAAGTTAGGTCAAGTGAAGGTTCTTCCTCGACGTCAACGACTTCGATGGGAATGGGTGGACCGCTTGAGGACATGGGTGGAATCTTTGAGGCCGTCTGAATGCGGGAGCTCTCCCCTGCGTTAGACATATATGGTCAAATCATAAGCCAATGTCTAGATCTAGCTATATAGATCTTAGTATAAGTGATAAGGGTGGTTAAAAAATTACAACCTTCTTCAGTGCTCGTTTGAGCAATGACAACCCCTGAACCCTTTCCCGCATTCTTAACAATAGTTTCATCAGAAGATGCGGTGAAGGATCCGGCAGCATCTGCACCGAGAATCGCGTTTTCAGGGTTTGATGGCTGGGGTGGCGTTAGCATTCTTAACAATGGGTCCTAAACACCTTGATGGGCCTCAATGGAGGACTAAGTGGGGAGGAACAGCATGATAGCCATCGTACAAACTTTCCCAGTTATCCTCTTCATCGCTTAGGTTGATCTCAGCATCGGCTCTCTCCATGCCAACACTTGCACCACGGAATATGTTAGATGAGTGGTCAGGTGAGACAGTGTTGAGAGGAACTGCATGGATGACTGGAGGGTCGTTGGTTTGTCCTGAAACCATCGATAAAATCCGGTTTTAGAAAGGATGGAAATTACTTTATACAAGTACAACATGGGGTTCAGGAAGTGTTGTAGAAATAAATTAAATTTTTTAACCTGAGAAAGCTCGTGAATCATTGAGAGGTGCAACACGATGGGTCATCTCATAATCCATTCCGGATCTCCATCGCCAAGAAGCGTGAACCTGTTGTTCTGAGGTACTATGGCGTCGCCAAATGCTGGTTCGTCGGAAAGAGCAAGATCTATCTCGAATGACAGACGGTAGATCACCAGGAGCTGTTCGTCGGTGAATAACATCTCCAACACTCTTTTAGCGCAGTTAAAGGTTTGTTCTTCAGCTAGTTCTGCATGTTTTACAATTGCATTTACAATGAAAAACAACTTTCACGCAACAAAACCCACGGGTAGAGCGTGTTGTGAAGTTTAAGGGGTTATCTCACCTCTGATGGCTCTGCGATGTTGCTCCTCAGAGACACCTTCACCAAGAAAGGCAGTGTTGCAGACGGTGAATGGGGACCTACAGAGAAACTGGTACCGCGCAACTTTGTGAGGACCAGAGGTTACGTACAGAATAAGCACGTCGTTGAATTCCCTGATGCTCATCATCACCTCAACGTCTCGGTTCTCCAGAAGGTTGACGGGTTGAGGATGAGGTCCATTGGGGATTCGCATCCACTCAGGGAACTGGTAGGTGAGAGCAACAGGGGTTTCCGCTGGTAGTTCCAGCCTCACGCGAACCAGCGTCATGAGATCTTCTATGGTCTCATTTTCACGAAGAAGTAGGGCTTCGCCAAGGTACTCAGGTTCCATAACGAAACGCCAGACGCCAGCATCAGATTTAACCCAATATCCTTGCTCAAGGTGGATTAGCCTAGTCATCTGTGAAATAAGGAATACAGGCATGTTATCACGCTAGGACCGAAAGATTGTTTTATATAATCAAATTTGGTAAGTAAGGGAAGGAATGAATCATGTGAGTAACTGAAAATAGACAAGATCTACCGAACGAAAATATTTTTAATCGACCCCACAGGACATAAATGGACCGACAACTTAAATGGTGATGAGCAAGAAAACAAAGAATACCTTTTACCGACTTCAAAGAATCTTCAGCAAGACCCGGTATCAGATGCCTTAGACAGGAAATTGTTTTTGTTTGCTTACAAAACTTAGTTCGGAAGTGAGCATTTATAGCGAGATATGGTGGGGAGACCGGGTTACATACACAAAGGATATGTAATGATCGTGAATCCAGCACAATTTCTCAGCATTAAATGCCTCGAACTAATATATCATAGACGTCATTAAGGGTGGTAGGATTAGAGTTTTCTGACACAAGCCTTAATTTTTTAATATAAACATGTGCACAAAAATATCTCGTTCGGTCTACTATTGTGGTGTGTCGATCCGGTTAGCATCGATCTGTTCGGTTATCTATTATAAAGCTGGTTATCTCTAACCCAAAAATTGCAAAAAATTAGATTGGGTTTGGTCAAACGATACATATTTTAGACCACATGTTACCAACAACACAATCTACACGTGTAAAAACACTGACCAGTAAGTTTATAAAAGCGATCCAAATATGTCCATCTACAATCATATTTACAGTTGATCAATAAACAATGACGAAAGGGAGCTCAAGTTCTTCTTCATCGGTTCTTCCAAGAAGTCTAGCTGCTCCAACCTGTCGTTGTTCAAGGCCTCTTGTTGTGTTAGATCTCTTGGACTGGCGATAATCTGGCGGAGGTTTAACAGGTCGCGAAGTACATGGATTTGTCTCGTGGGTAGACACGGCGGATCCTACCGAGTGGCAAAAAACAAGCTTGATAGATGCGAGAGACCAGATCCGGCGTTACAAAAGGGAGACATCTGCACAGAATTGTAGAATAACCTCACTGATGGGGGAGATAACTTCACTGCGTGAGACAATGGCATCTCGGATCGATTTGGATATCTCGCACGCTTCAGAGGTGTTTGGTGAAGAGATGCAGCTGTTTGCCGAAGAAATGCAGAGAACAAGGAAGATGATGCGTCGAATGTTTTTCATCACATGGCTTGGATTTGCCGTTCTGGGGGCGTCTGTTGTTTTAATCCTGAAGAAATAAACATGTCTGTCGTTTCAATAATATTCAAACTTTGTATTTCTGGTATTATCAAGACATAATTCTAGTTTGAAGACCCCTGATGAAATTCAATTCAAACCAGCCTAATGTTAACTCCGAATTCTAACTTCGAATGTCTTTAACAATCTAAAAGAATTTGATTAATTATAAACTATTACTTAACCGGTTATCCAACGACAGACATGTTTAGAACAAACCATAATGAGATTTTGTTAACCAACATTTAAACACGTTTTTGGAAATCAAAGCAAGTTAGTTACACTTCAACCAAGTGGGTTATCATTCAATAAACAGTGTCTTCCAGTACAACACGCCTCTGACATTGCCTTGTTTTAAGGCTGGCATAAATTCTTCCATGGTCTGACATAAACTTCTGTTCGATGTGCAGGATACCCCATACCTATGTACCTTCCAGTAGGCTACCAGGTTCGTGATTGGGGGTATTATCGTCAAGATGGTAACGTTCTCTGGTTACGCAGCTAAATACGAAAACGGCATCGTTATTCACCTAATTATAATATGTTTCATGGTTATAGAACGCAAATACTCATAAAACTATAAAGTAAAGGAGTCATTTAGTTGAATAACCATAAGACTTTACATAATTGGGCAAATGACGGTAAGATATTTTTAGAACTGTTGAAGTCATACATTTCCTTTACTGCCCCTACAACTTGGTTGGTTCAGAGTTCTGACTTAATCAGCCGGCGGTCTGACTCCCCTACTCTGTCGCGTAATAACTGCAATGAGTTGTCTAGTCGACGCACGCGGAGGTAATCATAATTATGCGAAGAGAATTTTTAGAAATTCTATATAGAACCGTATTCGAGATTGAGAAAACCTTTCACTCTAAAATTAAATCGTTAGAGCTTGGATTACTTCCACAAAATGGCCACGACGGAGCAGGGAGATCGGAGAGTGGAAGCTTCGGATGTAGATCTGTTACCGGATATGATGTTCGCGCACGGTGAAGAGCCTGTTGGAGTGAGGGTGTTGACCTATCAGTCATCGAGGGCGATAAAACGGATTCTGAGTGCCTTAGAAGAACGAGAGCTTCAAATAATCCAGGAATCCAGTTTCGGGAAGATGGTGGAGATTGCAGAAAAACCGTCTTTCTCCGGACGATTCGCCCGGTATATAATGTCTCGACAACTAAAAGTGAACAAAAGGCATGAGGCGTGGTTCCGTTTCGCAGGTCATCCAGTGAGATTTTCACTTCGGGAGTTCGCAATCGTGACGGGTCTTCCTTGCGGTGAGTTCCCTCTTAAATCAAAGGCGAAGATGAAGGAAACAATCAGTTCAAAACCCTATTGGCCTGAGCTATTTGGGAAGGTAGATACGGTGGGGGTTTCGAGTGTTATCAAGATGCTGAAAAAGAAAACGGTCAAAGATCAGGAAATCCGGGTAAAATATGCTTGTTTAGCAATTCTATCTTCTGTACTTCTTTCTACAAATCTGAAAATGAAGATATCAAGGGAGCACGCCGAGGCAATCGAAGATCTACAAGATTTTTTCATGTATCCTTGGGGTAGAATGGCCTTCGACATGTTGATGGGGAGCATTAAAGAGAGAGACGAGGTCTCGCTGTCTCAGAACACCATCGCGCTAAAGGGGTTCGCGCTAGCTCTCCAACTGGTTATGGTGGAGGCCGTACCTGCGCTAACCGAGTGTTTTCAGGATACATTCTCTTCGTCGGAGTCTGATAGTGACGACGACCTAGAAGAAATATCCGATAAGGGTGGTCGAAAAAGGACTCTTAACCCCGGACACGCAAGAGCCATTGACAAGAAAGGTCAGGTATGCGAGAAATGAAATCATAACCCACATTTGATCTTACCAAACGTTTTCTTGATTTCTAACCCCACACACCCATTGTTTGTAAGGTTGTTGTGAGATGCATTTTGGAGGAAGATCCTACTCGCCCACTAGATGAATGTACGTTTGTTTGGAAAGACGAGCTAGAGGATCCTAAAGTGGACAACCTATTACGACTTATCAAGGAAAAATATCTTTTCAACGCCTCAATGTTCAAAGGAGGTGCAACTAGTATAGAGGTGGAGCGACTGAGAGAACAGGCGAAGCCTAAGAATAAACAAAGGAAGAAAAAACAACCTCCATTGGCAACAAGCAACGTCGAGGAATCCGGTAACACGACGATGTTGCTAGAGAAGTTAAAACCGGAGTTTGAGAGAATTTATGACAGGCTCGCAAATTGTGATGCAGTAGGGCGCGGGCTGGATATGCGTGTTACGTCGTTGGAAACTTCCGTCCCCGGGGTTTTTGATTCACTTTTGCAAAAAGTGAAAGATCACGTAATGGGTAACTTGGAGGAAATGGTGAAAGGGATGGTTTCAAAAGCCGAAACAGCAGTGCCAAATGTATCTGGTGGATCGAGAAACATTGCTCAAAAACAGCAGCAGCCTGGTGCTGAAAACGGGGAACTCTACAACGAAACAATACGTAACGTGCTAGGCAATTTGATGCAGTACTCGACACCGACCAAATCGCAGGGTAACAACCAGGTAATGTTTGTCTAAGACGTAGTTGGTTATTTTGGATACAAATGTGTCAGAGTACTCATTTGTGCCTTGTTTATGAAGGGAGCTTCTGTAACTCCAGGAGATGGTGAAGCAGACGGGGAGAGTTCAGGAAACAGAGAGGATATGCCACACATAATGACGACCTCTGCGCAAAGCCAAACAGAAAGGACAGATGGAGATAACCCCGCTAATCCATTGGTAAGAATGTGGTAAAAATCCGGTATTTCCATGCTTATCCGGTTAGATGAAAGAGTATCCGGCCGTAAATGCACATATCCGTAGTGTGATGAGAATAACTGGTTAATTGCTGATCTTTAGGCGTGTGTTAGAATTGTAATATAGGATGCAAACCTGTCTTTATTTCTGCAGGATCTTGAGCAGCCATACACAGGGCCTGACGCAGAAGACCCGTCTTTCTCATTGGGCATGACGCAGGAAGGGGACATCCAAGCGTCTACCGAGAAGCCACGAAGCGACCCCCCATCTAATTTGGACGATGCAAAAGTAGATGACAACATCAATGGTGAGCAGGCGTGCAGGAAGAGCAAAAGACAGAAAACAGCCCCGAACTCTTTGTTGACAGACTATGAATGTAGCGCTAGGTTTGTCTCTCGCGTTAGACAGTCTAGGAAATTTCTGTTCGCTACACAAGACCCGGGGGAAACACTGACAAATTACAAGTCACTGATTGAGAAGCTGAAGACCCCAATGTGAGTATTCTCGTTCTTTCCAAGGTGTGCAATTGTTGACGATGTAGCATTGTTGCTTAAAGATGTTTAATTCCGTGAGCAGAGTTGTCGATGTGGATGGTCTGACAGTGAATGCAAAGGAAATATCAGATATAGCTGAGAGAGGCAAACCACCAACAGCAAAGGTTAGCGTATTTTGCCAAAATGTTTATTAATTGGGAAGGTGAATAATCATTGTTTAATAAAGAAATTCGTGTCACATGCGTGCAGATAGTAGATATACTCATGCGTCTACTACGGGCAATTGTAGACAAAAACCCATCTCATGCGGATGAGGCGAAGTTCGTCATCTTTGATAATGAGGTTTATAACCTCCCCGACAAGGAGTTATGTCGGGTTTTCAAAAGCAAATAACAGGGATACTTACGTCTTCCCCAAGGGATTGGTTGAGTACTTTAGCGAGAAGATGATTGGAAGCGAAGACGCAACAAGGTACTATCTACCAATGCAGTTTGAGAAGAAGGAATGGGTTGGGGTATCGTGAAGCTGGCTGAATGGCAAGTATATGTTTTCGACGCATCACATCGGCATCCGCTGAGGTGCCGATCGATAAACGAAGTTAGGCAGCTTTGTGAGATGTTCCCTTATCTACTAAAGGAGTGTGGCCGTTCGGCTGGAGTGGTGATGCCTATGGAGTGGGTCGCAAAAGGGATTTGTGTAGGTATCAATCAAAGTGACATGGGATGATGTCCGTGCTGCGGATGGGCATTCACGCATTATGCGGTATAGAAGCCTGCCGCAGTATCGTTCCTGATGTGCTACCAGAAGAAGCTAAAGCAGCTGCGATCATGGCTTATGAGTTCCATGAGAAGTTGTAGGGAATCAATGTCCCATAATTTATCTGGGCTTTATTTGCAGTTTAGACTTGTATTGATGTTTTAAAGACCTGCATGCAACTTTAATCGTTTTCATTATTATCCATGTTTCAGTAATTTGGGGTTAACATTTGAGTACTGTTAACATTTTAAAGCTTGGTATCATTGGATAATAGTACTAACTCGTGTGGAAAGTGAAAATAGACGGTTATGAAATGAAACAAATTCTAACCGGTTTTATAACTAAAACCAGTCGGAATAGATTTTCTACATTAGAAGTAAGGATGCAAAGGAAAATGATGGCATGCCACATACGCTGATACAACAATAACCATACCCTAATTTCCTAAGATAGTGTGTGAACAATTACTAGGATGTGGTAAAATAAGCGTCGATGCAAAACATGTTTAAATGACTCAAAATAAAAATAGAGTACAAAACCAGTTATTGTATATAAGTTTCGTTTCTCTGTATTTTGAGGTTTTGTATGATAGATGTATGAAGTAACAATCGTTAGTATACAAAGATAGTCTTTTTAACTATTTTGGTGAGAGAAATTGGACCCTAAGAGAGACATGACCATATGAAAACTCATGAACCAAATCTGGCGAGTATATCCCTACTATGATTAATTATCATATTACCGGTTTCCAGTAGTTGTGTATGGTATTGTTCAGGTAAACCCGGTTTTCTGTATAGAAAATATGTTTACCAAATCGAGACAAGGTAAGCTGGAATGGTTAATAAGCATAAATGGAACGATGGTCTATTATTTTTTCCAACAACCTCGGGTACAAATATATATTCCCTGCCTCAACCCCTAATCTGGTAAAATATTGCAAACAAAGACGTTATTCTTCTATCTGCCCAGTAACAGACAACACCCTTTCTTATCCGAACACCTTCATCATCCGAGTCTGACCATGATCCATGTACTAAAGCAAGAACTCATATTGGAGTCTTGCAGGTGACCCTGTTGTGACCACGCTGTTTGCACCTACTGCAAAAGTGAGCCTTCCGGGCAGGTTTCATCTGCGTCAAAATGGTGTCAATATTGGTAGACAACAGAATTGTAAATAGATGTTATGGATGGTTTGCATATACCCGATTTCGCCACAAGAGAGAATGCGGCTTTTCCTAGGCCTTCCAGGAGGTCGTCTGGTTGCTGGAGGGGCTACATCAAGGTTGAGAAACTCAAACTCAGTTGGTAGGTCCGGCAGCTTTGTGACGCCAGTGACGGGAGCTATGTTCTTTTCATAGGCTGCAGCAAGACTCATTGTGCTATAAGCCAGTGACACAAGGGATTCAACACTAATTTTTGCGCATACAGCAGCAGCCACGGCGTGTGGGCATGGGATCATCAAGCACTGGAATTCACGACAGCTGCAACTCCTCCCGGTTAAGTTAACATGGAAGGCGGTGCCATCCTTGTCCCTGACGTCATACTCGAAATCGTTTATTTTCTTTACGGCAAAACCGGCACTGACCTCAAAATTACAAGCCAGGAGTTCCATGACGCGGGGTGTGAGACGGTTGGTTAGGGTTGTGGCATAATCTCTCCGGTCAGAAAACCAACACATTAGCTTTGACCTTATGAACTCAACAAGTGGTACAATGGGGTACTCTCTCGCCTCGCGCAATACCGCGTTCCATGACTCAGCGACATTGCTCGTCATAATGTTGTATCTGTTCCCGGTGAAGTGAGAACGCGTCCAGTGTTCAAATCCAATTTCGGTAAGGTAGTCAGCGCATGCAGGATTGAGGGTCGCTATCTCATTGAAGGTTTGATAGAAATCAGGACGGGTGAATGCCCTTGCAGCTTTGGTAACCATGTACCCGAGATGTTTGTCCTTGAAATATGTACGTATGTTTCGCTTCAGATGCAAGACACATGCGCAATGTTTTGCTGCTGGGAAGACCTATAAAAATAAAACTAGGTGAGGGAAGGAACAATGAATGATACAATATTAATCCGGATATCCTATATATATATGGATACAAGAACAGAATTCAAAATTTGCTGGTTATTATATATGTATCCAGATATAAGCATTAGAAATTTTTTTTGAAGGCGTATAAGATTTTAACTTATGGGAGCAGATATAATAAGCTTTTATACCTAACCCATACCTTTGCAATTGCGTAATGGATAGATGCGTGTCTGTCTGAGACGAAGACTAGTTCTTCGCTGTTGGTAACGACTGTAGAAAGATTGCGGAGAAACCACTCCCACGCTTTGTCGTTCTCACTGTCAACAATAGCAATGGCCAAAGGATACACCTGATAGTTGCCATCTTGTGTGGAAGCAGGAAGCATGCAGCCAGCGAATTTGCCCCTCGGTGTGCTCCATCAACAATCAACACTTTCCTCATGAACTTAAAACCTTCGACAGAAGCTCCAAGGGCCATGAACATGTACTTAAATCTGTGACCCAAGCCTTCGACAAACTCTGTGTGAAGCTGCGTCACCGTTCCTGGGTTTGCATCTGCCAATTGGTTTAGGTACTTGGGCAGTAGGTTGTACGATGCTCCCGAAGATCCCTTTGCATAGTCAAGAGCAACTTCTCGGGACCTCCATGCCTTCCAGTATGATATACGGACATTATGGTCACCTTGCATCACTTGCCTAATCTCGTTAGGCCTGGGAACACCACCAGTACCCGAAAATCTGGCCTTCATCATTTCACCAATAACGGTGTGAGTTGCTTGGTTCTGGAAACCTGTGGGGGTCGTTTGCTAAATTAGAGAAGTGGGAGTATACATAATAATAGAATATTTGTATTATTAAGCGGTTAATACCGGATCGGTCGTCGACAGAGCAAGAATGGTCTAGCACAAGCTTCCTAATTTCATACATTTCCACGTTCTTCAAACGGGTAGCGTATACACGCCAGCTGCATGTAGTGCTGAAGCACGTTAGCACCATCCCTTCAGGAGCTGACCTACTGGTTCGGAATCTGAACTTTTTTTTGACAGCATACATAGACATGTGCTGTTTGAATGCCTCCTTGGATTTAAAAGACATGCCAACATATATGTCTTCAGAGTTATGAGTTTGGTTACCTACATATTTTAAAGAGTTAAGTGTATTAGATGTAATATATATGATTGTTAGATCAATCGTAAAAAGGGTAGACGAGTTTTTATCCGAAACAAGCATTTTTTATAATAAGCATGGCATTATACAAAAAACAGACCCCGACATTGGACACATGTAGATTTAAAACCGGTTATCATACAGAAAAGAGATTATTTGATCCGGTTTTATGAGACAAAAAGAGTAGAGTCGATCCGGTTATAATTATCAAAATAAGGAAAATCCGGATATGCCGATTCAAAATATGATAAAGTGCTTTGGATATTATGAAGATATTTTCTAGATGGAGTTGCCACACCCACCGATATCACCGCCAACTTCTGAGGACGAGTCATCTATGACAACGTAAGCTCCCTCCGTAGCATTATTGTTTTCTTTACCAAACCCTAAAGTTAGGTCAAGTGAAGGTTCTTCCTCGACGTCAACGACTTCGATGGGAATGGGTGGACCGCTTGAGGACATGGGTGGAATCTTTGAGGCCGTCTGAATGCGGGAGCTCTCCCCTGCGTTAGACATATATGGTCAAATCATAAGCCAATGTCTAGATCTAGCTATATAGATCTTAGTATAAGTGATAAGGGTGGTTAAAAAATTACAACCTTCTTCAGTGCTCGTTTGAGCAATGACAACCCCTGAACCCTTTCCCGCATTCTTAACAATAGTTTCATCAGAAGATGCGGTGAAGGATCCGGCAGCATCTGCACCGAGAATCGCGTTTTCAGGGTTTGATGGCTGGGGGGTGACGTTAGCATTCTTAACAATGGGTCCTAAAACACCTTCAGTGGGCCTCAATGGAGGACTAAGTGGGGGAGGAACAGCATGATAGCCATCGTACAAACTTTCCCAGTTATCCTCTTCATCGCTTAGGTTGATCTCAGCATCGGCTCTCTCCATGCCAACACTTGCACCACGGAATATGTTAGATGAGTGGTCAGGTGAGACAGTGTTGAGAGGAACTGCATGGATGACTGGAGGGTCGTTGGTTTGTCCTGAAACCATCGATAAAATCCGGTTTTAGAAAGGATGGAAATTACTTTATACAAGTACAACATGGGGTTCAGGAAGTGTTGTAGAAATAAATTAAATTTTTTAACCTGAGAAAGCTCGTGAATCATTGAGAGGTGCAACACGATGGGTCATCTCATAATCCATTCCTGGATCTCCATCGTCAAGAAGCGTGAACCTGTTGTTCTGAGGTACTATGGCGTCGCCAAATGCTGGTTCGTCGGAAAGAGCAAGATCTATCTCGAATGACAGACGGTAGATCACCAGGAGCTGTTCGTCGGTGAATAACATCTCCAACACTCTTTTAGCGCAGTTAAAGGTTTGTTCTTCAGCTAGTTCTGCATGTTTTACAATTGCATTTACAATGAAAAACAACTTTCACGCAACAAAACCCACGGGTAGAGCGTGTTGTGAAGTTTAAGGGGTTATCTCACCTCTGATGGCTCTGCGATGTTGCTCCTCAGAGACACCTTCACCAAGAAAGGCAGTGTTGCAGACGGTGAATGGGGACCTACAGAGAAACTGGTACCGCGCAACTTTGTGAGGACCAGAGGTTACGTACAGAATAAGCACGTCGTTGAATTCCCTGATGCTCATCATCACCTCAACGTCTCGGTTCTCCAGAAGGTTGACGGGTTGAGGATGAGGTCCATTGGGGATTCGCATCCACTCAGGGAACTGGTAGGTGAGAGCAACAGGGGTTTCCGCTGGTAGTTCCAGCCTCACGCGAACCAGCGTCATGAGATCTTCTATGGTCTCATTTTCACGAAGAAGTAGGGCTTCGCCAAGGTACTCAGGTTCCATAACGAAACGCCAGACGCCAGCATCAGATTTAACCCAATATCCTTGCTCAAGGTGGATTAGCCTAGTCACCTGTGAAATAAGGAATACAGGCATGTTATCACGCTAGGACCGAAAGATTGTTTTATATAATCAAATTTGGTAAGTAAGGGAAGGAATGAATCATGTGAGTAACTGAAAATAGACAAGATCTACCGAACGAAAATATTTTTAATCGACCCCACAGGACATAAATGGACCGACAACTTAAATGGTGATGAGCAAGAAAACAAAGAATACCTTTTACCGACTTCAAAGAATCTTCAGCAAGACCCGGTATCAGATGCCTTAGACAGGAAATTGTTTTTGTTTGCTTACAAAACTTAGTTCTGGAAGTGAGCATTTATAGCGAGATATGGTGGGGAGACCGAAGTTACATACACAAAGGATATGTAATGATCGTGAATCCAGCACAATTTCTCAGCATTAAATGCGCCTCAGGGCTAATATATCATAGACGTCATTAAGGGTGGTAGGATTAGAGTTTTCTGACACAAGCCTTAATTTTTTAATATAAACATGTGCACAAAAATATCTCGTTCGGTCTACTATTGTGGTGTGTCGATCCGGTTAGCATCGATCTGTTCGGTTATCTATTATAAAGCTGGTTATCTCTAACCCAAAAATTGCAAAAAATTAGATTGGGTTTGGTCAAACGATACATATTTTAGACCACATGTTACCAACAACACAATCTACACGTGTAAAAACACTGACCAGTAAGTTTATAAAAGCGATCCAAATATGTCCATCTACAATCATATTTACAGTTGATCAATAAACAATGACGAAAGGGAGCTCAAGTTCTTCTTCATCGGTTCTTCCAAGAAGTCTAGCTGCTCCAACCTGTCGTTGTTCAAGGCCTACTGTTGTGTTCGTCTCTTGGACTGACGATAATCCTGGCAGGAGGTTTAACAGGTGCGAAGTACATGGATTTGTCTCGTGGGTAGACACGGCGGATCCTACCGAGTGGCAAAAAACAAGCTTGATAGATGCGAGAGACCAGATCCGGCGTTACAAAAGGGAGACATCGCACGAATTGTAGAATAACCTCACGATGGGGAGATAACTTCACCGCGGAGACAATGGCATCTCGGATCGATTTGGATATCTCGCGACGCCGAGGTGTTTGGTGAAGAGATGCAGCTGTTTGCCGAAGAAATGCAGAGAACAAGGAAGATGATGCGTCGAATGTTTTTCATCACATGGCTTGGATTTGCCGTTCTGGGGGCGTCTGTTGTTTTAATCCTGAAGAAATAAACATGTCTGTCGTTTCAATAATATTCAAACTTTGTATTTCTGGTATTATCAAGACATAATTCTAGTTTGAAGACCCCTGATGAAATTCAATTCAAACCAGCCTAATGTTAACTCCGAATTCTAACTTCGAATGTCTTTAACAATCTAAAAGAATTTGATTAATTATAAACTATTACTTAACCGGTTATCCAACGACAGACATGTTTAGAACAAACCATAATGAGATTTTGTTAACCAACATTTAAACACGTTTTTGGAAATCAAAGCAAGTTAGTTACACTTCAACCAAGTGGGTTATCATTCAATAAACAGTGTCTTCCAGTACAACACGCCTCTGACATTGCCTTGTTTTAAGGCTGGCATAAATTCTTCCATGGTCTGACATAAACTTCTGTTCGATGTGCAGGATACCCCATACCTATGTACCTTCCAGTAGGCTACCAGGTTCGTGATTGGGGGTATTATCGTCAAGATGGTAACGTTCTCTGGTTACGCAGCTAAATACGAAAACGGCATCGTTATTCACCTAATTATAATATGTTTCATGGTTATAGAACGCAAATACTCTTAAATTAATAATTAAGCGTAATATTTTCAGGCTTATATCACTAAACATTTTTATGGGCAAATGAAACTATTGTCTGATTTGAAACAAATGTAAAAGGAATAATTGCATGGTTTCATAATTCATGCTAAGTTGCTAACGTAAACGGATCTACAAGGACACCATATAATAATATAAAACAGATCAAATTAAACTGTAATAAGAAAATTAAGAGATGGTGTGGTCCATATGATGGGTCACTGCTCAAATTGCCTTACTTATCAAGCAATCTCTATTTCTTTCTCTCTGCACAGATTGGAATTTAAAGAAAAACCATCAAAAAGAAAACCAAATTTGAATAACAAAAGAATAATGATCACTTCCTCCAGCTCCATGCCCATGTGACCTTTCTTCCTCTTCTCGTCATTTTTTTTTTCTTTCTTTCTTTGGTAAACATCTCTTCCTCTTTTTTGTTTTGTTTATTAATTACGGTAGAAATTCTATAAATTAATAATCGATAAATTAGTAAACACTATAATTGATAAATTTATCCGATTTTAAAGTTAGACCGGTGTAAAATATGACATAATTCTATAAAATAATAAGATAATAATATTTTAAAAACTCTTAGATAAACATATAGTTCCATTAAAATTATTAATAATTATCATATATATAAGTTTTGTATAAACATACAAAATTTTTTTGTTGTTTATCTTTCTTTAAAATAAATATCATCTCTAATTTTATTTATAATTTTATGCAACTACATATAATAGTGAATTTATATTCCACAATATATAATCATCATACTTAAGATATATCAATAATCTAGTTAAATAAAACTCAAAAAAGTTTAACCAATATACAATATCACAAATGAAATATTTTTTTGTCAACCATATCACAAATGAAATATTATATTCAGTTTCCAATTCAAAAAAATTATAAATCCAAAAAAAAATTCTTAAAATTATTATAAATTAATAAATTCTTGGAACCCCAAAATAATTTATAGAGTTTTACTGTATATATCTTTTGTTCATAACCTTCCCAATTCAAAATTACACATGTAGTTCATTTACTTAACTTCTATATTTACATATATAGTATTAGTATACACACACACACATATATATATATTACATGATACATTTAGTATACTGAATACATGCATTAAATCATATGAAATTTTATCATCTACAAAAAACGCAAATTTGTTAAAAGTTAACAATAATGAATATCACATTTCTTTCCGAACATCAAACTCATACTTTTCTTTATCAAAAAAAATGAAACTTCTAATTAATGATAAAGATGATATAATACTTTTGATATCTTTTGTAGTAGTTTTCATGCCACAAGTATAACATAAGAACGTCATAAATTTTAGATGTTTTCAGAATATGCACTGTGTACAGTCACATATACGGACACGTACACATTATACATGTAAATGTATATAAACATTAGTAATTATAATTTTGAAGTGTGTGGTTCTGTAGATATAACAAACCGCTTCAAAGACTCATAGCAGCTTCTTAAACCAGCAAAGGCGAAATAAAAGGTGGGTCAGTGAATGGGTTTCAGAGCCACCTTTTCCTTTTTCTCGCTTACTTCTTCAGTTAAAGTTGAGATAGACACACATTTATATATTTTCATATATTAGTATTAATATATTAATTCCCTAAAAAATCTCTCGTATGTTTTTATTAATTTATAGTTTTATACCCTTCACATCCCAACTCTCATACTTTCTTCTTCTTCTTCCCCCCATCTCCTTCTTCGTTTGTTGACTCTCTCTCTCTCTCCTCTTTGCTATCTTTCTCTCTCTTTCATGATTTGCACAGATCTTATTCTGCTCGACCAAGTTTGTTCCTTTTAGCATAATTTGAGGGTTAATTCCCCATAAATTCTTACTTTGTCTTGTTCTTGTGTCGGTTTAGGTTTTCAAGAAAAACCCTCTTTTGTCTTGTCTCCTCAAAATCAGTGGTTTATTCTCCATAATAAAAGAGGGTTTTATTAAAATCCTGTCTCTCTCTTTCTCTATATATTCTTTAACTCTCGGAATGATCAGAAGATCTTTGTTATTATCTCTTCATTTACACACATAGGCATAAGAGAAAGTTGATCAAAAGAACTAGGGATCAAGATGAGCAAGAGTAATCATGCTGCTTCGGTGACGGGTTCGGATATAATAGATGCAAAGATCGAAGAACATCAACTTTGTGGATCCAAGAAGTGTCCCAGCTGCGGCCACAAGCTCGAGGGGAAACCAGTAAGTAATATTCCTTTTTTCTTTTATTTTAATAACTTAAAAATAATTGTTTCTACCTTCCTTTCTCATTTTGAGTCACTTGTAAATGTTTTAAGAGAAAGAGGAATAGAATCAAATGAAGAGCATCAAGAATGATGCTCGCTGTTGTATTCTCTTGCTTACAGAATTTCAAAATCCAAAATTTAAAGCGTCTATATACGAGTCTTTATATGTATAGTTGTATATACACCTATATATACTCTCTTGTTCTTTTTCTTTATTCTCAAAAAAAAATTCACTTTTATTCTTTATAGCAGGATTGGGTTGGTTTACCCGCAGGAGTGAAATTTGACCCAACAGATCAGGAATTGATAGAACATTTAGAGGCAAAAGTCTTAGGGAAAGACATTAAATCTCACCCTCTCATTGACGAATTCATCCCCACCATTGAAGGCGAAGACGGCATTTGCTACACTCATCCCGAGAAGCTTCCCGGTACATAAACACCTTCATGCAGTCCATACATCACATCGTTATATATTTATATCTTTATTATAATATATGTGTGTTAATATGACTGCAACGTTGGGTCACACCAAAGTTAAAATACTTTTTAGTTTCTTAGTTGGGTCTCACCAAAGTTTGAATCTTGTATATATGTTTTGATCACACATACTTCATATTTTCACATGCATTCCATATTTATTATGCATATATATATATATTTCTTTGTATTATAATATATGATTGGTTGATATGACTATATAGAATTGGGTCATACCAAAATTTGAATCCTTTCAATTTGGGTCACACAAGAAACATTTAAACTAACAAAAATATTTTATTAACTTTAAATTTTTGGTAGGAGTGACTAGAGATGGTTTAAGCAGACACTTCTTTCATAGACCATCAAAGGCGTATACGACGGGAACAAGAAAGCGAAGGAAGATTCAAACGGAATGTGACAATAATATGCAAGGAAGTGGTAGCTCCGGTGAGACGAGGTGGCATAAGACCGGTAAGACAAGACCGGTTATGGTTAACGGTAAGCAAAAAGGTTGTAAGAAGATTTTGGTTTTGTATACCAATTTTGGTAAGAATCGAAAACCGGAGAAAACCAATTGGGTAATGCATCAATATCATTTGGGTACACACGAGGAAGAGAAAGAAGGAGAACTTGTTGTGTCTAAGATCTTTTATCAGACTCAACCTAGGCAATGCAATTGGTCTTCTACGTCGAGCTTGAACGCTATAGGCGGCGGAGGCGGTGAAGCGAATAGCGGTGGAGGCGGCGGAGAGTATCTTATGAGGAGAGATAGTGGGACTACTAGTGGTGGGAGCTGTTCTTCGTCTAGGAGATTATGAATGTCAATCCCTAAATCGATCTGATGAAGTAGGTGGCGCTATGGCTGTACCGGCTGCTGCCACGGCGGTTGCGGCTGGTCTCCCGAGTTATGCAATGGATCAACTTAGCTTTGTTCCCTTTATGAAGAGCTTCGATGAGGTATGCGCCGAATTTTGTTTTATTCCATTTAAAATTTTCGTTTGATAAGATAAGTATTAACTGTGATACATACAATATAAACTGATTCTAATATCAACAAAAAAAAATCCAATAAGTATTATTAAAATTAAATTGGTAAATGTTATAAGGCAATTTAAAAAAAAAAAACTGTATAGAGAATCTTCATTTTATTCTTTGTGTTGATTACTTTATTTTGAATTCAATTTTGATACACTATTAATGAGATTTAAGGAAAGGAAAAAGATAAAGTTTAAGAATATGTTAGGGTTACTATTTGCTTGCATTGCTCTTCAGGTTATTTATTTTAATATTATGCATTTGCAAAATGATTTAATATTATGTATTTACAAAAGGATTTAAAAGAAAATTAATTTATTCGTGATGATAATGAAAGGTTAATGAAAATTATTTTTTAACTAACAATATGACCTAAAATTTTACCCGACGTGATAAAATCAGAAAACAATGTCTAAACTGCAACGGTCCAAACAAATAATGGAATGATTCTCAGACCGGTCCAGCTGATGTAACAATTGTTATCGATATCAACTAATTCTTAATAATTTTCAGATGGCGAGGAGGGAAGCTCCTCAGACCGGGCACGCTACATGTGAGGATGCTATGGCAGAACAACATCGTCTTCGTCATCATCGTCATCAGGCATCATCCTCAGCAACATCAAATCATGGGGTTCATGATCATCACCATCCTCAACATCATCATCAGCAACAACAACAACGGCATCATGCATTCAACATAAGCCAGCCTACACATCCAATATCAACCATCATTTCTCCATCACCTTCGCTTCACCATGCCTCCATTAATATCCTTGACGATAATCCTTACCATGTTCATAGAATCTTGCTCCCTAATGAAAATTACCAGGTAAGATAACTAAGAAAATTCCATTAATATTTATTATTTACATGTGTTCACACGTCCATTATAATTGATTAATTCAAGTGAAAGTTACAATTTCATGAATATTACCCAGTTAGCTGGAATATCACTATAGAATCAAAATGAAATTACTTTATGTTACTATTGATTTAGGAGTGATGCACCTATCAATTTATTATAAGACCATGATTATCCCTGGTTTCTTAGAAAAACAGTTTCTTATATTTTCCGAAGAATCTCGTCCTAAGAAACCAAAGATAAATAATGCTCTAAGGATTGTGAATTTAAGATACTTAACTATAAATAGTGTAAAAAAAACTATAGTGTTACTTGCGTGGAGGTTTTTATTGTGTTCTTTCACACACACACATGTGTGTGTGTGTTTTATTAAGTAGTAGAAATTGTGGTTCTTGCACATACTACGTTTTGAAGATATTTAGCCCGTTGTCAAAAAAAAGGGTTTCGAAGATATTTGCATGCATGTGACTTAACAATGATGGGACTACATAAGCATGCAAGTTGGGTTCTACCAAAGTCGATTATGACAAGTAAAGTATGTATAAGATAATTGGTCTAGAAAATACAGTTAAATGAAAATGTCTAATATATAGTTATGCTTTATTTAGTCTTCGTAATACGTGTCTAAATAACTATCCATTATCCAAAGGCCAACAAAAGCTAAGTCACTTTTAGTGTCAGCCTAACTAGAAACAAGTAGCAAACAAATGTGGTATATGGTAATGAAGAGACAAGATGATTAATTTTACTGTTCTAAGATAATTTTCTTTCTGTAAAAATAATATTTTCCCTGAAATGACTTTTTACTTTTGACTGAATAAGATCCAACAACAACATCAAGAAGGAGGAGAAGAACATAATGATGGGAAGATGGGAGGGAGGTCAGCTTCTGGACTGGAAGAACTCATAATGGGATGCACTTCTTCTACCACTCATCATGATGTAAAAGATGTAAGTAATTAATCCCTTTTTGACTCTTAATTTCATAGGAAACCCACCCTTCTTTTACCATCAAGAGTTTAAAGCAAAAAAATAAGAAATATGCTTTTGTAACTTTAATATAAATGTCATACATTAAGTAAGATGTTGTAGTCATCATATAAGTGTAAATGACTAAAATTGATAGTAAATAAAATGTGGTTTCGTATTTAGAGTAGTCTTGCATTCTTGATTACAATGTAGGTTGTAAAGACTAAAAATAAATATATGTAACAAACAGTAATTGGTCAAAGAAAGAATAAGAATGGCAGATGTTGTTTCTATGAAAAACACTTTTCATTTATTTATTTTTCTTTCTAAGTACTGCATAAAAGGATACTTAAGATTACATATATTCTTTCTTATTTTATTCTTTACTTAATTGGAAAGAATTAAAACAGAGTAAAATAAACAAAACCAGAAAAGAAAAAGAAAGAGAGGTGTGTTTGCTTTTGTCATAGTTTGCTTTTTAACCTATAAATTACTCTTTTAAAGAACAATAGAAATTTGCAGATTCTTTTCTTTTTTTTTCCTTTTTAAAAATTTTAAAATTAATTACGAAGGGCAATGATGGTGAATTTATACATATGTGAATATATGTAAATATTATAATGTCTTTTTTCATGCGTAGTACCTCGCGAGACAAGTTCGGTAATATGCATTAGTAGATTTCATTGTGTTCTTGTGGGGGACAGCATGTCTGCATTCCCTTTTTCTAAATCCGTCTAAAATAAAATGGAATGTCCTTATTTATATACAAGAGTATTTCAAAAGTGTAAATATATGCCTGTAATTCATTATAAAATAAGTAGTCATAAGACTCATAACTATATGCCTAGCTAGTTGTGAGATGCTAGATTGGTAGACTTGGTTTAATATTTATCTATCTGATCCCGGTTCATGTCAATTTGGTTTATGAAAGAACATCAAAGTGAATTAGTTCAGTTTGGTTTATGGTCAAATTAATCCGATTTGTTTCTAACTAAACCAAATGAGATGAAGTTAGTTCACAAAATAGATGCTCACACTCACATACTTATATAGTTATTTATTGATAATATATAGATGTATGTATATATTGAGAAACGATTTTGATTGGTGCAGGGATCATCATCAATGGGGAACCAACAAGAAGCAGAATGGTTGAAGTACTCAACGTTTTGGCAAGCCCCTGGCTCTTCTGACAATCAAGATCATCATGGGTAATTGTGCCATTTTCCAGTCTGATGATCATGACCCACATCACAAAAGTTGTTACCATCAATATCTATCATGATGGTCATGTCGTCATCATCAGCTTCATGACATCTCCACGGAAAATGGTATTTAGATCGATCTTGGATCAACCAAATTATATATGCATTATTTTTACATGGTGAAGGGGTTTTATATAGCACCAAAAATCAAGTGTTTTTTGTTTGTTATATATTCAAGATGGTTTTCATATAAAAGAATTTAAAAAGGGGAGGGAAAAAAGAAACAAAAGTAATAAAAAGCATGAGAAAAGCTGTTATATTCAAAGAGAAGAAGAAAAAGCAAAGAAATTTGCATGAAAATCACCAATAGTGCCATATAAAAATAGAGATTTAGGTATGTTCATTATGTTTATTTTAAATTCATTTCTTCTGTTATTTGAATTTCTTAGTGTGTCTTTTTCTTTGTTTTGTTATTTAGGATGAACTTTATAATTTATTGGCTTTTTGTTTAATATATATACAAAATGCTGGTAAATAATATTAATTACTTGTTACTAGTTTCCTGTTTCCCTATATACTTCTTGTCAGTTATATTATTTATTTTCTCAGTTTTAATATTAAGATTTTACAGCTTTCAAAAGAGATATAAATTATTCGACCAATAACAAAAGAATCTAAAACCGAAAAGGAAGATAAAGTTTATCAGAAAAAAAATGAGAAACTACACGAGAAAAAAATACAAGCAAAGTAAATTCAAGGACAAAATGAGTCCTGACCCGTTATTGAGTAAGACACAAGTTGTGTCTTATGGAACGACCAATGACTTGTTGGATTGCGTTTGGCGTGGAGGAGGCCGTTGTGAAGACTTTTAATAAGGTTAATAGGAGAAGTTATTGCAAAGTCTAACAGGACTCAGTCTAACAGTGGAATAATAACGGATATTTTTTAAAACATAGTTAATTTTATATTGAAAACTAATATAAAGTTCATAAATTTCTAAGAATAATACATTTTGAGTGAATTATTAGTTGAGACAAGATAGCGGGGAGGAAGAGAACTACTGTAAGTGAACTAAAATATTGGTTCCTGTTTTGAAGATTTGAACTGTGGAATAATGGAATCTATACCTAAAGAGTAATTAAGAAGTAATGGTATCTTACAAAAGCACTTGGCTATGTTTATGTTTGGTCTCTTTTGTCTTTAGTTTTGTCCATATAAATATGTGTAGATTTACATTGCAACCTTCTTTGATGCTTTGTTCTATATACATATATTCCATATTCCACTCATCTTCTAGCATATTATCAAATGACCCTGTAACGGCCTAACTCATCCTTGGGTTAATATACGTTGTATTTTTTCATCGTTATCACAAATTCAAATGTTTTATTTTGTTGCTTATTCAATTGCACAAAAATACAAATATAGTGACCTTATCAGTTTGGCAGAATTATCTACGGGAAAATGTTGAGATTTATGCGATCGACAAAAATTCAATTTGGTTTAGCTATAATAAATTTTACATAGAAATCAACCAACGTATAATTTTATCAGTCGCAAGATTTAAATAGCAAATGATCAATATCGATCCACGAGACTAGGTTACCAGTTAGTTCTCCAAGTTTATGTTGTGTACGTTCATGGATATTGGGAGAGGGAAAAAACAAATCAACATGGGGAGATATGAGATGATAGTACTTGTCCTTGTTTTTGGCATGGTAAGATTCTTAAATTGGAATAAAGGAATAACCAGACAATATTTACCTTTATTTCTTCTTTTTGGTTAACCAAGTATAAACCTTTATTCTTCCATTGTTTTTTTTTCTTTATTATAAGATATTTCTCTTTCAACAAGTGGAATCCATTTTTCATTTCATATTTTAAACTTCTACTATATTCCACAAAATCATTTTGCTTACCAATATTCATTTTTATATAATTTTGTACTTCTATACGCACAATTATATATGTATATATATATATTAATGTTTTATTTCAGTAAGCAAATTGCAGTGTCCGTATTTGCACTAAAAGATCAATCTATCATCTTTTTATGTTTGTTTGTCTATGTGGGCTCCATGGTTATTAAAAAAGGCCATTCAGTAAAATTGCAAAGAAAATTCATTTAGTTAAATGATCTTTTATCATTTGCTACTTTTTCAATTGCTATTCACCCATAAAAATTGGGTATGAATTTTAACTTTGTAATTTCATTGATTTTATATAATATTTTCTTAGATGAATGCAAAAGTAGTTAAGACTTTTAAAACTATAATGTGAAAACTGAGTTAATAGATCACAAAATCATGTGTATCACAAAACACTTAAATACATGATGCAAAATATAATATGTCCAATAAAGAAAGGATAATATCAGTTTAGCGTAACCAAAAGTTGATAACCTAATCTTATCGCCGATGCCCAAACTCCATGGAGACCATTGTTAAGGATGAGATTCCAGAATCCCACAGAGAACTGAAAACAACCATTAGCCTAATTATCAAGAAACCAAGACGAACTCAATGCCAAACTCTATCGACCGCACCTCTTGTCGTGTATTAAAAGAAGAAATTCTGCTACACAATTTGATCATAACGGTTCATACTAAACCGACAACAATCCATATAATCAACACAAGTTTTGTCATTAATTGTATATTGAAAAGAGACACATCCGGCACTACACAATATAATTATACGGTGCCATAACTAAAGGATCGAGGTGTAAACAAATCCACACATGACATCACCATGTGCGACTTCACACACACCCCTCTTCTCCCGGATCGAAACATGTATTCCTAATTATCTCTCCCCCATGGCTAACCAACCATTAGGCTTCCTAGGAGCTGAGCTTCACAATAAACGTAATGGGCCTACTACAGGCCTGATAATCCAATTTGAGTTTAGCATGTGCTTGGCAATAGTATATTCTCCATTTAGATTGTCATCATTTTTCTTGTAGGCTTAGTCATTTAAATCGAACCCAAACTGATTTATCCGAATCAGGTGTAACCCAAATTTGCATGCGAAACTTTGTCGGCTCTTTACTTTTTTTGCTTAGCATTCATATGAAACTCACTCCCACCTTGTAAATCAATATTAGACATAAGTTTAGCTGTAATTCAATCATACACACCACCGATTTCTTTTCTTTTTTTTTTTTGTTCCAAACATTATCTATCTAAATCCTCTGATCAATTTATCCGTAAGCCCTCATGCGTGTTTTCTACTTGTGAAAACACGTAAAAAGTGGTATTATGGAATTCTTATATCATACTTTCAAACACGTAAAAATGTAGAGGAATGGATATCTATTAGACGAGGGTAATATCAATATATTTTGTTGTCATGATCAATACCATTGTTTTGTAGTGAATGTTTGGAAACCTACATTTTTGTTGTTTAGCTTCCTCAAGCAAAGTAATTTATTGTTTCGAATATAAGTTTTTCTCTCAATAATTGCATTGAAAACTATTTGGATTAAATGCAGCCACGCATTAAAAAAATATTGTTTGAATGGAGACATTTAAGCATTTGTGCCACGCCATGTGATGCATTAAAAATTTATCACAGTCGCAAAAAAAATATCTGTCCCACAAGTCAGCAGCACTAGATTCACAGTCACAAGCATTGCCTTTTCTATTTATATCCTCATCAAGATCCTGTTCATTTTTTTTTGTCATTTATGAGAACATTCTTGGTTACTTCTGTTTAAAATATTCGAAATTAATTAGAACATGTGGAATTTAAACCATATCCTCTATCCATATCCTCCGTATATTAACTGAGAAGCATTTGAAAAATTTGAACTTTAATTTTGTATTAATTAAGCTTCTTATAGGATTTAGCTTCGCAATAAACTTTATGGGCTCACTACGGGCCTGATAATTCTCATTTGCGCTTAGCATGTGCTTGTCAATAGTATATTCTCCATTTAGATTGTCATCATTTTTCTTGTAGGCTTAGTCATTTAAATCGAACCCAAACTGATTTATCCGAATCAGGTGTAACCCAAATTTGCATGCGAAACTTTGTCGGCTCTTTACTTTTTTTGCTTAGCATTCATATGAAACTCACTCCCACCTTGTAAATCAATATTAGACATAAGTTTAGCTGTAATTCAATCATACACACCACCGATTTCTTTTCTTTTTTTTTTTTGTTCCAAACATTATCTATCTAAATCCTCTGATCAATTTATCCGTAAGCCCTCATGCGTGTTTTCTACTTGTGAAAACACGTAAAAATGGTAGAGGAATGGATATCTATTAGACGATGGTAGTATCGACATATTTTGTTGTCATCATTATCAATACCATTTTGTGTTTTTGTTTTGTAGTGAATGCTTGGTAACCTACATTTTTGTTGTTTAGCTTTCTCAAGCAAAGTAATTTATTGTTCGAATATAAGCTTTTCTCTCAATAATTGCATTGAAAACTATTTGGATTAAATGCAGCCACACATTAAATAATATTGTTTGAATGGAGACATTTAAGCATTTGTGCCATGCCATGTGATGCATTAAAAATTTCTCACACTCGCAAAAAAGGAGTAAAAAATATCTGACCCACAAGTCAGCAACACTAGATTCACAGTCACAGGCTTTGCCTTTTCTTATTTATATCTTCATCAAGATCCTGTTCATTTTTTTCTCATTTATGAGAACATTCTTGGTTACTTCTGTTTAAAATATTCGCCATCAACTATAACATGTGGAATTCAAACCATATAATAAAAAATAGATTTTTTCTTATATGTTATATTTTTCTTATATGTTAGATTTTTTCTTATATGTTATATTTTTCTTATATGTTAGATTTTTTCTTATATGTTATATTTTGAATTTTTAAACGACTTTAAATTACAAAAATGAAGAAACCTTATATGTTATATTTTTCTTATATATTATATTTTGAATTTTTAAAAGCGACTTTAAAATACACAAATGAGGACACCTTATATGTTATATTTTGAATTTTTAAACGACTTTAAATTACAAAATGTAAGTTTTCCTTAAGTATCTGACTAAAAACATTAAAATGACATGTATCAGTTCGATGGTTGATTTGAAAGCTTTCAAAACCATATGGAATATAAAAGTCAAAACAATTCAACTGTGAAAACAATCTTGTTCATTTTTTCTCATTTATGAGAACATTCTTGGTTACTTCTGTTTAAAATATTCGCCATCAACTATAACATGTGGAATTTAAACCATATAATAAAAAATAGATTTTTCTTATATGTTATATTTTTCTTATATGTTATATTTTGAATTTTTAAAAGCGACTTTAAAATACAAAAATTAGGACACCTTATATGTTATATTTTGAATTTTTAAAAGCGACTTTAAAATACAAAAATGAGGACACCTTATATGTTATATTTTGAATTTTTAAAAGCGACTTTAAAATACAAAAATTAGGACACCTTATATGTTATATTTTTCTTATATGTTATATTTTTCTTATATGTTATATTTTTCTTATATGTTATATTTTGAATTTTTAAACGACTTTAAAATACAAAAATGAGGACACCTTATATGTTATATTTTGAATTTTTAAAAGCGACTTTAAAATACAAAAATTAGGACACCTTATATGTTATATTTTTCTTATATGTTATATTTTGAATTTTTAAAAGCGACTTTAAAATACAAAAATTAGGACACCTTATATGTTATATTTTTCTTATATGTTATATTTTTCTTATATGTTATATTTTGAATTTTTAAAAGCGACTTTAAAATACAAAAATGAGGACACCTTATATGTTATATTTTTCTTATATGTTAGATTTGTTCTTATATGTTATATTTTGAATTTTTAAAAGCGACTTTAAAATACAAAAATTAGGACACCTTATATGTTATATTTTTCTTATATGTTAGATTTGTTCTTATATGTTATATTTTGAATTTTTAAAATGACTTTAAATTACAAAAATGAGAAAATCTTATATGCTATATTTTTTTAAAAGCGACTTTAAAATACAAAAATGAGGACACCTTATATGTTATATTTTTCTTATATGTTATATTTTGAATTTTTAAACGACTTTAAATTACAAAATGTAAGTTTTCCTTAAGTATCTGACTAAAAACATTAAAATGACATGTATCAGTTCGATGGTTGATTTGAAAGCTTTCAAAACCATATGTAAGATAAAAGTCAAAACAATTCAACTGTGAAAACAATATTGTTTACTTTTTCAAGAATGTGTTCGATGGAAAAATAAGGTTTTATGTCATAATTTGTTTAATGTCCACTAGAGAACATTATATTAACCTAAAATATAAGAAGTGTGTATTCTTTCCTTAAATAAAAGTTCAAATTGACAAAATTGTTATTAGACTTATTTTGTATGGCTGTAAATTTCCAAATTGCATTCATTACGAACCCGTTCTTGGGTCTCAACTAATAGATAGACAAAGACTAGTTTTGTGAATAATTTCCATTGAAATATGTAATCCAATCAAATGACAGTTGTAAGAAGTCTCTTTCAACCATGTGATCTTAATATTCAACACTAAAATGCATATAATTCACTGGAATCAATAAAAATAGTGGAACAAAATGCAAAAGAAAATGAACCCGTGATATGAGTAATGCAATCATAAGTTGAAAACAAACAGTAAACTCTAAGGCAAATATGACAAAACGACACAACGAACAAATCAAAACTCTGTTTGATTATCTTGTCCACATTTTTTCCACATATCATCAATAATGCTTCTTCAACCACATTCACTCTGTAGCATAACCTCACTCTCTCTCTCACACACACTGACATAAAACATTACTAATCACTATTCATTCTCTTTAAGTGTCTACTCATAAAACAACCACATAAAGCTAACATTCTTTCAGCTTCTTGGTTAAAAAAAATGGCTAAGAAGAAGAAAGGCGACGACTTTAAGCTCCTCTGTTTGCTCTTGTTTCTATCCGGTTTGATTCAGACAGATGCTTCCTTTGGTGTAGGAGGCGGCGTTGGGGTCGGAATAGGCGGTGGTGTTGTCGGCGGCGGTGGAGTTTGGATTGGCGGCGGTAACGGGAACACCGTTCCAACAACAGCTCCAAGCAGCGCGGTTTACAATGCTCTTCAAGCTTGGAAAGCCGCCATTACAGAGGATCCTTCCGGTGTTCTGAAGACATGGGTTGGTTCAGATGTCTGTTCTTACAAAGGGGTTTTCTGCTCTGGTCAGTCTATAACCGCCATAGATCTTAACCATGCAAATCTCAGAGGCGTCCTCGTCAAAGACCTCGCTTACCTCTCCGACCTCAACATACTTCATCTCAACAGTAACAGATTCTACGGCCAAGTCCCAGAGTCCATCAAAGACTTGGACTCTCTCCAGGAGCTTGATCTCAGCAACAATAGACTCTCAGGTCCTTTCCCTTTAGTCACAATCTACATACCAAACCTGGTTTACCTCGACCTCCGGTTTAATAGCTTCTCAGGGTTCCTCCCTGAAGCTCTCTTCAACAAGAGACTAGACGCCATCTTCCTCAACAACAACCAGTTCGAAGGAGAGATCCCCGGGAACCTCGGAAACTCTCCTGCTTCTGTGATCAATCTCGCTAATAATAAATTCTCCGGCGAGATTCCGACGAGTTTCGGTCTCACCGGTTCGAGAGTGAGAGAGGTTCTGCTCTTGAATAACCAGTTAACCGGATGCATACCGGAATCTGTAGGAATGTTCTCGGAGATTGAAGTCTTTGACGTGAGCCACAACTCCTTGATGGGTCATGTCCCCGACACGATCTCCTGCCTGTCCGAGATTGAAATTTTGAATCTTGCTCACAACAGATTCTCCGGGGAGGTTCCTGACTTGGTCTGCTCGTTGAGGAGCCTGATAAACCTCACGGTTTCGTTCAATTTCTTCTCCGGGATTAGCTCCGAGTGCTCCAGGGTTAGCTTCGGGTTTGACTTCGCCGGGAACTGTATCCCCGGGAGAAACTCGCAGCGGCCGGAGCCTGATTGCTCTGGTTACTCCGGCGGGGGGATAAGCTGCTTCAGGACGCCGGTGCAGCCTCTGGCTTGCGCTGCGATAAGCATCGGACTCAAAGAGAAGTTCAGTCGCTACACTTCGTCTCATCCATGAGTGTTAGTTTAAAGTTAGAAACCGTTGTATGTTAGTTAAAGTTAGAAGCTTTTTGATTCTACGTTGAAGTCTCTTTCAACCATGTGATCCAATATTCAACACTAAAGCATATAATTTTTGTGCATAAATTCACTGGAATCAATTAAAAAAGTGGAACAAAACGCAAAAGAAGATGAACCCGTGATATGATTTATGCAATCATAAGTTGAAAACAAACAGTAAACTCAAAGCCAAATGTGACAAAACGACACAAAGAACAAATCAAAACTCTGTTTTGATAACCTTGTCCACATTTTTCCACATATCATCAATGCTTCTTCAACCACATTCACTCTGTAGCATAACCTCACTCTCTCTATCTAACACACACTCACATAATCCTCACTAATCACTAGTCATTCTCTTTCCTTAAGTGTCAACACATAAAACAACCACAAAAAGCTAACATTCTTTCAGCTTCTTGGTTAAAAAAATGGCTAAGAAGAAGAAAGGCGACGACTTAAAGCTCCTCTGTTTGTTCTTGTTTCTAACTAGTTTGATTCAGACAGATGCTTCCTTTGGTGTAGGAGCCGGCGTTGGAGTCGGAATAGGCGGTGGTATTGTCGGTGGCGGTGGAGTTTGGGTTGGCGGCGGCGGTAACCGGAACACCGTTCCAGCAACAGCTCCAAACACTCTGGCTTACAATGCTCTTCAAGCTTGGAAAACCGCCATCACTGAGGATCCTTCAGGTGTTCTGAAGACATGGGTTGGTTCAGATGTCTGTTCTTACAAAGGGGTTTTCTGTTCTGGTCAGTCTATAACCGCCATAGATCTCAACCATGCAAATCTCAAAGGCACCATCGTCAAAGACCTCGCTTACCTCTCTGACCTCAACATACTCCATCTCAACAGTAACAGATTCTACGGCCAGGTCCCAGAGTCCTTCAAAGACTTTGATTCTCTCCAGGAGCTTGATCTCAGCAACAACAGACTCTCAGGTCCTTTCCCTTTGGTCACAATCTACATACCAAACCTGGTTTACCTCGATCTCCGGTTTAATAGCTTCACAGGGTTCCTCCCTGAGGCTCTCTTCAACAAGAGACTAGACGCGATCTTCCTCAACAACAACAATTTCGAAGGAGAGATCCCCAGGAACCTCGGAAACTCTCCGGCTTCTGTGATCAATCTCGCTAACAACAGATTCTCCGGCGAGATTCCGACGAGTTTCGGCCTCACTGGTTCAAGAGTGAGAGAGGTTTTGCTGTTGAATAACCAGTTAACCGGATGTATACCGGAATCTATAGGAATGTTCTCGGAGATTGAAGTGTTCGACGTGAGTTACAACTCCTTGATGGGTCATGTCCCCGACACGATCTCCTGCTTGTCGGAGATTGAAATTTTGAATCTTGCTCACAACAGATTCTCCGGCGAGGTTCCTGACTTGGTCTGCTCGCTGAGGAGCTTGATAAACCTCACGGTTTCGTTCAATTTCTTCTCCGGGATTAGCTCTGAGTGCTCCAGAGTGAGCTTCGGGTTTGATTTCGCCGGGAACTGTATTCCCGGGAGAAACTCGCAGCGGCCGGAGCCGGTTTGTTCTGGTTACTCCGGCGGCGGGATGAGCTGCTACAGGACGCCGGTGCAGCCTCTGGTTTGCGCTGGGATAAGCGTGGGACTCAAAGAGAGGTTCAGTCGCTACACTTCGTCTCATCCGTGAGTGTTAGTTTAAAGTTAGAAGCTTTTTTTTACAAGAAACCGTTGTATGTTAGTTAAACTTAGAAGCTTTTTGATTGTACGTTGAAGTTGATCACTTCTTGTATTGGTGATTAGTGCATTAATCAAGTTTAAATAAAATCATACATAAGCTGTTGTTACTCAGTACATGAATGAGAACACTAAGGAATGTAGTACATTGGATTTGGGACTTTGAAAGAACGATCAGCCACGGCGAAGCCGAGAAGATCGCTCCATTGATCGCCGGTATTGCCACGGATCTTGAAGCCTTTCTCAATCAACTTCGACCGTTGCTCCGATTTGTAGTTCGTAGCTGACTTCCCTTGATCTTCTGGACCTCTGCATTGTAAGCCAACAAGCCATGTTTAAGTTTCATAATCTTAAATATTATTCCAGAATTTTCGAAACCCTTCTTCATTTTCATGTTTGCAATAATCTTGATATGATCGATCTTCTAACACAATATACCAATGGGTCTGTTAAAGCCAAAGAAGAAAGGAACAGAACATTTTGGTGTAATAGCTTATACCTCAAGAGAAGCCTTTCCCAACCGGAGTAACCGGCGTCTCGGAGATTAGTCTCGGTGACACTTCTTTGGTGTTCGTCCCGACCGGTTAGGAGAACGATAGTGAAACCAAGTTTCTTGAGAGCATTGTACAGTCTCAAGCTCGCTTCAAAAGCCGGAGCTGTACCTCCTACCACCCACTCATTGAAGCTATTAGACTCAAACGGTTCAGACCTAAACCAATCCGGAAACAATTCAATCAGTACGCTAAAACCGATGCAATTACAACAGAACCGGATAACCGGATTTAAATCTACAAATCTGGTATAATTGGGAGTGTCAATCAAATGCGTAGACCATTTCAAACAGATTTCGGTTTGATACAAGATCAACTAAACCGATCGGTACGCTACTCTTAACAGTTAACAGATTCCGGTTTGATATTATGATCAACAAGCATCAGAACCGTTGATTTAAAACAGATTCAGATCCAACGGCCAATGACAGAGAGATCGTTACCCGTAACCGTGAGCTCTGTAGTAGTCTAGATTCGTGAGGAGCGTCTCGTCGATATCGAAGATCCACACGTCCTTGCCGTCGCCGGAAACCTGAACCGTTTCAGCGAAGGCGAGGGCGTAATCGGCGATGACACCGTAATCGGATCCGTACTGGTCTCCGTTGAGATAACCGGCGACGGAATCAACGCACACGGACGGGATCACATCCCAGGTTCCGGCGTTGTTGGTCTCCGCGGCCAATCTCCAGCTCTCGCAGTAAGTATCTGCGGCGGAGGAGGAGCGAGATCCGTCGCTTCCCGGGAGCTTGATGAAGGAGGTGCGAAGAGAGGTTGCGGGATTTGGTAAGAAGGTGAATAGAGTGAGGACGATGAAGGAGATCGGGAGGCCACGAGGTGGAGACGCCATTGGAGAGATTAAGAGAGAGAGAGGGAGAGAGATTCTCCAAAATGATTGGTTATGAGATTCTATATAGTATAGTTTGATTTTTAAAAAAAGTTTGATTTTTTTTTTCCAACTAGTTTCATTAGCTTAGTGACGTTTGGTCGATCATGTGACAAAAAAAAATATGACGTTTGGTCGATATTTTTTTTTTTGTCATCTGTTGGATATCTCTAATTAACTAACAAGAAAAAATGAAAACGTTGGAAATGACAGCGAGGTTTGAACAATTATGCTAAGATCCTAACCACGCCTGAAATTTATGGCCCTGTTTCTTGATTAATATCTGCCAGAAAAAAAAAAAAGAAACTCCAGAATTTCGAGGATCTTGCTTTGGCGCTTAAAGGAGACAACAACAGTAAGATTGCAAAGATAACAAGGTAAAGGGCTGAAGCTGATACAGCTAAGGTTGTGTTTCGTGGAAGTGGTGGTGATCGTATGAGAGACGTTTGAGCAATATTGGTTTACATCAATATAAATCCGTTTATAGTTATCATCTTCAGATCTTCTAATATATAAAATTTGATTTAAAAACCTGGTCGATTCAGTTTTAATATGATTAGTATCTTTGTGATATTATTTTCTTATAGAAAAGATATTTAAAACAGAATATAATTTCAATGAAGTGATGTGGTATATTATGTATCCGCGTTACTAATTTATGAAAATATCTAAAAGATAACAAGGCTGGTAAAATATATGTTTAATTGTTTGTAGTTATTAAAATAATTTTCTGTTTCTGGTTTTTCTAAAACTATTACATTATCCAGTCCAGATTTTTGAAAAGTAATTCTCCAAAGATTAGTAGATTTTATAACTTTTTTTCTACTGTATCAGTCATGTATATAGATTATTTTGATTCTTTTCACATTGACTTTCCATAATTAATTTAGTATTCAACACTTTATTTTTCATTTTATAACATTTTACATCACCTTTTTTTTCTTCTACCAAATAATTCACATACATTCAACTTGTATTTCACCATAGTGGTTTTTTTAATTAAATTTAACACTGCACTTTCATAATTAAAATTATTTATTCTTTGTTCAAACTATATATATATATAATCTCTATTTACAGAGAATAAAAATAATAAAATTTTCTATAATAAAAATTATTTCATCTATAGTCATATAATTATTTTAAATGACTATCATGATACAAATATTAAAAAAATTAGAATAGACGTGTGGTGTCGGTGGTATTCGCTTCATCCTTACTTAAATATGTTAAATATTTTCAACACCAAATAATTTACATCATCAAAATTTATTATTCAACATGTTCATTATTATAATTCAACTATTAAATTTTTTTATTCAACTACTTCATTATAAATGGCCTTGTACTCTTGATAGTTTTCATATATGTTTCCTAGAAAGAGTTTCTCTCTATGCTTCTCTAATAAGTATAAAAAGCTCTTTCTCTATCCCATTTTCAATATCACAAATTTCTGCAATCAATCATTGTATTAACATAATACTCTTCTTCTTTTTTCACAAATCATGGCAAAACTAGTTTATTCGTGTTTGTTCATCTCCATGCTTATTCTCTCTGGTAAGAATTTGTACAGCTTGTATTTCATTGAACAATGAACTATACAAGCATCAAATATTAGTTTTTGAAATTGATGCGTCAAAATATTTTAAGCAAAATTTGTTTTACAAATAAAAAACTGCTAAAAACGAATTAATCAGTTGATTAGATTTACAAAGATCACTCTACATATATCAGACATATATTTAGAATTCTAGGTTTAGATACTTTTCAACTAATCATTTTTAAATCATATATACTCGTTCGTTTATATATAGTAATATACATGAGTTCTTGATTTGTCGTTGAAAAGTGTACTTAAAATATATTTATAAACTCTTTTAATATTTTGTTTGTTGTAAGCCTTTTTGGCTTTGCCAAGTGCAGATGGAGCGGAAATAAGAAGGTGTAGTGTGGTCTTGAAGCTAAGCAAGCCATGCAGTTTTCAAGAATGCCAGCCACTTTGTATTCAGAAGTACAAGGGGACTGGCGTTTGTCTCGGAGACAACATTAAGAACTCTAAATGCAATTGTGAATATAACTGCTAAGCTTAATTATATATAATATGATGTGAAACTAGACACAAAATCTTTATTATCACATTAATGAAAATATTTTTTTTATATAAACCATGCGGTAAAATACTAAACATGCATTTTGTTAACCAGATCCGTAATGCAAATCACGGTTGAATAAAATATGTCCAATCTCAATGATAATCTATGCTAACAAAACGTGGCATGAGTGGTATTTGTGTCATAATCAAAACAAAATAAATAATCTCGGTTGGACTCAAAGATCTCGGATCTCTATGCTAATGTTTCTCCAATTTTACCTTAATTGAAATTATATTCTCCTCCAAATTGTCTTTCCTTACTTTTCATTTGTGGCTCCTATTCTTACATCTGTTAAGCTACTTTAGTATCTAGTCATCAAGTTGATTAGTAAAAGGAAACTGGTTAGTTCTTGAACATGGAAGGTCTCTTGATGTAGCTAATACTCCTGTGTTTATTTGCTGTATGTGATTTTGTGCTTAGAACACACAAACCTTACTTCTGAAAGCGGTCCTTAGACGTTTGATTATGTAATGTCAGGATTTAAAGGACAAGACTTTTTTTTTGAAACTTTGAGAAGACTTTGATAGCTATTTCTGCTATAATGACATGTTTAGTGTGATGGTTCAAATAATTGATCTCGATGTTTCGCTGATCATAAAAATTGTGTCTTTCTGTTGTTCCAAAAGCTATATGTTTAGCTGAATCTCGATGGCGTGTCCTTATATCATTATTTGGTTGCAGATATTATAACTTACTTCCACGAGTAACCAAAGCTTAAGGTACTTTGGGCCTTCTTGCTACAACATCTCTCAACTTGGCTTAGTTTCTCCTACCCACATATCTTTGATTCCTCGACTTGTGTTCAAGCATTTCCAGGTAAAATCTTCCACAAAAACTGTTGTGTTATGCTAAGTTTCTAGTTCATGTATTGCAATCAGTTTTAATTTGAATAGTATATTGTGATACTATTTTTTTATAGAAAAAATATTTATTTTAAAAATGCAAGTACATAAATAAAAAGTAAGAAATAGTAAAAGGAAGGAATGGAGTTTTTTTTTTGTTATTTATGAAATTCACATAAAGTAAAATATCTAAAGCTAACAAGGCTGGTAAAAAATAGGCTTTGGTTGTTTGTGGTTAATAAAATACTTTTCTGTTTCTGTTTACTTTTTTCAACAAAAAAAATCATTTTATTATTCAATCAACATTTTGATAGAAAAAAATAACTTCTTCAAAATTTTGTACTAGATTTTATAACTATGTATGGTTTTTACAGTATCGGTTATGTACATAAATTATCTTGATTCTCTTCACATTATAGTTTTCATATATGTTTCCTAGAAACATCTTCCATCTAATCAGTATAAAACGCTTTCTCTCTATCCCATTTTCAATATTAAAACATTTCTCCAATCAAACACATCATTGTATTAACATAATATCTTCTTCTTTTTTCAGAATATCATGGCAAAAATAGTTTGTGCGTATCTGTTCATCTCTATGATCATTCTCTCTGGTAAGAATTCACATGGCATGTATTTCATTGAACAATGAACTATGCAAACATCAAATATTAATTCATGAAATCATGCATCTAAATCGTGTAAGCAAAATTTGTTTTTCACATAAAGATCTGCTAAAAACGAATTAGTCAGTTGATTAGATTTACAAAGATCAGTTGACATCTATCAGACAGACATATATTTGGAATCCTAAATTTAGATACTTTTCAACTAATCACTTTTAGATAATATATGCTCGTTCGTTTATAATTTAATATACGCTTACGTTCTTTTATTTGCTGTTACATTTGTAAATTCTTTTAACATGTTCGTTTGTTTTTAGCCTTTTTGGCTTTGCCAATTACAGATGGAGCAGATGCAAGAATGTGTATTGTGGTCGAGAAGCTGAGCAAGCCATGCACTTTTCAAGAATGCCAACCACTTTGTCTTCAGAAATACAGGGGGACTGGCGTTTGTCTCGGAAATAATAACTCTAATTGCAAATGCCAATATAATTGCTAAGCTTAGTTATGTGTAATTTGATGTTAAACTAGACAGAAAATCTTTTTGTCACATATATATATATATATATTTATTATAACCGTGCGGTAGAATATTAACCATGCATTTTACTAAGCAGGTCCGAATACGCAAATCATGGTTAAGTAAAATACGTCCAGTAATCACAGTAATAATCAGTGCTAACAAAACGTGGGTTCAAGGAAAGCCTCATCGGCACATCATTAATTTTGTAGTTAAACTGTCACGTGGCAAGATATGATTGGATTAGGTTACGCAGTTGCCGAACAAGTGATTCAAAACCTGGAACGTTCTTCCTCTCTGGTTTTAAATTCTATCCGATCTCGAAATCGTACTCAAAAAGCTCGGATCTTTGAAAGCCGACGACAGAATGTCTTCCCCTGGCTAGTGAGCTCTCTGTTTTGTACTTTGCATCGATCCGATTATGCTGTCGGACAATTCTTCTGAATCTGTGTTCAAATGGTCAGGTTTTATCAGCCATACCGTTTTTCTGGACTCCGTTCCTTGGTGCTTCACTTGTGTTCATGCTTCTATATCTTGAACACAAGAACCTGTTCTCTAGTATTATAATGTTTAAACTTTTTGAAACTTGGGAGTTACTCCATAGGCTTTCTACTGCTAGCACTCGATGTTATCTTAACAGTCCTTCACCCTCTCGCCACCGGAAAAAAAAACTACCTAAAGACCCTCAAATGGGTGTATCCTTGATTCAAATTTATGAGTTGTTCCATATTGTTTCTTTGAGTTTTATTTGTTTTTTTGTGATCCCTTGACTGTCTCAATAGTAATAAACTGGTAGCTAGGTGGCGAATTGGAGCTCCAGTGGCAGCTGTTCCACAAACAGGTAGTGTAGGAGCGGGTGGAGCAGTAGCTGGAGTAGTAGTAGGAGGAGGAGGAATTCAAGTGCTCGTGCCTCACCAGAGAGCTCAAACACTGCATTCAGAGGTTGATCTTATCGTCTCACCGACCGAGATATGAATCCTCTAGGGTTTATTGGTTTTCAATCGGTTTAATCATCCCAAATATTTTGAGAAAACAGTGCCACTAACAATTAGCAGGTAGGTTTGTGTATAATGAGCGGCACAGTTTTGAATATAAACAATCAATATATTGAGAGGGCTTTGAATTTTGATACAATGTTGCATTCAAATACTCAGTGCCTTTTTAAACAATTTCTACGAGAAACTTGGTCGTCAAGCAACATTTTAACCTAATTAAATTGAATCTCAATGATGACCTAGTGAACCCCATGAAATTAATGACACAACACAAGAATTTGGTCGGAACAAGATTTGATTTGTTACTGGTTGACCAAAAAAATGAAAAATAAAAACGTAAATGATTACGAGTAATCATTTATTCCCGCGGAAATTTCGTTGGTGATCGTTATTAATGATGAAGCTATAACAAAGGCGAGACGCAAGCAAAAAGACTAATTGGAATCATAATTTTTGAAAAATTGAAAAAGTAGGGCTGAGAATTAGTCTATGTGATCAAACGGTTGAGAATCATTCGTTGCCGCATTGTTTTCCGCTTCCCCTATTTATCTAGAGGACGACGTCCCCACGCTCTGCTCATAACATATAACGTAGAGAAAAGAAAAAGAAGAAGAAGAGAGAAAAAGATGTCGTGGCAAACTTACGTTGATGAGCATTTGATGTGTGATGTTGGAGATGGTCAAGGTCATCACCTAACCGCTGCAGCAATCGTTGGTCATGACGGTAGCGTTTGGGCCCAGAGCGCCAACTTCCCTCAGGTATCGAAGATGGAAGAAAAAAAAACTTTGTTACATCAATTGTGTCCTTTTTCATGATAAACTATCTTCTCCTATCAAGACTTCTCCTTTCATATCCTTATACTACTTCAATAAGAAAGTAAAAGAAACTATGTATTGAGATTCCCCTTTTAATGTACATCATAGATCCTTGTTATTCTTGTTACATTCTAATTCGATCTAATCTCTATGTTGTTCTTGTGTGTATAAGCGCATACACTTCTTTTGTATTATTTTAGATAATGCCATATATCTTCTTGGCCCGATTGAAATATTCCTTACTATCTTTATGATATTGCATGTTGATGATAGTTCAAGGCACAAGAGTTCACTAGTATAATGAAGGATTTTGATGAACCGGGTCACTTAGCGCCCACAGGGTTATTTCTAGCAGGAGCCAAGTACATGGTGATCCAAGGCGAGCCTGGCGCTGTTATCCGTGGAAAGAAGGTAATGTAAACTCATCGATTTTACTTGAAGATCTTACATGTTATCCATATTTATATGTGTGTGTATGCAAGATCAAAGAACATTATATTTTTGGTTGGTTTGATTCAATAGGGAGCGGGAGGCATAACCATAAAGAAAACAGGACAATCATGTGTGTTTGGGATCTATGAAGAGCCCGTGACACCAGGACAGTGCAACATGGTCGTCGAGAGGCTGGGTGATTACCTCCTCGAACAAGATCTCTAAGCCACCACCTCATCAAACTAATATATAGGATTTGGTTTTTGGTTTCTGGATTCTCTCTAAGAAGCTGAAGCCTTAATCAATGTCTGATTCTTAAAAATTGGTTTTCTTGGTTTCATACATTTCATTTTTTTTTTCTTGCTAAACGTATTTAATTAATTTTCTATTGCTTTTTAACCAATTGCATTTTTCTTTCTATTGCATCCAAACTTGGTGGTCATATGTAGTTGAAAATATAAAAAATAAAAAGTTATTACACTGCCAGTTTTGATATTGTTTAAATTTTTGTATAAATTTTGACACGTTTCATATGAGCTTTAACTCAAGATCAGTCCCTATTACAAGAACAAAATATAGTTTTACGTTTATAACTGAATTTGCAACTTAGAAACCACAGTTATTTAGAAGTGGCATACTAGACTTTTCTCCGTCCGGTCGAGAAAATCATTCTCTACACGATTGCAATTAAACAAAAGCATTATTAAGGTTTTTATTTTTTTATATTTTTTTGTCATCATTAAAGTTTTTATTTTAAAATAAAGAGGTGTGATTGAAGGGTTGTGATCTTTGGGAATAAAACGATTCACGAAAAGATGCCAAATACGACAATTTATGATGACGTAAGCTATTTAGAGCGAGAGAATTTTGTATCCGTTAGATCAAAAATAAGAAACAAATCTGACTGTTAGATCATTGATCACAGTTTGCTATTATATATAGATATATCTGTCTTGATCATATATAATATCTGGAATCGTGTTGTTTTAGTCTTGTGACACAAATATACATATGCGTACGTTTCTGTATAAACAAAATCTACAAAACTTTAGAAACTTTTAATAATCCGTTTATTGTATATATTGTATATATCCGTTTAGTATATATTCTTTTCATGGTCAACTATATACATATAATAATTATCATCATAAACCAAATCTAGAATCTATTGTAACATCCGTATCTCCAAAATATCCCATTCAAAATGGGAAACGTGTTGATATGTTACTTTAAATACGGGATTTAGTTTGCTAATCATGTTGACCAAATCATTTTTCATACACGTTTTAACACCATTTCATGAATATTTTCTCCACCACTACTCCCTTCCACCAACGATGATCCCCAAAGAAGAAGTTGAGCCGCCGCAGAAAAAGCCCAAGCTTCCACCACCACCGCCGCCGTTTCACCATCAACCATGTCTCTCCTTTTCTTCACTTCCATACGATATCACTTTGAATTGCTTCGCACGCATCCCAAAATCTTATTACCCTAAAATCTCCCTCGTCTCCAAGACCTTTCGTTCTCTCCTCTCTTCCTCAGATCTCTATGCTGCACGTTCCCAAATGGGTACCACCGAGATCTGCCTCTACATCTGTCTAGAGTACTCCACCGAGCACTTGACACTGCCATCTCCACGATGGTTCAGTCTCTATGTGAAACCTAAACGAAACCTAACCGATGGTAGGACTAAAGAGAAATCAAGTGGAAACCTTTTGGTTCCTATTCCCAAACATTCTCTACCTCCTCCTCCTCCTTATGCATCTTCGACCGTAATGGTTGGCTCGAAAATCTACTTATTCGGTGGACCATTGGACGATAACGTAAGACGCTACTCCTCAGCTGTTCGGGTTTATGACTGTCGGATTAAGACGTGGCGTAATCTTCCTAACATGAATATGGAGAGGTTTTATGCGTCTGCATGTGTCCTAGACGACAAGATTTATGTAATGGGAGGATGTAGAGCTTGGTATGAGCACGAAAGTTGGTTTGAGATGTTCGACATCAAGACACAGACTTGGAAAACCCTACCGGCGAATCCTGACCGTAAAGTACGGTTAGGACGTAGGAAGGTTTGTAAAATCGGTGTGGTGCATGAAAAGATTTACGTAAAGACTAAGATTGAGCTCAATGATTGGGTCTATGATGTGAAGGAAAAGAAATGGAGCGTTGCGGATGTGGCATTGAGTTTAAATTGGTCGTACTCTTGGTGCGTGATAGACAATGTGATGTTTTCTTACTCTCGCTTGAGGTATGTGTGGTATGATTTAAAGAGTAGCACGTGGAAAGATGTGAGAGGTTTGGAAGTGCTGAAGAAGTATCGTAGTTTTAGTAATGCTAATCCGAATGGTAGTGTGGTTGAATTAGTGAACTATGGTGGGAAACTGGTGATTATTTGGGATAGGTTTGAGCGGCGTGGTCGTAGTCAGAACAAGAATATCTGGTGTGCGGTGGTTGCGTTGGAAAGAATCCATGGAGGTTTTTGGGGGAAGATCGAGTGGTTCGATGTTGTGCATACTGTACCCAAGTCATATGCGTTCTTGCGCTGTCTACCCGTTTGGGTTTGACGAGTCTTACTTAGTCACTATGTAGAGTCATCCTTTTGATTTTAAGAACATGTGCTTTGTTTTGTGTTTATTTAGACATCCGTCTAACATCTTATTGCACTTCGCTAGACATTGTTTCAATTTTCATTTTGAATCGATTTGAGAATAGTAGATGTATTGTGTGTTTGTGACCACCCCTATGCATTTTGTTAGGTTATTTCTGGTTACAAACTCACTTGAGGCAAAGTCTCTATGTTTTGTCCTTTCAAAAACTACTCATCTAAAGAACATTCTCACCTTGAAGTAAAGAAATATTCTCAGAAACTCAACCTGTTTGTTCATGTTGTTCATCACTCATTAATTAGAGGAATGATCCGTCCTTTAATATTTCCGTTGTTCGATTTTATTTTGGTCTTCTCTTTCTCTGTTTGTTTATCTAATTTCTTTGAGTAGTATCGGTATGCAGCTAGTAAATTTACTTTCTAAGTTGAATCACAAGGAAGTAAACTGAGGTTACTCAACAACGTACATATGATCAAGTTTGTGTAACCAATGTTCACCATTGTTTTTCACATTTTCAAAATGTGATTATCCTATATATTTAGAACGTGTTTGCGACAATGCTATTCAGATCAATATATATATATATATATATATATATAGTTGGATTATTCCATTATATCTAAGCTCAAACTATAGTGTTATGCGCCACTCTCGAGTTAGCATCAGGCAGTCACACTCGTTCAAAAACTTGGTGTAGCTGAAGAAATTCGACTTAATGTTAGAAGAGCATTCCTTCGGGACATAGGGGAGCTCTGCTTTTTTTCTTTGGCCAGAGGCTGAGTAATGACTTTCTACTGCCCATCCTTCCTGTTTTCCCTAACGACAGAGATGAACAGCTAAGATCTGTGTTCTTTGAGAAAATTGGTTATGTATGCTTCTTTGTCGGTCAGAGAAGCGTGGAAGAGTATCTCTTACCTTATATTGAATCAAGCTTTAAGCGGTCAGACAGAGGCTGACACTGTCAACGCATTGGATTGCTTATCATCTATTATCTAATATTATGCAAGAGTAGGAGGCCTATAGCACTAAACTAACGTCAAAGGCAGTACTTGCTGCGGCTGCAACTGACACAGCAGGATGTCACCGTGACTCATTTCAGTCTGGCGTCAGTGAAACTGAACCAGAGGTTGTTGATATCAAGCAGTAGAGATGGAGCCATTAAGGTTTGGAAGTTAAAAGAAAAAAAATGTTAGCCTTGTAAATCTCTTTTAAGATTCTTTTGTTATAGATTTTTCCAATGTAATGAATGAATCTTGTTCAAATTGGAAATAATTTTTGATAATCATTTTGAGGAGAAAGTATGACAAGGGAGATTGTTTAAACAAAACTCTAAGCTGTTCAGGAAAAATCATTAACCTACTACACACATTTGTCTGAAGCACTCAAAACAAGCTTTAGAAGAAGTGTAAGATATTCATTCAATGGCGATTTCTTCAGGCCTGTCTGTTTCTCCTCTTGGGACCAGACTTGGCGACTCTAAGACCTTTGCTGATGACGCTGAGCCTAGCAAGTGCTGCCTTCTTCAGATCAGGCCTGTAGTAGTTGTCCACAACCTGATAAGATTTAGACGACAACAAATCTATTAATACTGAAAGAAGAAATCATCTCAGAAGCCAAGCGTAACAAAATATATTTCATAGAAGAAAGACCCCACAAAGGAGTCTTCTTCTTACGTGTTAGCTTTCTCATCACTGATCATTGAAACCAAAACTATAATTTAAGCAAAAGTTTTCTAAAACACTCAAAACAATGTGTATAAGCTCACATAAGAGCAGAACCACTTCAAAAAGCTAAGCAACAAAAATAAATTATATTGCCAAACAATGATATTTGATTAAAAGAATTTGAGTTAAAATACCTGGTTGGCAACAGCTTTGGCCATCCTGGGGAACTCCTTCTTGAGGACAGACTTGTTAACAGAGAGCTTAGGCTTGTTTTGTTTCTTGGTCTTGGTGGTTCCGAGTACCACACCTTGCTCCTTGTCAGCTACTTGAATGGTCACTGTCTTTTTGTTTGCCAAACCTGAACTCACATTACAAAAATCCAAAACTTTAATTCACATAGGAGATGCTATCACAAATCAACATCAAACAGTCAAAAGATCTAAACTTTATTGTTTATTCAACCTAAAGCAGACATTTTTCAATCAAATCTTGAGATGCCAATACAAAAAAACTGGACAGAGTTCACTTTCAACCTAACATACTACTATCTCCACAGATTCATTCAGAGAATAATACAAGGGTTTAGGTAAATCATTTTACCAGAGTGTTTGTAGGAGTTGAGGTTGCAGAGGTTGTTGGTCTCCTTGCTGAACTGAACCTTGGCATTGCTTCTACCGAACTGTTTGACCAAGAAACAGTTGTTTCTCTTCACTATCTCCCACACCAACTGTCCTGGTACTGTTGTCATTTCGATGGATCTTCTAATGGGAATGTCAAGCTCACCTCGCAGACTCAAGAACTAGAGAGAACAAGACTCGAGCCGGGCGTTTGGTTAACACGATGAGTTCATCTTTATATGCACTCTCTGCAAAGCCCTAGTTTTAGTTCTGGGGAGAAAACTTAGGTTTATACATAACTATTTAGCAAATGGGCGTTTGGTCTAGTGGTATGATTCTCGCTTTGGGTGCGAGAGGTCCCGAGTTCGATTCTCGGAACGCCCCTTTTTAAGTTTTACCCCGTTTTTTTCAGTGAAGTTTGGTTTATGCTTTCTCGTCTTCCATTTTTACTAACGGTTACTTTACCAGCAAACACAGTTACTCTTCAGCGGAACAACCCAAATCGTGCTTTATACGGTAAGCAATGGTGGCTATCTATAATTGTATACAAACTATTTTCTTGATCACTCATCTGCAGTGCAATCGGCTGCACCAAAACATGGTAAAAATAAAAAATTTTAAATCTAGTTCCGGCAAACTATGTTATTCTTAGAAATCTACCCATAGAGACATTTTCTATCGTTTCCTTAATCCTTACTGTATTATTAAATTTTTAACTGTAGGTTTTACTTTTAGCTCCCAGATGAACTTGTTCCGAAGTTCCTTACCTGTTGGTATAGCACATAATCCTATTTTCTGCACAATTCGCATATGTAGCATACCACCATAATTTCTATTTTTATAGGATGTTAAAACAATAAGAACTTGCTTTTGTACAAGAGCTGGTTCGTGGGCACAACATCAAAAGCAAAGTTATTAAGATGAAGCTTTATCAAGCTCTCTGTTTATTCTGTTTTTCTAAGCCAAGCATAATCAGACAATGTAATCTCACAGCTTCCGTGCATGACGTATTCGTACTTATCAGCAAGCGTTTTCTTTGCTACTTGTAAAATAATCAGAGTAGTCCTGAGCATAGTCAAATGAAAAAAACACTTCGCCGTTCTCCAAATCCGGTCTAGTATGTTTTGGCGCCTAAAGTCCAACAACATTTATCCAACAATAAAAAATTATTGGATTAAATGATTCTACACCACAACGAAGACTTTAGAGTTTTATGCCTTTCAAATATATAATATAATTTGGCGCCTAGAATATGGGCTATATACCTGGTTTAGCCCACGGCCGACGATTCTGTTATCCTCTAACTCAGGAATAAGGGTTGTCGCATTCCAGTGACCGGCTCCAGCTACAGTTGTGTTATCTTTGATGTAGTCAAACTTGGCGAAGACGCAACCAAGATCACTTCCTCGTATGTATATTTTCTCTACACGGTCGAAGAAGCCATCGTCCCACTCGTTTCCAGCGCCATTGCTCGCCTGTACTCCCCTAGGGAGTGTGAAGCAGGAATCAACAGGCTCCCGGCCGCTCATCGTGAACGTAGGAACTTGGACAAGACTCGGAAAATAGGTACGGTGATGTGGATGATCCTCAACCATTTATTTTAATTTCGTTAAACTTATTATCACTCGTAGCAATGTAGATGGTAGCCTTTCGCTCCTTGTTATAAAAACACATCACGAGACTAGGACTTTTATCATCGATGAAATAACTAGGGGGATGGATGCTCCACACTTGGTAACTTGACCATTCAGGAATTGTCACATTCATGAACTTCATCCACTCCACACCCTCCCCATCCTCACTTTTAATCTTTTCTTTGGTCACCCAAATCTCTATATTCCTTGATCCACGTTCTTTCTCTAAAAACGAAAACCGATCTCCCCTATAAACAGCAAGAGATCTACGATCTTCTCGACTGAAGGTTTTAGTAGGCAAGTTACAATAAAATTCGAATCTCTCTGTAGAGAAATCAAAGGTTTGAATACAATGTTCATCACAAGCCACTCTACTATAGACAATCCAATACAAAGTTCCATTCAAGGATACACTGGACGTATTATATAATTCCTTTGCAAACTCGTAGGTTTTAGATTCCCTTGCATCAGATCCAAAATCGATATATTAGAACGCAGAGTTGTACTACTAGTAGGACTCCAAGAACTAAAGATCTTGTATTGTTTGTCAGGTCTACTGTTGTCATATCCTATCCCACTGAGATAATTTACTCTGGATTCGTTCCATCTACTCTGTCTCAACCATGGGTTGCATATACCGGTCCCGCTATTTGTGGTAAACATCAATAACCCATCGCAACATTCGTAATTCCAGACCAAAAAAGGTCTATAACCGGGAACAAACTGGGGTAAGTTATGCACCTATATAGATGGACCATCAAGGTTAACATCCACCAAACAAATCTTGAATTCGACAAACAAGATGAATTGTGGACGAGCACGAGACAAATGATTGTTGACAAAACGTTTGTCGTTGAAAAGAGCGTTCCATCGTTTGCAAACGAATCTGAAACGAGCGAGAGATTTTGTTGGAATCAAAGAGAGTATATTTTCCTCCAATTCCCAAGGAAGTTCCACCATTTGATTTTGTTTTTTTTTTTTTTTGTATGGAAGAGGTTGATGATAAAAACTATACATCACAATTCGATTTATATATAACTGGATTTGTATATATAATGAACTTACATTGGTATCAATACTACATTAAGAAGGTAAGAGAGAAATTACAATAAGTAGAAAATCGTTAGCAATCTAGATATTTTTAACAAGTCTAGATCGTTTCCCAAAAAGACAATATAAACAATTAAAATGAGATGAATATGTATTTATTCTGAAAATCTGTTTCTATTATCTTATTTTCTTTAAATTTATTAGAAAGACTGATTACAAAGGAAATAAATAAGAGACCAAATAAGTTAGTTTTAGATTAGATGACTCATGTGATTAAGTAGATTTATCTCCAAAAGAAATAAATAGGTATATCAATAGTTGTATATATAAGTGAAATTTGGAAACTAAATAACCATATTTAAAAAAAATCAAGACAAAATACTTAAACATACATTGTAAAACTGAAAGAAGATTATGATTATTATGACATATGTGTGTCTCCTTTCAAGTTTTAGAGAAATAGACATGGGTGTTGCAATCGTTTTTAAATACTTTGGATTTAGATATATTTAAATTTTGTTTTTAGTTATGTTCAAATTATTTTCAGTTAGTAATATTTTGAATTTGATATTTCATAATTTTGTTTAAACCCCATTTTAAAGAGATTCAAACTCATTTCTACTTTGGCTAATAATATTTCATATTCAAGTATTTTAAAATCAGATCAAAATAAATATAAGATTAGATATTTATGTAGATTTTGAATCCAAACACGTAGAACGTGCTTACGTACATGAAATTACTATGATGATGTTGGAAACCAAAATGCAATATTTTTGTCTTTTTAGTACCTGATGCCAGACCAACTAAAGATTATATCGTAAGGTTTTCCCGAGGTTGTTATAGGCGACTGTGGAAGGCAAGGAATGCATCAGTTTTTAAAAATGTCTCAGTAGAACCACATATATTAACGACATCACAGGCTTTTGACGGAAACAGAGGGTGTGCCGACAGGAAAGGGATGGAGTAAACCCCCGACTGGTACTTTTAAGTGCACTGTTTCTGCAGCTTGGATTAGCCCTTCTCGGAACTGTGTACACAAAAGAGGAAGCCGACATGTATGCACTGCCAATCCTCACAGTGGAAGCTACTGTTAAGGAAATACTATAGAAGCCTAAGGACTTCTATGTAATACTCATTCAGCCTATTATCTATATGGTATCGAAGCCACAATAAACCTAGCCGCCTCTTCCCTTCTTTCAAATTTTTCTTTTGCGTGTTCATCATCGTTATGTCGGACACCACCAATGGTCTCAGCTACATCATCATTTTTGCTCTGTTTTTTTTTTTTTCAGTTACCTCTTTAAGATTAAAAAAAAACAAAACTCACTTTTCTTTTTAATGTTAATTGTTCATTAGGATAGTTCTTCCTTCAAACAATGTATTGTTGTGATTGTTATGAGCCACCTTTTAAGTCAACACAACTGTCATGGGTCATGTTTGTCGCAAGATTATCAGTGTTTGCTTTAGATTTTTTTTTTAAAAAAGAAATCTCAATGTTGTAGTTCTGCAGGTTTTGCTACATGTCTCTCTCATTTTAATAAGACAAGTACATCAAGTTATGTATCTCTGTTACCCCCTGAAAGAAACGAACACGATTGCACAAAAGTTTGGATCAATTTTCTTTTAAACTGATATCAAACGAGGCCAAAAACATTGTAACTGACAGAATCTTCCTGTTGAAATTTTTGTTCTTCTTATTGATCGCAATCTTAATCAAAGAGATTGGCAAAATGGGATGTTTTTTCCACAGCTCCAAAGCCTCTGTTTCCGTTTCAGAGAAAGGCTGGAAGAGAAAAAAAAAATTGATTCATGGAAGATAACATACACAATCTTGTTCAAGTTATTGTTCCTCTCATTTAAGGGTAGTAGCCGGTGAAAGTGAAGCCTCTGCCGATGATTTCACCAGCGCAATACCACGCAAAGCATTCGAGACCAAACAATGCAGCGATTCCAGCATCTTCTACCTTCAGATCGGTTCTGTTCTTCCACAAGTTCTTCGCGTAGTCTACTTCCTTTCTGAAGGTTTCACAGCGTCCAGGAATGCTGCAATATGGAGCGGAAAAATAGTTAAGACACTGAGAAAGACCACACACACAAAGGCAAAACCAAGATTGCAAAGTTCCTTAAGTCATGGTACAGGAGGATCAAGTTCTCACCTCTAGCTAACCAGAATCTAGAAATGGATTGAATATACTATGAGTCCATGAAAAATGTTGAGGGAGAAGAGAGAGAAGGAATGACCTAGCGAGACGGGTGTAGAGAAGTTGCTTAGACAACTCTTGGCACTTCTCCACCGTAGCAGGTTCCTGGATATAGTGTTTGTTCTTCTCAAGCAACTGCCTGTAGTAAGAAGTTCCATGCTTTGCCACAAACTTGGAAGCCTCACATGCCTTTGACTGAACTTGTATCAACTTTGATGCCATCTTCACAAATCAAATCCTTCAAAATACCATTAAAAAAACGTAACATGAAGCCACTCAACATCTACCAATCTAATTACATTAAAAAAACAGAGACTTTACAATAAATTCACACATGATTGAGCCAAAAGACCTAAACTTTAAACACCTAATCAGCAATTTTTCAAGAGTAGCAGATGGAATGAGCTTCTAGTGTGAATCAACGAAACACATTCAAACTCGAAATCAGGAAGAGATGACTGAATGTAGATCTAAAAGTCACAGTACAGAAACGAATAATATAAAAAAGGGAAGCAGAAGCAACACCCAAGCAGCCAAACAAAACTGAATCAAACTCAGATTCATAAAACCCAAATTCAGAATCTGAAAAGGAGAAAAATTGCAAGAAGATCAGCGAGGCTCACCGTACCTTTGTGTAATGTGCAATTGAAACGCGGCACCGGTGAGGAAGAAGATGAGTTGATTTGGGGACTTTCTTTCTCTCGTCTCCGAGGATCTGAACGACGGCTACTCTTAATACGATGCCGTTTCGACTTCTCCTCGCTATGTCCTAATGTCCCAATACGACGACGTCTTCGTAATGTCCTGAGACGACAGTGTTTTGTGGTAATAATTTCGAACCGGACTGATAAACCTAACCGGTTTGGTGCGTGTGTAACCGGTTCAGAAAATATCTTTCGACCAATAATTCAATTTAAAATTCGTTAACAGAAGAGAGAGAGAAAAAAAAAAGAACAAGACCAAAGACTTGTTCAAGTTCTGAAATAAAAAGCTTGTGGCGGCTTCCTAAAACCCTAATCTTTCCAGTTCCTCTCTATCCCCAAAACCCTTCTCTCTCCCTTTGCTCCGTTTCTCTCTATCTCTCTGTCTCTTCACTCGTCTGTGAGAACTAGAAGAAACATGACTAAGAACAACAACATCAACAACGAGGAAGAAGAGTTCGTCAGCTTTGGACACAATCTGAACACGAAGATACGCTTCGAAGACGCTGATGAAGACGAAGCTGCACAAGTCTCCGGTGAAGCAGCTCAAGATGAATCCATGTGCGACGCCGAAGCCGTAGAGACCACCGAAGTCACTGACGATACCACCAGCGCAGATTACTACTTCGACTCCTACTCCCACTTCGGTAATTCCCCGCTAAATGTCTTCTCAAAGCTCAGATTTTTTTAAGTAGAGTCTGTGCTCTTTTGTTATGAAACTTATATGCTGAATGTTGACTCTGTTTCCACTGTTTATCTGTTTTGCAGGGATTCATGAAGTAAGTATCTTTGCCCGATTCTCCTTCATATGATTATGATTATCTGTCTGGTGTCTGATTGGAGGATTGTATCTTATTACAGGAAATGTTGAAGGATGTAGTGAGAACAAAGACTTACCAGAACGTAATTTACCAAAACAAGTTTCTCATCAAGGACAAAGTTGTTCTTGATGTTGGTGCTGGAACTGGGATCTTGTCTCTCTTCTGTGCCAAGGCTGGAGCTAAACATGTCTACGCTGTATGTCTTCCTTTTTTCCATTAAAGTTAAAAGAAATAAAAAACACTTCTTTTAATCTGAATTGATTTGGTTGAGTTTGTTCTTTAATAGGTTGAATGTTCTCAAATGGCTGACATGGCTAAGGAGATTGTTAAAGCCAATGGATTTTCTGATGGTTAGTTTATTTATTTATTTATTTGGTTAATAGGTTGAATGTTCACAAACAACATCTGCTTTGTAGATGTAACGGTTTTGTTTTGTTGGATTGCAGTTATAACGGTTTTGAAAGGGAAGATTGAGGAGATAGAGCTTCCTACACCTAAAGTGGATGTGATTATATCTGAATGGATGGGTTACTTTTGTTGTTTGAAAACATGTTGGACAGTGTCCTTTACGCTCGCAACAAATGGCTTGTAAGTTACACCTCTCCACTTTTTTGTTACAGTAAAGCGATGAGAGCCTATGGTTTCATGTCCTTGTTATTAAGTATTCTTGCCCTTTTGGTTTCGTTCATTGATAGGTTGATGGTGGGGTTGTGTTGCCAGACAAAGCCTCTCTCTTTCTTACAGCCATAGAGGATTCAGAGTACAAGGAAGACAAAATAGAATGTGAGCTCTCATTGAGTCAACCCCTTCTCTTTTTTCCAGTGTTTATCTCCATGTCTGTTGAGTGTTTTGTGTTTTGCAGTTTGGAACAGTGTGTATGGCTTTGACATGTCATGCATCAAGAAAAAGGCTATGATGGAGCCGCTTGTTGACACCGTCGATCAAAACCAGATTGTTACCGATAGTAGGCTACTTAAGGTAAGATATACACACTGACGACAATGATTAGTGTTATCCCTTCTACATGTGGTTAATGCTCATTTCATTTTGTAACAGACGATGGATATCTCAAAGATGTCATCTGGTGATGCTTCCTTCACTGCTCCCTTTAAACTAGTTGCACAACGTAATGACTACATCCACGCCCTTGTGGCCTACTTTGACGTGTCGTTTACCATGTGCCACAAGCTTCTAGGTTTCTCAACAGGTTCAGATCTCTCTGCAAATTCTTGCTAGTTAAATTGTTTCATTATGGTCTGAAACTAACCACCGATGTGAAATGCAGGACCAAAATCACGGGCTACGCACTGGAAACAAACAGTCATGTACCTTGAAGATGTGCTAACAATATGTGAGGGTGAGACCATCACTGGAAGCATGTCGGTTTCTTATAACAAGAAGAATCCTCGAGACATTGACATCAAACTAAGCTATTCTTTGGATGGTCAGCATTCCAAGGTCTCAAGGACTCAACACTACAAAATGCGTTGAAGCTCTCCTCAAAAAGAACCAGAACTTCAAACTTTGAAACTGATAAGATGCAGTTTCTAAATTGTGATATTAGTTTTTGTATTTTTTTTTTTTTACTTTAAGTTTTGCAACATTCCCTTTGCTTCACAGTTCACACTGCTACATTTGTCCTTATGCTTCTGAGTTTGAGATTAATGTTTTTCCCTTAAACTATCTCTTGTATCTGGCTGTCTTGTGTTACAGAACTGTTGTTGCTCAACACTTACGTGGCATGTTTGTTGACTTGGGAGGATTAACTAAGTTTGTAGAGAAAACGAACCAAGAAATACACGTGCTTGCTATGGATATTACTGTTTAAGAGAGTTAAATATTATATATAAACCACGTTTCACAAGTAGTCTTAATTGAGCATTATATTCATCTGTGTGTGTATAAATGAAGGGCTTGGATCTGAACTCTTAGGCCACTGGGAGTTTTCTGGAGTAAACAACGTACATTGGATCCGAACGTCCTGGATTTGGAGATATATCAACGGCCTGAATTGGTCACAAGTTGAAAATGGATCTCTATAAAGAGTGTTTCTAGTTGAAGGTGTGTTGATGAATATGTATAGAAATACATACCTGAGGAGGTTCATATCCACCAGCATAGTGAAAGTATGATCCAACAATGAGAGCATGATCTGCATCACCGGTCGATGTCCATATCGAGATTGCTTTAGTGAAGAAGCAACGGTTCGAGAAGCTGCAGAGACAAAGACAAGAGAGTAAGTGATGAGTTTGAATCCACAAGACATGGCAGGTCTGTGTTAAAGAGAACCAACCTCATTAGAGCGAGTCCTCCTGGCTTGAGGATTCTGTTCATTTCCTTGAAAACTATAAGTGGCTTTGTAAGATAATCCACACTCACCTAAATGAGATACCAAGAAACATTGTTTATTGGTTGGTCCGGACTTTGAGTTTCAATTAAGAAGTAAGTTTTGGAAAGTTTGTGTCTTACCACATTGGTAATAACTTGGAAAGAATTGTCTTCAAAAGGAAGCTTTGGATTGACATTCAAGTCTTGGACTATGTACTCGGTGAGAACCTGAGAGACAATATGATACGATGATCCATCTCATCCCTTAATGGTAAACATAGAGACTATTGAATCTTGTTTTACCGGATTGCGCTTAAGCTCTTCTTCATTCATACCCATTCCAACAATTCGTTCTTGCTTATACCCGGCTGGATAATGACTTACCTATGTAAAACATCACAAGAACCAAATAAGTCTTTAGCCTCAGAGGGTTCTCAACACACAAGAAAAATGGATAAAAAGGATTTGCAATTTAGTTAGTATGTACCCAACTGCTACACATGTCGAGTATGCTCACTCCTGGAGTCTCGCTCTCAGGCAGAACCTTGGAGTAGTACTTTGTCAATGCAGCTATTGCTGGATCATCAATGTGTGTCACAAACCGCGGAGCTTCGTAGAATGTTGAATCAGACGACCTGACAAAAAAACCACAACATCATTCAGTCACAAGATCTCTCAGTATGTCTGAAAGCAAAACAGAGTAGAAAACAGAGTAAGAGACAAAAGCTTACTCGTCGAATCGCTGGAAATCTTCTTCTTTGAAAGGAAAATTCTCAGGCCATTCCACTTTACTCAACGCCTAAGATTCAAAGAAAGAAGTTCGATTTCAGACACTTCCACAAACAACATTTTAAACAAAATGTATGATCTGTTTCGTTCATAAGTTACTAGATACAGAGTACATTCCGATTTCTACATTCCCAAAATGTCCAAAGGTACGAACTTTGAAAAGCTTAGCAGTTGGTACGAATTAACTAGGATGGAACCAGAAGTGAGAAGAAGAAGACCTGTTCGACGGGAGAAGGGTTCGTCTGCCTCGCGGAAGCGATGAAAGATTTGCCGCCAAGATTACCGGACATGTTGTTCATCCACAAGGACGTGCCGACGAAACCGCCGAGAACAAGCCGGCGACGTGAAGAGGCGCGAATCCAATGGTCAAAAGGTCTCGAAGCAGCCGTTGGGAGGAGATTCAGAGCAGAGGAGTTTGAGAATGACGGTGGGAGAGGATTGGATCGGAGTCTGAGGCCAAGAAAGTTACAAGTTTTCGACATGGTGGACTTTGTCTGGTTTCGAAGAGGGTTTGGGCTTTTCAGGACAGAACATGACGAAGAGATGGTGAAGATGACGATGAGATGTCTAGTGATCCAAACCGCTCTTACGTGGTCGTTTCTTTCGTAGGGGGGTTTATTCTACACTTCACAAAGATTTGGGGAATAAACTGCAATAGTGTAAACTAACAGGTCTTTTTGCAATAAAAGTAGGAAAAAACACAAATTGGAGTAATTACATCAATTACCAGTGATTCGATTAATTTGAACTTTCAAGAAAAACCTAAGAAGAAAGATACAGTTATGTATAACTATATTTATTTTTATTTTTTATATATTTTCAATTCATGATTCCCTTGATTTGCTTACTGAGAATTTATGAAAAATAAAACTATATGATATAGTTTGAACTTGGACCGTATGAGTTAACTTCTTTTCCTAAAATTTCATACAGACACTTTAAAATGGTCTTCCCAAGCGGATAAGGAGAAGCATGCAAGAGTTAGGCAATCCATCTCTCTAGAAAACATCTCTGACCTCTCTCTAGAAAAAACTCTCGCCGTGAATATCGAGTCCGGCCGACAGGTGGGCTTCCACAGCCACTGTCGGTCCGGTTTGTGTTTGTTGTTTGTCTTTTCTTTATGATTAATAGTAGTATCGGTTCTGGTATTTATCCGACAACCTTTGACTCCGGCGGCGTGTTTTTCTTTTGGTGGCCGTCCGGCTTTGTCTCCGGCGTCGTCACTTTCTCCTCTTGTGAAGACGGCTGGCTTTTGGTGGTTTCTGTGGAGGTGTGTTGGCCTCGTATCCAGGATGAGATCTCGATTTCGATCGATTGATGCTCTCTGTTGGAAGAGGTGATGGTGATGAAGGTGTATGCGTAGTAGACGCATAACTTTGGAGTGGTCCGGTGAAGCGTCGGTTTTACCGGTGGTCTTCTACGGAGAGTTGAAGCTGATGAAGCCCTATACCTTTAATACAGTCGTTAGAGGTGGGTTTTCGTCAGAAAAATGGTGGAGAAGGGAGGTTCTCCGATTTGGATCTGGAATGTTACAGGGGACCGGTGATCGGAAGTTTTCCCCGACTTGGAAACCCAAAACGGCGCAGCGGTGGATGATACAAACACGTGTCCTTCCTTATAGCCGAGGATTTCAATACGTGTAGTGGACGTGCGTTTTCCTTCTCCACGTGCTTGCAGCCATCTTAGATTAGGGTTTCTGGTTTCTTGGGCTTGGGCCCATCTGGTGTAGTTTTAGCTTTCCTGTTTTTTTTTTTTTTAGGCTTTTGTGTGAGTTGTTTTCTTGTTTGTGGGCTGAGTCCCTTTAATAAAATAAAATTAGATGGCAAAAAAAAAAAAAAAAATGGTCTTCCCAAAGCATAAATTCCCGAGGCACCAATACAAAGACAAAGTAAAGATCGATGTATGCCATCATGGACTTGATTATTATTTGATATTCTTTTCCCAACACCTCACAGTCTCACAATGCAGCCAATTATATTAAACTGTGAACAGAAATTGACCCTTTTTAATTATATATATCCTACTATTTAGAAATGTTACCTTCTTTCTTTGTTTTATTGTTTGTTTGCTACTAATGTTTATGAATTGCTTCTCCTCTAATAACTACACACCATTGACATTATTGTAATTACTTACTTTGTTCTTAGGAACATCCGATATTCTTACATTAAAATCGGAATTAAAATACTTAAAGCATATATCAAAGCTAGTTCGTATCTATGTAGGATCAAATTAACAACTTTTAGAAATAGAATTATATGGACCTTTTGTTTAGTTTTGCAAAAGCAGAAATATATATAAAACCTTTGAATGAATATATATCGACGAGTAATGAAAAGATTGATTTTGTAGGGATATAAAAGTGAATTAATTAAATAATCTCAGAATTTTAGAAGAGTTTGAAATTCGAATTATATTTTTCCTAATATCATATATGTATAAATATATAACATGTAAATTTTCACACAGTTTTTATAAACTAATTCAACTCCAATAATAATTATTAAAAATAATTTTACGAAGTTAATTGTATAGAAATGTTTGTTATATATCACCAACAGACTATAATCAATCACAACATACTAAAATCAATTATTAATACAAAATTTCACATTTTAAAAATAATATTTTATATAATTTTACTTATATTTTATATAATTTTTATTTATATTTTGTATGATTTTTACTTATATTTTATATAATTGTATTAAATTTTATATGTAAACATAATTTATATTTATTTGATAATAATATTCATAAAAACACTAGTATGGTTTATATAATTTTTATTAATTAATAAATATAATATTCCCTCTCGTCGCTTAGGAGTAGCTTGTCCTCTAGACCAAATTCAACGATCTTTTTAGGTTGTATTGTAGGCTTGTAGCGTCATGTGAATGACGTAAACACCATTTGAGAAGTACAATTCACAATATGGACGCAACACACAGCACGTCCGCATCTATAAATAAGTTAAGACTTTGCTTCTTCTCATGCTTATTTCTCACCTCTTAAGTAACATAAACAGAAATCAGAAAGAAAGACAACGGCAGAGCACTTTAGGTTCATTCTCACTAGACAATCAGATGCATTCTCTGCCACGGAACCTTCAGCTGCTCGGGGCCAGGGCTCTAACGGAGGCGAGGAGATCGTACGCGCCGTACAGCAATGCTCCGTCGGGAGTGATGCTACGTGATAGCGACGGGCAGACCTACAGTGGAAGCTACATTGAATCGGTGGCTTCTTTCCCTAGTCTAGGGCCATTACAAGCTGCGCTGATTGACTTCGTGATTGATACAGGCGGCAGAGAGTTCAAGAATATCTCCGAAGCGGTGCTGGTGGAAACACGTTCGCGTTTTCGTCAAGAGGACACGGCGAGGATGATTCTACAGAAGATAGCCCCCGGGTGTTCTTTCAAGGTCTTACATTGTTCTGGAAAAAAAATTAATGCCTATTTTATAAGATGTTTACAAGTATTTTTTGGGTCTAAATTTCTTTTATCCAAATAGATCCGGATCTGAAGAGAACCGATCCAAATAAACCCGAATCTGAAAAGAACCAACCTGAATAGACCCGACAAAAAAAAAACGATTCGAATAGACCCGATCCAAAATAAAATATTTAAATTTATTTATTAAATTTAATATTTTTAATTGAATTTTTAGAGTTTAAAAATGTTTTATGTTAATTATTAATAGTTTAATTTAAGTTATTTTGTAAATGTTTAGATATATATATGACAAATATTAATTAAATTTGAGTAAGTTTGGGTATATTATGTATTTTTCAGATTCTAAATACCTGAATTCGATCCGGATCCGATATGGACCCGAAAAATTACGGATATTTTACAGGTATTGGAATTATAGATTCGAACCGATCCGGACCCGACAAGACCCGATCCGAAACCGACAAGATTCGATCCGAAAAATTACAAATACCTATATGGATCTAAATTTTCAGGACATGAAGGATCATGACCCGAACCCGATCCGACCCGAGGACCCGGGTGCCCAGGCCTAACTAAATGGATCATATGTCTTTCATAGAATGAATTAATTAACGTCTTCAACACATTAACGTCTGAACGAATAGTATAAAGGGCTTATTTGCCAAATAACCAAAAAAAAAAGAAAATTAGATTTTAAGAGAGAGAGTAGAGAGATAGGAAGAGAAATAAGGAGAGAGAGAGTGTTTTTGGTTAGATAGTGGGTTTATGTTTTTTTTATGGTTATAGGGTGCAAATTCCCTAGTATAAAATCACATTTTTGAAAGAAAAAAAAAAGTTATTATTTGGCTAGCCCAGCGTATATACACGCTTCCACTCCTCTTATCCGTCCCGGGATCCATCGTCCCTCCAAATAAATCCCCAATCGGATCCGACCCGACCGACCCGGGAACAAGAAGAGATAATGGATCGACCCAGCTTCCTTATCCACGCCGACGAAGCCGAATCCGCCGCGAGACGACACGGCGTCTCCGTCGTCAACCTCCTCCCTCTCCTCGTCAACCCAGCGAAACCCCTCGCCCGTCCTCCGATCTCGAAATTCCACGTCGCAGCAGTCGGACTCGGATCGTCGGGTCGGATCTTCGTGGGCGTCAACGTCGAGTTCCCAGGCCTCCCTCTCCACCACTCGATCCACGCCGAGCAGTTCCTCGTCACCAACCTCACGCTCAACTCCGAGCGTTACCTCCGTCGCTTCTCCGTCTCCGCCGCTCCCTGCGGCCACTGCCGCCAGTTCCTCCAGGAGATCCGCGACGCCCCCGACATCAGAATCCTAATCACCGATCCAAACGCCTTCCGCGACGCCGTAACGGATAAAAACGACACCGTTGCGGAGGAAAACGACGCCGTTACGGAGAAAGACAACGCCGTTACGGAGAAAGAAGTCGCCGTTACGGAGAAAAACGATGCTGTTACGGATAGAAACGACGCCGTTTTTGAGAAAGAAGACGGTTACGTGCGGTTAGAGACCATCTTGCCGCACAGATTCGGGCCTAACGACCTCCTCGAGAGAGACGTCCCTCTACTCCTCGAGCCACACGATAACCGTCTCACTCTCTTAGGTGTCACCAACGGTCATATAGATTCCGATTTAAAGCTGACGGCTTTATCCGCCGCGAATCGATCCTACGCGCCGTACAGTCGGTGTCCGTCGGGAGTGGCGCTGGTGGACTGCGAAGGGAGAGTGTACAGAGGATGGTACATGGAGTCGGCTGCGTATAATCCTAGCTTGGGGCCAGTGCAAGCGGCGGTTGTTGATTTCGTGGCGAATGGTGGAGGCGGAGGGTTTGAGAGGATCGTCGGAGCTGTGTTGGTGGAGAAGAAAGATGCGGTGGTGCGTCAAGAGGAGACGGCGAGGATGCTGTTGCAGGTTATTGCTCCGAAATGTGATTTCGAGGTCTTCCATTGCTGAGATTCTTGTGAGAAGCTGATAAAAACTAAAGCTTTGTTTGTAAAGTCATAAAGCTTTCAGTTTGATGCAATGTTTCTTACGATGATGATGATGATGATGAAAACCACTCTGTTCGTTAAGTCATGAACTTTCAGTTTCTTAATATTTGTAATTTGATGCAATGTTTTCTATGATGATTAAAAAAGGCCAAACCTTTGTTCACTTAGTTTCACCACAGTCGCTGTGTAGACAACAAATTCTGAAAGGCAAAACAGAGGCACTCTGTTTCATTTGTTAAGAGGAAGAAGAAAGTGTGGACAAATGCTACGTTCATTGTCACTTTCTATTCATCATCATCATCTTCCAAAACGAACAATGACTCTGTATTCCTATACATGCCATGCAACAGAACAACGTGCAAACCAGCCAAAACCCCAGTCAGAACACCACTGGATATGTCGGTTAATAGAAAAATACAGAGTGTGAGGACCAACACGGCCAGCACCAAAAACAGAGTCATTAATCACTCTGCTAAATATCAGAGCAGTTGTTCATTCTCCCGGGAGTAGACGTAGATCCATGCGATTACGAAGATAAAGAGAGGTGGACCGGTTGCTAAACTATGCAATCTAGTCACACGTGCATCATACATCGATAACTTGCATGCTTTGTAGTTTGTAGCAATAATAACAAAGTGGTTAAAGATACATTTGCAATTGCCTATTGGCAAAAGAATCATAAACATGCTTCAGGAGCTATTCTTTTATACCAAAAAAATGACAGATATACAGAATATTAAGCTCAGTGTTTGCTTGAGCAACCAAAGATTGTTGCAGTAATAAATCTACAAGTTTGACAGTTCAACTTGATCCAGCTGGCTTGGCTGCATTCGTCTGCCCAGATAAAGATTCCAACGTAAACCCTTCAGGTCCTTTAGCTGGACCAATGCTGCAACGATCCGTGTTGTGCAGTCTGATGCCATCTTTTATCTTCTGAAACTGAAAGAACAGAAAATAAAGAAGGGAATGTCAAATAGCACTGAGAACCCCCTTGACAGCTCTATAAGTTTGAAGGGAAAGTGTATGAGCAGAGATTCTTTACCTTAGCAAGAGAACATGAAAAGGACTCGAGCTGGCCATCAGCTCCACGGTAAAAGTGGAAGTAAGGAAGCACTTTCACATTCAAGCTCTTGCACATTGGTTTGTTCGCATCAAAGTTAACTTTGAGGAACAATATATTGGGATTCTCCACCGCCGTTTTGCAAAGCTGAAAAGAGTTTGAACAAGACACAAAACATCTTACTATCAATCTCAGAATCACGAAAGAGAAATGAAGGTAACTTGAAGTAACCTTAGGGAACAAGGCTCTGCAAGAAGCACACCAAGTTCCATAAAACTCTACAATGACAAGTCTTTCTCCCGCTTCGCTTAAAGCCTTCAAGAACTCTTCGGTGGAATGAATGTCGACCATGTTTGGTCCAGCATTCCTCTCCCACCATTTCGGTGGCTCTGTCTCGGCAACACTCTCATCTACCTAAACCACAAACACACACTCAAATCACGGTCGAAAGCATCACCATTTAATCTGAACTAATCCAAAAGCATCAACCTTTCTAAACAAAAACTGAAACTTTACACTTAATTTCTAATCATCTGAGACTGAAGAACATAACTTAGCTCCTAATCAGCTCAAGAAACAATCAATTTCCAAAAAAGGGTATTCGAATAACGAGCAGAATGTGTTAAAGTTTTCACCTTGACACGAGCGACCTTGGCCTTGGCTCGTCTAATGGGGCTACGGCTTGCGAGACCAGGAGACGGGTAATGAGAAGAGGAGCACGAGGGAGAAGAGGAGAGTATACTCAATCTCTTGTCGGAATTCAGATTGGTATTTGGAGGTAAGCAAGGACAATGAAGCGTGGTTGCAAAGGAGGTGAAGGACGAAGAAGAGACGCCAAGGGCCTGAACCGACGTCGCTGATAATCGGACGACTCCAGCCATCTAAATTTAGGGACGAGAGTGAGCTTGTTCTTCGATCCCAGAGAGAAAGAAGCTTTCTCTTAAGAAGATCAGAAACTGTCTGGTTCAGATTCCAGTTATGTTTTTCCTCATCATCTGCGTTTTGGCCGCCGTCATTTACTTGGCGTTTTGTTGTTGCGTTTGCGTTGAAAATGTGTAAACGCGTTTTGTTTCTGTGTTTCGACACGGAACGCAGAAAATAATGGTTTTATGGTTGGATATAACAAGAAAACTATACAAATGCCATTTATATATATATATATATATTTTTTTTTTGGACAACTCAAATGCCATTTATATTTATATGCTGATTTTTTAGGTTGAAAATTTGAAATGAAATTGTTCATTTAAATGTTTTCAAAGTGAAATTGGTCATTGAAATTGTTCCAAGAAAAAGTTTATAGACACCAAAATATATTACAACCAGAACAGGATTGAAGATCAAAAATAAATCAAAAGCTCATAAACGTCTCAAGTTTGCTGCGGTTGAAAACGCAGTCATAGAGTCTCGGCTACCTTTTTATTGACAGAAAAAATGAACTTACAGTTACTCAACTTACGTGCGTGACAAGAGAACGGTTGAAGGAAACTCATTAGATCCATTATTTGGTGCAGCCTTAAGCCCTAGAATCGTACTAATCACATTATATATCTCAACATTCTCAAAAGAAGGCACTTTCCTTCCTTTTGCAAACATAGGACCATGCCCTATGAATATAGTCCTCATCGAGAAGAAAGCATTGTCATACCCATGAGCTCCACCACACTCTTTAGCTTCACTCCTCTTCTGCTCGACCTTGAACCCCTCATCAACTAGTCCTATAATAGGTGGGATCCTCTCACTCTCTGTGTAATGCAACCTGCTAGGTAAGTCTTCTTTGAGATAAACCTTCAAGTACTTACCGTTCTCTACTTCACCTGAGTTCAAACCTTCTTTGATCTTAGCCACTATGTCTGATGCATTATGACCAGAAGGTGGTTTAATCGCTAGCAAAGGTGTGTAGTCATGAACCCAGCTGCTAGGGATCTTGATCCATGGAGATAGATCATCAAGAACGATGAGTTTCTTATCACAAGTTCCAACCATTCCATGATCACCAACCATGATCATAGTCACATCCTCAAAGATCCCTCTTCTCTCCAACCCATTGATTAATCTACCAATCAAACGATCGATGTTGACTACAGCTTCAGTGATCCGGGGATCATCAGGGCCAACTTGGTGACCCTGATGATCCGGATCTTCGAAATAAAGCGTCATGAAGCTAGGGACTTCGCTACTAGGCAGATCGAAGTAGCTCAAGATGGTATCAACCCTATCATCAAAAGGAACAGATTCATTATAGTTCTGACAGAAACCTTTAGGGCAATCCCAAGAGCCTTTGTGTACCTCAGAGCCAGGCCAGAAGTAACTAGATGCCTTGAGCCCTTGGTTCACTACTGTCTCCCACAATGGCTCACCTAACCACCACTCTGGCTCGTGGCTAGCCATTGTGAAAACATTCCCTGTTTCTGGATCCATAAACTTGTTGTTGATGATGCCGTGGTACGCAGGGTACAGGCCTGTGACGATGGAGTAATGGTTAGGGAAAGTTAGTGTCGGGAAAACCGGGATTAAACCGGTTTCTGCTTCTGTTCCGTTGGTGATCAACCGGTGTATGTTGGGTAGTTTGGTCTTGAGTTGGTGACCGAAACGAAACCCGTCTGAGGATATCAGTAGAACCACAGGCTTGTCTAGTTTCTTGAGTGGGTTGGAAGAGAAGAAGACGAAGAAGAAAATACCAGAGAGAGCGACGCAGGTGGTGATAACGAGAGATGTGAAGATGAAGCAGGTTGCGTTGTTATTGTTGTTGTTGTGGAGAGGTGCGTTTGATTGGCTTGGTAGGTCTTCTTCTGGTAGTAAAGCTTTGTGCTTTTAGCGGACAATGTGTCGCTGGAGATCATTGCTTCTCTCTTTCTCTGGTGTAGCTTCTTCTTTACAAACGATGACCTACTACTTAACACACAAAATGGAAGATACCGTATCTCACACTCAAGATCTCGGTGGTAAACCTAGAAATGTAAACCTAATCTCCTCAAATAACGGACAATGACTCCAACGTAAAAACAGACTTCGCGACAATAAAGGACAATAACTAAAACGGTTCCGATCGTTTAATCGATGGGATGTAATGTTTCTTCTCAAAAATCCTTTGCAAACTTTGATCAGTGTTTTTGAGGTCAGAGGGAAAGAAAAGAGACCAAGTCTTGGAGTGACTTGCACGTTACGTTTTACACGGATCGTGATTCTTATGGACGCTCGTGAATCTGCCACGTTCCCCTTGTAACAAGTCCACTATTTATTAGTCAACAGCTAAACAGAGTGGAAGGTGTCATCCTTTTTTTTTTAGTTCTCTCTGGACAAGACTTACGATATTGTTTTCAAATTTTTGGTATTGGAACTGCTCTGATTAAGTCTGAGCTTTTCTCTGTATCCATATGAGTGTGTCTGAAGATTTTGGTGAGTCTTACTTGACCTATGTTGTTGCAACTGTTCTTATATAAACAGGGTGATTTTGGCTACTGTATTTGCCATCAGTCTGGTAAAGACATTCTTACAACGTAGCAGATTTTGGCTACTGTATTTCGATCTCTGCGAAGTTACCGGATCCAGAATTTAATTGAAGCTTATACCTTGCCTTCATAAGTTGGCAAGCCTTTCTTGCTATGATCTGCTCAAGACTAAGCTTTTCTTGTATAGGAAGTTACCTTACGAAAATCTAACCAGCTAAGCTAACAGAGCAGGTCTATAAGTTGAACCTTGGTCAACTGGTATGACTATCACATCATGAGCATCCAAGTTGTAGTATCAGGTCTTTCAAATAATTCAGAAGGCTTAGTCACACAAGTTTGCTATGAGAGTGCAACGTCCTGATATCGGGAGCTGATTATAGAAAGACTTTCCGAGCCATTTGAAACTAGTGGGCCCTAAATGTAGCCCAATCAATTTTTAAAGAAACAATTTATATTTTTCTTCCATTTTTTTAAAAAAAATTTACTCTTCTTTTTTTTTTTGTCACAGAAATTTTACTCTTCTAGTTTACAACTTTACATGCATTATTATTAATTAATCGGAACAAAAATGATATTACGTAGTAAGTAATTACATAGCTTGATATAATGAATGGAAGATGATTTTTACTTTACGGCATTAATTTTCATAAATAAACTATGATAAACAAAGATATGCATACTGGTTTTTAACGATGTCGCTGTCATTACCCAAGCTCGAACCCGCAAAATGGATGTCAATGAAAAAGAAGTAAAAATCATGTATTGTAGTTATTTATATGATGTTGGCAAAAATAAATGGTCAGTAATTTAGATAATGATTTTAAAAAAAAAAATTAGATAATGATAGTTGTGTTTTGTTGGTAAATGATAGTGATTTTGTATGTTACAGTCAATAGCTCTATCCCACAGATTCAGTAATCACAATCATTAATCGAAGAATAAACTGGACTTAATGTCCATCTCATGATTACGACCATAGGTATTAAAGTAAAGGTTGCAGATTAATCAGTTAGGTTGGTAGAATCTCGGATAACTAGATCATGCTTCTAATTTGGAAGTACACACATTTTCTTACACGTTTTAAGCTCTTTTTCATTTATTTAAATTAAAAAAAAAAATCAATGATGGTAATTTAGGACTGAAATTTTATATTTTAATCAAGACCAATTGATTTAAAACTCGTATAATGAAATCTACATATATTTTGATCCATGAGGTCACACTCGCTTTAATAATTTCATTAAAAAATTGTTTGTATGGTCATATTTTGCCACATGACACTTAACTATGCTGGGTATTTGGGATCCTAATCGGATTTCGGTTTTGTCCAATCAGACTTCGGTTTTTTAAGTTTATCAAAATCAGTCCAATTCGGGTTATATGAAAATTTGGTTCGGAACCGGTTCAGATTCTATCGAGTTCGGATTGGGGTTAGTAAATTTTCAAAGCACTTGTACAATCCGATGTACTTTTGGGTTCGGGTCCCAATCGGTTCTTCGGTTTAAAAGTACCTGATTTGTACCTATTTTGTAACCAAAACATAAGTAAAACCGGTTCTTTGGTTTTAAAATACCTGATTTATACCTATTTTGTAATAAAAAATAAGTAAAATTGATTCAAAAATAAGAAAGGAATATCAACTGTGATCATTCAAAATCAAACAAAAGATAAACATATTTATTGATAGAAAGAAAATCAAATAAATGAAAGCATAAAATGAAAATCAAGTTCTCAGTAAATGAGAAACATTATTCAATGAAAACAAAATTAAAATCTAAAAACTTCAAGCTTTAACCGCCACATTCAACCATCAACCTTCATGTAATAGAACCACTAACCTTCGTATAATAGATAATTATCTTAGATGTTCAGTATATATTAGTGTATTTTGAATATATATTAGGAATTGAGATAATGTTTGGTACAAAATCTTTTATGGGTTTTAAATATTTCGGGTTCTATCGGATATCCATTTAGGTTCGAGTTCGGATAATACTCATAACCTGAAATACCATAAAACAAGATCCATTCGATATTTATGTCAGATTCGGATCGATTCGGATTCATTTTTATCGGATCGGTTTATTCGGATTTTCGGGTTTGGTTTATTTGTCCAGCCCTACACTTAACCTTATAACAAGTGAGTATTTGATTTACACTTATCATATCTTTTAAAATAGTGTTATGGTATTTGGAGTAAGTTCTATAAATCTTCAAATAATTATGAATGTATCTATTTTTTCTCTTTTGTTCGTACAACCAAAGATTTTTATAAATATTTTTAAATTTCCAGCTTATGTTTTATAAAGACCATAGACTCTTACGCTCCCAACCTTTTTAGAGTAACCAACCAAAGTTTAATCAAATACACAAAATAAACATTTGCTTCGATGACAAAAAAAATCTGCTTCATCTTATTTTCTTTGAATTACCATGGGATGAAAATGAAGGGACCATGAAACCAAAATTAGAAAAGGATAGATCCAAGAAAGATGTTAATTATCAACCTTTTGTATTTTTGTGAAGGGACATAGACAAATGCAAAGAAAGCCTTGTAAACCATCACATTTGGCCTTTAATTCATTTCAAAACATATTGAACACTCTATTTCAAGCATCAGTTTGGTTCACTTTGAGAAAACAATTAAAAGGTCTACAAAATAAACCACATATTGCTAGCTAGGTCCCTAGATTCGTTCTTGACACCTTCTTTTCGTTACTTTCTTATTTTTATTTGTCATATTTTTTCATGGGCAGCTTGGGGTATATGTGCGTATTCCTTTAAATAACAGGTCCACTTAAAACAATAAAAAATAAAATAAAATAAAAAACAGGTCCACTTTTTTTTTTTTTTGAACACAAAAAAACAGGTCCACTTTGTATAACATAATAATCACAAAAGCTTTATAAAGGAACACCAACCAAAAGAATTTGAATATCAATGAGATAATTTACTTAATTCACATATCATCCCAAGTTCATGATCGTAGCCGATTATGGATGAATAAAAAAGTAATGGATTGTACATTCTCAAAACCGTAAGAAAATAATGCAGCTTCTAGTAAAATTTTCGATATCTTTTCTTGAATTAATAACTTTTTTTTTACTTTTCTATTTTTTTTTTAATTCTATTTTGCCAAAGACAGTAATTCGTGTGGACTTTCATTTCATTTTAGATGATTAAACTGTTGATATCAGGACTATGCGTTTCAGGTACCGGTTCGGTTCGGATAGTTTGGATATCAGGTAGTTTGGATAGGAGGCTAGAGGATCTATTTACTACTTGACTATTTTCGGTTCGGATTCGGTTCGGATAGTTTTGGGTTCGGTTTGATTTGGTTCGGATAGTAAAACAAAGAACCGAAAAATACCCGGAAATATATTTGGTTCTGGTTCCGATTTGATTATTTCGGATGGTTCGGGTAATTTAGGTTAAGTATCATGTATTTTGTTAAAATATCAAATAATTAGATAATTAGATAAAAATATTTAGATAAAAATTTCGAATAGTTTCGGTTACTTTGGATATTTTAGATAAAAATATCCAGATAGTTTCAGATACTTTCATGTAGTTCGGATACTTTATAATAGTTTATCTTCTTTCAAATAACTTTTAGATACTTTTAATAGATTTTTAAATTAAAAATATATATTTAGTTATGTTATATATCTATATAATTAATATTTTTATAAATTTGAGTACCTATTTGATTCTCAGTTCGGTTCTAGTTTGGTTCGGTTATTTCGGATATATAAATTTGGGAACCATTCAGGTATTTAAGAGTTTTGGTCTGGTTCTGATTTTGAATATTTCAGTTCCGTTCTTTTTCGATTATTTGGTTCGGTTTTTTTTGCTCAGGTGCCTAGTTGTTATAATAGCAATACAAATGAGAATGCTTGCCGCTGTAGAAAATGATTTTGCTAGGGCAAAAGTAAGAGTTAGGCAGTAAAAATTGACAGATAAACAAAGCCACAAAAGTTACTCTTTGATGGGTTGTTGGATTTTCATCATAATTTTCCAAAACATAAATGATTTTTCAGTTTGTTGATTACTAATGATTATAAATGTGTCATGATCTTTAGAGAAGAAAAGAAATTAGTCATGATCTGATGTTTTGATTTGTAGTTTTGTGAAGATGGAGAAAAATTCATATTAGGTGAAACATCTTCTTCACTGATTAGCTCATTTGATTTAATGTTTTTATGCTATTCAACTTCTCTTTTCTTTTTCCATCAACTCATATGTTGCCACCAATTTGGTCAAAAAGCTCAGGCAAATTGGTTTATTATTCCTTTTTTTCCTCTTTCTCAAATGACCATTGTTTAGGGTAGTTACATTATTAAATTATCTACACATAAAAATTCAGTGAAATTAGCAACTTACAACATAACTAAGTAATTATGTAGTTAAGAGAGAAATTTGATAAACCAGGGGAAGACCTTGGGAGCGTCTTGAGACCTAGAGATAAGATCTACCGAGGTTTCTGGGAATATTATATGAAAACACTAGCTCTGTGAAAATAACGTTATACTATTTACGATGGGTGAACAAGACTCTTGCCATTATATTTATATGTGGCATTAAAGGTTTCAGCGACATTTGATAAAAGAAAGTAGTGACAAATACACGTAATGTGTATCACTTGTGTATATTGATCCTTAGGGTTAACTTATGGTTACCTAGATGAATAACATGCCATGTACCAAAAAAAAAATAACATTCCGTAGTTTTTTAACTTTAACATGCCATACTTGTTTATTGTTTCTAATAAAACTGTTGCTTCGTTGTTCAAAAATATCCATTATCGTCAAATAGCACAGTCATACACACACTGACACTGTGACACAAGCTCATTAAAGACCATGTTACTTGGAATATATTGTTGTTTATAGGTAAATGTATAGTTTCTTGAGGAAGAAATTTGTTAACACGTCTTTGAAATTTTGAAGAGTGACGAACGGGCCGGTTCGTGGTTGAATGAGGATGGTACTTGACAACCAAAAACTGGTATGGTAGCATAGCAATGGCATACGATTTTAAAATTATATCAAATACTATATAGTGTTAATTTATTCTATTTTTACTAATTTGGAAAAAGACAGCAAGTGGGGCATTTTTGTTTTCTTTAGCAATATAAAGCAAATCAAATTGTTTCACAATAATAGAGTGGAGTCCGATTGAATAGCTCTCTATGAATTGACCATACAAACAATATAATAAACATGTTGGAACAAAAACACCAGAAATATACGTACGAATGGGATATGATTTAAACCAATAATATAATTAAGATTTCTGGATGTGATGAATCTGTACTACAACTTACAGAATCAACACTAAGATCTGATCACCATTAGTGTCAGAAGCTTTGGCAGTATATCTAACCCTTCATCGAGCTAGGAGTTAGGTTTTAACAACTTTTTGATCACTTTAAATTTACAATAGCTAATCAAACCAATCAATTCAGAGTCACAGACAAAACTAGAATTCTTTACGATATCTTTCATCTACCAACAAAAAAAATTGATTCAGCTACTTTTGTTTTTGTTCCAAAGAAATCAATAGCATGGTGCCATTGCAAAAGACACTTTACTTTCCATTTATATGGATCTCGTTATTGGTTAATTAATTAAAATAACACTTTGCACAAAAAGAAAAGAAAATAAAAGAATGCGGGTATCCATTTCTAACCACAAATTAAAATTTGTAATTAATAACTTTAACAATATTCAAAAATACAGAAATGTAAACATGTTTAAAACATGAGTATTTTAATGACTCGACTACTGAAAAACTTAGCGTCACAATAAATAATTATAACAATTTATGTTGTGAACGGGACATATAACTATAACATATAGGAGTTAAAACTATAACATATATCATTTTCTTAAATTACTTGTAGTAAAATTTATAACACAACGACTGACGATCCAACAATCTTGGAGCATTTGAGATTGGATGTCTGTATTTTGACTATCCCTAGCAGCATTTTTTGTATTTAAATTCTAACAATCAAAAAATTATCTGCAAGGTTTGTTTTCCCAAAAACACCAAAATTTTGTTAATCCAATCGTGTGTTAATGTTTTCTTCTCGCATGATTCAAAGAAGAATTATTGATTATGATGGACTATCTGGAATTGATTTAATCATAATTATAGTTCAGATAGAAACGAGAATATAACTGTGGCAAAATTGATTCTGGCCTGTACGTTGATGTGATTAAGATGTGAATTTTGATATATTTCTTAAGTTAATTATTCTTTCATTTCCAGTATAATTAAAATAAAGTCGGAGTCCTAGCAAAAATAATAAAAATGTATAAAATAATATAAAATATTTCAAATGACGAAAAATTTTATAGGACTCATGTATTTTTGTTATGTTTCAACTTTTACGTATGCATATCCAACCATGCCAGGATAGTATGATATGTGTTCCTATATAATTTGAAATTTAGCGTCGTTGATTGATGTCGAGATTGAAGAGCCATTTCATTGTATTTCATTTGATGGTTATACACAAACTTTTAGTTTAGTTATGATTTTGGTTTAAAATCTGTAGCTACCAGAAATCTGTTTGTTAATAATATCTCCTTTATGAGTTTTCAGGACCGTGATTGAATAAAAACTTTATGCGGTTTTTCAGCTAACATAAAATATGAAATATTATATAAATCTATAAACCATGTCCCTCCTTGTGATAAAGGTCAGATATATACTATACAAAATTAAAGCCCACTTGAGCAGTTGATATTTTGTTAAAAAACACATGGGGTTTTGGTCTTTTTGTAAACTGGACACAGCATGTCACAATCGAGATCCCGGTATGTTATATGAATGTTAATGGTTGTATATATGCTTAGTTTCTCGATGGAATCCGTTTTAGTTGATCAGCCCTTCCATCACGTTTTATTTGCTTAGACAATATGAATGTTTGAAAGCATATTAATAAATTGTAAAACTGATTGGGGTATTATCTTTATAATGTAAGTAGGGATAATAAAACCAGATTATAAGAGCAAGAAATAATTGATATTAAAGATATACATATGTAAAGCAAAATTGGTTAGACAAACCCTACAACTACCACATGTTCATTACACATTGTACATAACTGTTGAATCAAATCAAATGATTCGTGAACCAAAATGAAGATGATCATGACCATTCACCTCTCTATATATTTTTTCTTTTCAATATATGTTGATGCCTTTTTGTCGGACGATGTTGCATAATTCTGAATATACGAAAATACTGTATATGATAATAATGAATATGTGAGCGTAAAGACAGTTAATCCTATTGTAAAATAAAAAGACTCGTCCATGTGATACCCACTTTCTCAATGTTTTCATCGATGATTTATGTTATACAACTTGTTGTGGTGACAAGCAACAATGCAACAATAGTTTCCATCACTCAAATCTTAATATAAATCAAACTGTAGACTCAATGGTTTCAACAAATTCAACGATCGCTAAATCTCGGATATTAATGTGTTTTTGATCTCATATGTATATAGAATTTGCAACATAAATGTGAAACTGCTCATACAATATTGGTTTGCAAGCTGGAAACTAGGCGGGTTCGGCGGATCCTGTCCATCAAAGCCTCACCACACAAAATAAAATTTAAGAATCTCTTAGGGTTGTTTGTATATATATTCATAGGCAGGGAGCATCCTAAGCTTTTTTTTTCTTTTGTTCTTTTCCTCTTCCAACTTCAAACCATTTATTTTCTTCAAAGAATCAAGCAATTTTGTATAGTTTTTGACTTAAAATATTTTTTTAAATAATCATTTTGGCTCTAAATATTGAAAATTTCAAAACAAATATATTAAATTTCTAGAGAGTAAAGAGACTAGTGAGGAACAAAGGTAGATGCAAATTCCATTATACAATTTAAAAAAAAAATCTTACAAAGACTAATTAATCTTATCTAAACACGATGACACCAAAAACATATTCTTTAAAAAAATTTAACACTCAAAAATCACATTTGTAATGCTTGAGAAGCCTATTAGCTTCCCTCAAACCACTATAGTAAGCTCCATGAGTTGTGGAGTAATGAGTTCTATGTGTTGCTTCCCCTGCAAACATGACTTGAAGCTCATGAACCTTGTTTTGATCATGACAATTTCCCTGACCACCCTTCTTGTTAACCCTTGGCAATGGCTCAGCCATGGCATCTAGGTCATCCCCGCTTGATCCAACGGCCACATAAGAATACGACCCTCGGAACAGAGGATCACCTCCCCATCTGCTCTTCAATACCTTTGTGATTCTCAAGACTTCATCATCATCATTACCATTATTCACAGAGCCATTTACCAAGGGCTTAGTATCAGTGTCCTTTCTCACTTCCTTGCCTGTCAAGCAAGCGATAGTTGTCAAGACACCATCTATAATCTCCTCATCGGTTAGTTTCTCAAGCTCGAGCGCTTCTTTGCCTGCAAACCAAGAAAGCAAGACCTTCGAATTGCTGTGGATAGGGGCTATAGTAGCTGTTCTCCTCATCCACCACGGGATTTTAACGAACCTGAACTCGGAATCCTCCCGGTCAAACACAAGCTGCAGAGATGGGAAGTGTCTCTGAGACACTTCCACGAAGAGCTTGTTCACAACTCCGTAGCCTAACCTCTTGATAGCGTCTGATTTGAACTCAGGCAAAGGAGGACTAAACAATCCCTCATCACTCTCAATCCCTGCCTTAAGCACACCTAAAGAGACGGTTACAATAACATGATCGGCAGACACAAGAGACCCATCTGAGAAATGCAGCTTCACAGGACCCTCCTTTTCACAACTCCCCCACTCGATCTTCGTGACCCTTCGGTTCAACTGGATCACACCCTGAGGAAGAACAGAGGCCAAGTGATGAATCACGCTTACATAGCCTTTCGCTATGGTGATCTCTTCCCCTGGAAACATCTGGTACTCACTCTCCGCCGCGTAGTCAAGCGTGGTGAGATCATCTGCTGACGTGTACGTCCTCTGCGTGTTGCTAAACATCCTAAAGATAGCTTCTTCGAGCGACCTTCTGCTCCACGTTCCATACCCTTCTCCACCATTGCTGCTACAGTAAGCATCGAACCCGGATTTCAAGAACGACCCAACATTAGTGGCATTTTCGTAAATACCTCCCAATCCCAAAACGACGTCGTTCTCTTTCCCCTGAGCCAACTCCATGAGAGCGTTGAACAGCCCCGAGACGGGTTCGACGATGGAAGGGTCGACCTCGAAGCCGCCTTCAACAAAGGTCCTAGCTTTATCGACGGTGGAGTCCATACACTCCCACGGCTCGTCGGAGACGAGAGAGCCGGTCTCCTCGGCGATTCTGTAAACAGGACTTCCGCCGATGCCGTGTATCCACGTGGCACCCATCTCGATCCTCTCGGAGGAGAACTCGGAGGTGTTGATCCTCCCGCCGATTCTTGACCCGCCTTCTACGACGGAGAGGTCGAAGGTGCTGTTGGAGTGGGTGTAGAGTTCGTTCGCCGCCGTGAGACCGGCCATTCCGGCGCCGATGATCACGATTCTCGGTTTTTTCGTCATTGTGTTTCTTGTCGGTGTGTGTTATGCTTCGGATGAAACGATAAAGGAGATGTGGAAGGAGAGCGGAGAAGGTGAATGAATGGAAAGAGATTACTTTGACAGACCATTTATAAGGGAGAGACAGAGTGTTTGTGTCCGAAAGCGAGTTGAGAGATTTTACTATGTTCAAGATTTTTATCATTTTACTATTTTAGTTATTTTGCTGGTTTTATAAATATATTAAAACTATTTTTACGATTCTACATTGCTATAAATCAAAATATGTTATCATGTAATGTGCAGTCGAAAATATTCAAGAAAAAAAAAGAAAAAAGAAAAAGAAAATGGGAGATTATCTTACAAATATTCTATCAGCATGAGTTTTTGTTCACATTGTTTACATGATATAAATGTCTTAAATGATGTTTTGAAATATTTTGTTATGAACATTTTCTATAAAACTGACCATGTAAATTAGTGATCATAACTGGTTATACTCAAGCTAGGTTAGTTTCAGCATCCATTAATTACTGTTTAAGTAAATAAAATAAATATAAATTATTAGTATCAGTATCACCAAAACTCTCATGTCCAAAGAAATCATGTCAATTAGATTTGAAGTCACCTCAAAGCTCATCACCTATCCTCTCACTGATTAATGGATATTTTATTGAAAAAAGGAAAAATTATATTATATCTTAATTGATCTCTATTATTTTTATATCATGTTTAGCTTTTTTTAATCATAATTTGATCTACGAGAGACGCGCCTTGAATATATGAGAACAAAATATTAACAGAACCATTTTTGAGTGTTAGAAAATGTTCAACTGCGTCCAACGAATTTATATAGTGAATGGTGGGTGAATTAGTGATGAACGGATTTGCATGTTGCGCAACATGCTCCAAACGTACCAACATACCATCAACGTGTCGCTATTTAATACATTATGTGTTTTCGTACATATCTGTCTATCTTTTTCTGTATCTTTGCACAATTTGAGATGTAATTCTCTTCGTTTATTAAACTTATTTTGATAATATGAAACTATAGAGAGAAATAATAATTTTTGGAAAGAGTGAGGTCACAGGTACGAAAGAAGATGGCAGAGGAACGACCTACAAGATGCAAATTATGAGTCAGTGCTACTGATCCGCTTTTGATTGGATACCCACTTTTAATCATCGATTGTGTCATCGACTAATATAATTGTTTGTGTGTATATATATATAGTCAGTTAATTTACACATGCGTAAATGCATGCAGCTGTGACAATCATTCTAATCAGTCTCAGAGTCTAATTATATGATAGAAATTTATAATGATTAATTTGACTAATTTTTATACCATTAAAACTTTAAAGCCTATATGGTTTCTATAGAATGTCATTTTATAGATTAATTCGAAGGTAGCGGAATATATAATTCGTATTACTATATAAACACCATAACAAAAAATAACATATAAACATGGAGCTAAAATTAAAAAATCATGATAATGTCTAAAATTTCCAAAATATTGTATTTGAAACAAATTGAATTATCTGTGTTCAAAAAAAAAACAAATTGAATTATCTATGTCGTCACAATATATTTAGTTTTTTCGTCAATTAGTGCATCATGAAAAAAACCTAGAAATGTGAGATTAACTAAAGAAAACAATCAAGACATTACAAACTTGAGAGTTCTTATCTGCTTCATTTCAAGGTTAACTTTTTCTTGGAAGAATAACTGTTTAGTAATTGATATGTTTTCCCTTACATACTATTGTTTGAAGTTGAAAGTTTTAAGATATCTAATCGATTACAAATATAGTGGAAAATATAAAGATGATAAATATGCTTTCCTTTTGCTTTTTACCCTTAGAACTTGTAGGCAATCATCATAACACTAATACAAGATTATCAATAAATTCCTTACGTGAATACGTTCATGAAGAAAGGTTCTTTAACGAAGATGTTCCTTTAAGATCGATCAAACTTTTTTCTTTTAATGAAGATATTATTGCAGATCTATCTTACTTTAGCTGAAATTAATTATATCATTTTTTGGAATATACACAGAAATGGATCTTCATCAAAGGTGGTGCAGATCCGTAATCTATCATATCACTTACTTAATTATATATAAATCAGAAAACAACCCATTATTAGAAAGAGAAAGTACTGTATATTTATACTCTAACCGGTGACCATTAGAATAGGAATATGAATTAGTGGAAAAAAATGAATAGAAACAAAATAAAAGGAATATTTGTTACTTTTGTTCTCTATCAATTTTGATAAAAAATGTTTTTCTTCTATAATTCCTTAAAATCTAAAAAATGACGGAGAATAACACACATCAAATATTCCTCACAAATGGTATAATTTTTAAGAAATGAGTAGAAATTGACTATTTCCCATGATTCTCTATATCACCAGTCAAAGCCTTAGTATCAAGACATGATAACTATAGTTACTTATTAAAAATATGGAACTAATCGATATGCATTGCTTCTACTTAAAATCCACAATAATAAATAAGTAGTATACATTTTGCGACCCAACATGTATTAGTTGTCGAAAATGTGAAAAATAATTAACAAAATCACTGCACGAAGACAAAATCTTGGGAAGGCTTTTGTCGGTTGTGGTGAGTTTGCACGTCCCGAAGAAGCTCTGGCTCTCCGAGAATCAACTTTGAGTTATTAACCAAAAACATATAATTATTGTGTGTGATCTCTATGTCCTTTGACGTACGCAAAATCAAAACTATAATTTTAATATAAATTGCCTCCACCGATATATTCGAAACAATATTCAAATGAGCAACCTTCAGCGTTATTTTTTTTTTGATCAAAACCTTCAGCGTTATTATTGAAGAAAATGTGTGGACATATATACATAGGTTCAAACAGAAGAAAAGCGATATTCACGGGATCTATGATCAATATATAACAGGAAATATGTATTTTTTTTTAATTATTTTTGTAAGATAGTGTAAATCAAGATGGCTATTGAATAAGTAAGCGTGTTGTTCAATATACATGAGTGAAAATCAAATGGATTTGTGGTAATATAGAAGGCTAGTCTACAATCTTGCAAACAATTTTAAGAAAAACAATTATACCGAAAGATATAAATAGATACGAAACTGACACCTGCTATTTGGAACGTCGACACTATGCATAGTGTTTGTGTAGATATATAATTATGTAGGTGGAAGGAAAGTGAAAATCTTGAGCACCAAAACTCTAGCTACTATGGTATTTCCCGTGACTCAAGTACTTTTCCTCGAGCTTCAAAGCTTGATAATGACACACTCGAAGGTTATCACGTGTTACATACTCATACATTAAATACGCAAACCATAGATGCGTTGTATCATTTATAGAGTAACAACAACTAGCTAGAGTATCACTCCCTATAAGCTTTGCACTCTAAACAAGCTTTATGGTCTATTGGTTCACCACACACATCTTTATCATCATGAAGAAAGAAGAATAGTTCTATTTTGGTGAACCTATGTTCAGGAAAAAGTAAGGATTAGTTTGTGCAGAATACAATTGATCGGTTTCAGATAGGATACTAATCGGTGGATGGGGAGATACCAAGAATGTTGAAATAATGAACCAGAGACAAAAGAAAATGGTTTTAGTGGCTAGGAATTAAAAAGGACATAACCTGTGGACATATAGTTTTTAGCCACAACTTTTTTGTGGACATATAGTTTTGAGCCACAACTTTGTCTCCTCTTTTCAAAACAAATAATTTGACATACACATGCAAAACTCAAGATATGTTTGTGCGTACGTATGTGTGTTTTTGTACGTCGGCAAACAAGGTTTTTTGTTTGGTTGTAGCTGAATTGAATCAATAATAAGAATCCAACGAAGCCTATAGGAGCTAATGTGATGGTCTTGGATCTATGAATGACTGGTGTAGTTAATGTTCAGATAAAGTTGAAAGCCCCATGAAAGGCTCAGTACTATTATCACCTTCGGCGATGTTTTAAACTTTTAAAACTAGAGCGAGAGAGAATCTACCAGAAGATATTAATTCTGCAATAAATATCCTCGACTGTTGCTACTTAACTCCTTCACCAGTTCACCCCACAATCCCATGAGCTGTAATACGAATTGTCTGCAAATGCATAGTCAAGATCTCACTTCTTAAGATTGCGCAACAGCTCTATAGACTGTCAGAATAGTGGGTTGGCCCGGTTCAACATGGTCTGTTCAGAACCGTTTGTTTTAAATGAAACCGAAACGAGGTGAGGAACCAAACCAAAACTTCTATCTCATTTTGTTGTCGGAAATGTAACTGAACGGTTCTGTAAAACATAGAGCTCATGTTTTCAAAATATGGATTTCAATCTATTAATTAAACTTGGTTCTGTTTCACTAAGTTCAGATTCACAACTATGGTTGAACACAAAAAGTAAGCTACGTGTCTGCGAAAGAACCTGAATAAACAGGATCAAGAGAACCATAACTGATTCAAGAAGTCATAAACCTCTCAATATTTTGAATTACTGATAAACCAAGTACTTTCTTCGCAAAACTAACACATTCATGCATGAACCAATCTTCCTCACAAAAACCGACACACCTAATAAACCACCGAAGCAACGTACTAATAGTCACGGGATTGCTTCCTCAAGTCTTGGAGACACATGAGAAAACATGTGACTTTAAAAGTTATCAACCTCTGTCACTACTTCATCTTCCGGTCTGTAAATCAAGTCACTCATCCGCCGTATCTGTAAAACTTAATATCATATAACAAGTTTTCATTTTTACCGAGAAAATCAATTGTGGTTGTGGATAGCTTTCAAAGTATATGCAGCAAGAAAATTACAAAGCACCTGCAATGTACCACCTTCACTGATTCACTGATACTTCTCACAATTACCAGAAACACCTACGTTCTAGTGGAAGTTGACCCACGTTGTAAATTTTTAGTTATGCTTACTGAAAATTTGTTTTGTTTCCATAACCTAAAAGTTGTGTAACGTTTGAATTACAGAAGAAAATCAGAATCATAATTTCCCTTGCAAAAAATACATAACCCGTTTTTGATCGTTTTGCTTTCAATCAAGCAACATTAAGCAACATATTCTTCTCAATCTTGGTAGAATATATATATATATATGATAATTCGTAAACGGTGTTCTAATAGTGGCCACATCCAAACTCCGTTAAGCATTAAAAGGCACAAAAACAATTAAAGTCTTTAACATTCATAACTCTGATTTAAGTTGGACAGAAAAAGCTGTTCTTTTGTTCACTGAAACTAGAGGAGATAGTATTGAGCAAGAGGGATCGATCAGACATAAACACCACTAGCAAGTAGCAAAAACAACGATCCAAAACCCTGCAATTAACAGAGAGACAGATTTCAACACCAACATTACGTTTAAGACAAGTACTAAAAAGTTAAAGAGGATCAAGAAGAAGAGTAAAGCCATACCAAGAAAACAGATGCTACTGCTGCAGTCGCGAGCTCCTTCCCGAGGCTACGGTTTTTCCTGGATGATGTAGCTTCATAGCTGCATCAAAAATGTTTATAACAGGGTAAGTTAAAACAAAACAAAACAAAAAACACTTTGATCACTTCTTGTTTGACTGAACAGACTGCGAAAACCACATGCTGGTAGCCAAGACGAGACACTACTTCAACAAAAACGAACAATACCTCCTAAAAACATGCCACATCCTTTTGAGAGGTTGAAGCTCATAGTACATACAACGAGAATAATACAATCAAAATCCCTCTTAATTAAGTTAACTACATCAATCACCGGCCAGATTCCGTTACATTCAGTGAAACTACAAAGTACTGATTCAATTCAACAGACTACATTCCCTTAACCAATTGAAAGTCCGAGTCTTTACACCATACCTCATGAGATAACAATGATACAGAACTCACACATGCCCAAAAGTAAACTAAACTAAAATCCCTACAACTCCATCAGCTTCATGATCTCTTATATTGAAAGAATGGTTCTTTCTTATACTAAAGCTTCAGGTACACTGAACATACAACAAGACGAGATCTTTAACACATGATTCACAATAGATCGGATCGAGATTAGCTTACATGAAGAAGAAAGCGGTGATGACGAGGCCAATCGCTAGAGTGAGCAGCGACAGAGTCGGGTACATCGCCACCGGAATCGGACTCGCAATCGGTGTCGCCGCCTTCTCACAAACACAAACCGTAAGTAAAAAAAAAAGGCGATCAAATTCGCGGTGAAAGGATGGATCTGGGACTTACCATTGTCGCTATCTTCTTCTTCTTCGCTTCGATCTGAGGAACAATGAGCAGCTGCACTTTCGTTGACTGAGAGAGAGATACTCGGGTCTTTACATACACGAGTCGCTCCCGGTTTTAACAGAACCGGACCGGTTTACACAATCTTTATGGGCCTGTTTAGTGATTTGATTCGATAAGCCCAAAACTACTTGCAAAGGCCTTTTTGAGTAAAGATATATGGCGTTCTCCAAAACTCGACGACTCTACTACTATTACAACCATCATTTTTGCTTCGTTAAAAATTTATTAAAGTGTTGCTCAAATTTTTTTTAATGTTAAAGTATCATTTTAACGAATTATTATTTAAAGGTTTTTAGAATATATTTAATTATTATCTATTAAAAATTAGGCCGAAGCAGTTTAAAAACTTTATTTAGGTATCCTTTTTTTTTTTTGCTAAAATTTGTAGGTATCCTTGTTTCGAAATATTATTTTAGTTCTTACAAGTTTACTTAGACTATATTTAATTATTATCTATTAAAAATTAGATCGATCAGTTTAACGGTGTTTATTAAAACTTCCAAGATGAATTATATATGATTTATAATTTGTTAAATGTGTGATTCGTTGACCGTTACAAAAAAAAATATAATTTTCATTTGAAAGGAGTGGTACGCAACTGAATGATGAAAACTGCTTGTACTTTTTTCCAAAGGCTAAGAGTTATCTGCTACCGCATTTTATAATTTTCATTATTCATATCAAACAGTTTTTGAGAAAAAAAATGATTGCTATTAGTAGTCCACTTTATTATTTAAAATGTCTGGTTCTTAAAACATTGAAGACTGAAATTTGAAGGGGATAACCTCAATATAAACCGAATCATCAATGATAATAACATTACATTTGTGCAATAAGGAGTTTGAGTTATTCTATGTTTAATTTTGCTAAGTGTTTTTATAGGAATCGATCGTCTAATGTTTGTGCAGACACCTTAGATAGGAAGACTATCCTATTTATGTTCCCTTTATGTTTTAATGGTGGTTTTTTCATGTTTGTCTTAGTTGTTTTAGTCAGCAAAAAAAAACGATTGTTGCCATTGTCATTTTTATAATGAATTTATAAAAAGTACTATGTAAGTCGTCTAATAATTTATCTTATATGTTAAACTTGATTAATTAAATGATCCTTCCGTGCGACGACGGCACACAAAAGTTTTCTTTGCAGGCCGTCAAGTGATCACGGGACGGCGAGTCGGCGATACTCTTCGTGCGCTTCACTCTCTAACAGAGAAGTTATGTGAGTTGAAATCTAATAATTCTATTTCTTAATTCTATTTAAATATAATATCTAACTTGCATTTAACGATCCGCAACCAACAATGGACATAGTTTGTGATTAAAAGGGGTTTATAGTATATAAACTTGCACTTAATTATATGTATCAAATATACAATTAAATGTTTGTCTCATAGTGCATGTGATGCTTTGTGACGTCGAAAGGGAGAAACCCAAGTTCGAGGTGAAATAAGCCTTTTGCCTTCTCACGCTAATTGCGTGTGGGTTTCGCAAGAGAAACAATAGCCATTAGAAAATGACGGGGAAAAGGAAATACCAATTACAAGTTTGATCAAATGAAAATAGAATTTGTATAGTATATACTACTAACTACTTGACTAGAACAGTCATGCCCATGTTATTCCATTAACTTGCATTTTAATAGAGCTATCTTCTAACAAAAATAACAATCAAACTCTTATTTGAATGAAGATAGTAGGTATATGATTGTATGAACCATGATGTATTGTATTGGTTTTAGGTTTATATCTAGACTACTGTTAAAGAGAAGGTTATATCTAGACTTTGGTGATTTATCATTTTGACAATTAATAATACAGGGTTTCTAGAAACAAACTTTTATATATGATAATTCTTTTGCTATGTGATGATTCCAAATATTTCAGTATTCTACATATTAGAAGTCAACTATATGTATATATATATATATATATATATATCCAAAGATCCTTTTATTTTTAGTATTGTTTTATGGAAGACTTTCAAGTTATGTTTATTGTTGGACCAGCTTAAACAAATATTAACTGCCAGCACTACTGGGTAAACACAAGTGCTATCTAAACCGGCCCACAGAGTTTGGTCGGTTTCCACATATTTCGAATTTAGGTAACTACGTTACATTTATTATGAATCACATATGAAGTCAAATATAACTACCTCAACTACACTAGATAAAATATTATTTTTCATTTTTCGTTACTGATTTATAGGTATGCACCATAGGTCCATAACTATAAAAGTCAGAAATGGAAAAATATTATCTGGAAAAACTATTACCTGGGGATCTCAAATACATTACCAGTAGGCCAATATATATAGTTAATGGATGAAGGATTAAATGTTTCCGTAAGTTATACATTGGTATTTCTCATGGTGTCTCCATTTAGTCAAATTTAACAGCAAAAATTACTTTGGAGTTGGGACATATGACATGCCTCTGACCATCCAACTATATAGTCTTCAAAGCCAACTTCTTATATTCAGTCCCCTAATTTAAAAAATTAAAAATTGATAGAATATGGCGAAATAAATTAAATATCTTTGAAAATATTTCGAGAGCCAATGTAGTAAATACTTCTAACATTCTATGCACATCAGCACATACTAATTTATCTTTTGGACGAACACAACTCGTTGTGCTATTTTAAAATTTTATGGCGTAAAAGCCTGTATATCAATATCAATAAAATCACGTAAAGATATTCACGTGCTCGTTATTAATATTATATTATATACAATGTCTCTATGCGTGGTTCTATATAAATCTCATACTTTCAAACTAATCTCAATACTAATCCCATGATCAACAAGAACAATATTAATAGCAACACCTCATTTTCCCTCTCGTTTTCTCATTAGCCTTCCCCATTAATCAAACAATGACTACTAATCCCAGTTTAAGCATCGTCACCCTAATGACGCTCTTGATGTGTTTAACTCCGACCTTAATCAAATCACAACCGGGCATTCATGTCCTTTTACCCATATCACTCAACCTCACCGTCCTGACCGATCCCTTCTCCATCTCCGCCGCTTCTCGCGACTTCGGAAACATCACCGACGAAAACCCCGGCGCCGTCCTATGCCCTTCTTCCCCCGCCGAGGTCGCCCGTCTTATCCGCTTCGCGAGCAGAGACTTCTCTTTTGACAGCGAATCAACCAGCATCTCGCCAGGCTTCAAGGTGGCCGCTCGCGGCCAAGGCCACTCCCTCCGTGGCCAAGCCTCTGCACCAGGCGGCGTTGTCGTGAACATGACGTGCCTCGCCAAGACGGCTAAGCCAGCGGCAGTTGTTGTCTCGGCCGATGGGACTTACGCTGACGCAGCGGCCGGGGCGATGTGGGTGGAGGTTCTGGAGGCGGCGTTGGAGAGAGGCGTCTCGCCGGTTAGTTTCACGGATTATCTGTATCTCAGCGTTGGCGGGACGTTGTCGAACGCTGGAATAGGCGGTCACGTGTTTAGACACGGTCCTCAGATTAGTAACGTTCATGAACTAGACGTTATTACTGGTACGTAGTACCTAATTTCACTCACTTCCTTACATTTAATCTAATAGTTGCTTGCGTTATTATATACTGTAATACATAGTTGTTATATGAGAATTTTGATGGCTCTATGAATGAAGTAGTATATATGGCCTTCTAAAAGTTAACAACATTTTACCAAAAAAAAAAAAAAAAACTACAACTCCTTTTTGTCTGCAAGCTACAGTTGTAAAAAGGATCAGAGTTAACCAATTATATTACTATATATATACGTGGGGAGGCATATCTTACTTTCCAATATATTAATATAAAGTAACATTTTTCAACTACAAATTTGATTCTTGAGGTAAACTCACACGCCATGAATCAGTACAATCCCATGATTTTAAAAAAAAATTTGTTTGGTCAGAAAGAAAGGTCATCCAATATTAACTCTATTCGTTGATGGTTCTATTTATTTAATCTGTTGACTTTTCATTTTCTTCATATTACTTAATTTCAGGAAAAGGTCACCTGGTGACTTGCTCTCCAAAGTTAAACCCTGAATTGTTCTATGGAGTTTTAGGAGGATTGGGACAATTTGGCATAATAACAAGAGCCAGAATTGCGTTGGATCGTGCTCCAACAAGGGTATGCTTCATTATATCTCTTTTATTTAAAAGTATAACTAAGAAGATGGTCGTAAATCTATATTTAAGCTAGATTTGGTTGGAACGTAAGTGGAAGTCAAAAGACTGATTTTGAAATTCTTTGAATAAAAAGTATACACTAATTTGTTGAATAAAATCTGATATTGCTTATGTATCATAAGATTCTGCACAATAAATCAATCCTAGGATTTGCTCGACTGTAATCTTGTCTTATGCTTGCAAATCTTCTTGATGTCAATACATCATCTTATTTTATTCTATTTTCCACATTAGCTACTATATAATAACTTTTATCTCGAGACTATATGTACAGATTACTAAGCAGATTAGTTATTATATAATCTTACTTCGATTCTCATAGTTACAAAGTCTCTCATTAATAAACACAAGATTAACTAATAGAATGTGATTTTTTTTTGTAAAGTAGTGCTTCTAATCCAAAGTTGTAAGGAAGACGCCCTTTAGAAGGATTAATTAATGGATATAAGTTGATCTAAAATATGCAGGTGAAGTGGCTACGCATACTCTACAGTGACTTCTCGGCATTTACAAGAGACCAAGAGCGTTTAATATCAATGGCCAATGATCTTCGCGTTGACTTTTTGGAAGGTCAACTAATGATGTCAAACGGAATAGTTGACACCTCTTTTTTCCCACTCTCCGATCAAACAAGAGTCGCCTCTCTTGTGAATGACCACCGTATCATCTATGTTCTCGAAGTAGCCAAGTATTATGATACCACCACCCTTCCTATCATTGACCAGGTACTATATATACATATCCTGAAAAGAAAAATACAATATATATAAATATCATTAGCATCATTAATATATCATATGAAAATACAATACAATAAAATATACTATATATTGTATGCATACATGATATAAATGAGTCATATTCATGCACTGTATATAAACTAGTCACATACATATCCATCACCATTACGAAGTTACTGTGATGATACATCATATATTTATATTGTATACTCTCTTTTTTTGTAGGTAATCGACAGGTTAACCAGAACTCTAGGTATTACTTCGGAGTTCATGTTCGTGCAAGATGTTCCTTATTTTGATTTCTTGAATCGTGTACGAAACGAAGAAGATAAGCTCAGATCTATAGGGCTATGGGAAGTTCCTCATCCATGGCTTAATATGTTCGTCCCGAGATCTCGAATATTAGATTTTCATGAAGGTGTCATCAAAGGCCTTCTTCTCAACCAGACCGCAACTTCTGGTGTTACTCTCTTCTATCCCACAAACCGAAACAAGTAAGCATTTTCACTTTTTGAGACTTTTAATGTCATCATGTTATCTAGTATCAATGAATTAAAAACATGGAAAAAAGAATGTTAACATGATTATTTGGTATTATTAATAGATGGAACAACCTCATGTCGGCGATGATACCAAACGAGGATGTTTTTTATGTGATCGGATTCTTGCAATCAGCTGGTGGATCACATAACTTTGAAGAACTCGAGAATCTTAACGACAGGATAATCAACTTTTGCGATAACTCGGGAATTAAGATCAAAGAATATTTGATGCACTACACAAGAAAAGAAGATTGGATTAAGCATTTTGGACCAAAATGGAGTGATTTCTCGAGGAGGAAAATGATGTTTGATCCAGAAAAACTATTGTCTCCGGGACAAGACATCTTTAATTAAACATTGAACGTGTCTTTAACATGCACCCCGCGCCACACAAAAAGTATGTTCATAGTCTAATTAATTAATAAATAGTTTAGTGATTTGGAATGGATAATTACTTCCTTCAATTGTAATCTTTTTCCTCTTTATGTGAATGTCCATGTCTCTGAAAATTTGGAAAATTGTTATATATTCTCATGTTAAAATTTAATAACGAAGGACATGAGTTGACATGCGAACGATAATATTCTAAAATCAGGGAAACTGCTTACTCATGGATTAAGCTCAATGTGGGAAATGGCAAGCTAACAAGTTATTTAAAACAGAGGAATTGATTAAGCTCGATAAAAGTCAATGACACTTGCTTCCTCCAATGATTCAAATAAGTTAAGTAATGATGATAATAAATTACAAAGTAATCAATATGGGTCTCTTTGTTTCTACATACAAGACGATCATACTTAAGCATTCATATAAGCACATTCATCTTATTCGTCCATTATTCATGTTTGAAACATTCACTCACACACATAGAAAACTAATCCAGGTACTATTAATATTTAATAGTAAAGTTTGTTCATAGCATCCATCTCTCGCTTGAAGTCAACCATTGCAACTCTAGGCAGCGTCATGATCACTTTAACTCCACCTTCCATTGATGGATCAAGTTGTGAAGGTTTCAAGATCATCCCTATATGCAATGCAGTCTTCTGCTCGGTCAACGGCCGCAGATTCACTGGCTCATTCCAACCAAAGTCCATTGATTCGAACCAACCAATATTTCTCCAGTCAGTCAGAAAGAATAGTCCATCACTCACCCCTTCGAACTTCGCATCATCCCTCATCAATCTCTCCGTGTTCTTTAGCTCTTCCTCGAGATAGCCCTTGTCATGAGCTGTTTTCTTGGCTTTCTTCACGTGTTTAGCAATGTCAGAGATTGATGCTTCTTGGAGTTCTCTCACGGTTAACTCGATATAGACATCTATGTACGCGTTACCGTAAAATCCTTGAGGAAGTGGCGGATCTAAAACATGTCGGATTCCAACAGCTACGCCAAGGACAGTGATCCCATCAAGGTTTAGCTTTAGGGCTCGAGATCTTGCTTTCCATATGCAAGAACTGAGTACTTCATAAGTAGTGAAACCCTCTTTAGGATACTCACACTCTCTCATCAAAGCGTCTTTAAGCCTCTTTATATTCCTAGCCCGAATTTTTGTTGTCTCCGTTACCTGTTGGGCAGTGAATGAAAAGAGATCTCTTTAGCTAAAATTACATTTTTCCTTCTATATAATTACAGACTTACATGCAAATCTCTTGAAATTTATTATTCTTATTTGCAAGCAACGCTGGTTCTGAGAATTTGAAAACCTTAAATAATTTAGTAAGGATTTTATTGAAAAAAAATTAAACCATTTAGAGATTTATGTTTGTATATATTCATTCGAAATATTTTTGGGAGTTCAGTGCCAAAGTTTTACAGTAAAACCTTGAGAACATCAATTATAGTTATTTTTTTTCATTTTTTACCATATGTATAATTACAAATACTAATAAAAACCTCAAAATTGTCGAAGTTATTGGGAGAACAACATACCATATCACTAGTTGGAATATATGGTGAGGTGGCTAAAAGACTAGTAATGTGGCCACCAGGCACTTTGGCCGGTTCATTATCAAATTGTCCGACCAACCGCTCTCTCTGCCACACCGGCTTAACCGTTGGCTCTCTCTTTCCTGCAGCCAACTCGGTTAAAGCACGGATGATCTGAGCCACTCCAAATCCATCACATACGGCGTGCGTCAACGCCGTGCCGATGGTGAATCCTCCACAGGCGAACTTGGTCACCTTAAAATAAAATCAAAGGGAACAATTGGTTATCTTAATTCTGTGTGATCCACACTACGAAGAAAACAACACCCTTACAAAACTGAGAGTTTACTGAGATTATTATCCTTTTTTTTTCTGTAACACACTGAGATTATTAGGGATTATCTAATCGCCAAGAAAATGATATACTTGTTGCATTTTTATTTTGGTGAACAAAATTATATTTATAATTTTTTTTATTACCATGGAAGTTCATGGCTTTAAACTCATAATAATCAAGAAAATGGAAACCTACCTGCAAAGCTAGTGGATGATAAGAGACGTTGCTATCGTAGTCTATTTCGATCTCAGGCACAAGGCGCAAAGCAACTTGGTCATCAAGATTTTCTATATAGTTTAGAGAGGAGAGGTTGAGGGCTGCAGTAGCGACCTCAAATGGAACTCCCTCACCCCAAAAAACTAGCTGAAGTTTTCGATCACTCTCTCGTCTCGTGAGCTTGCCTGAAAGTGGATAGTAGTACACAAGAAGTTCGGACAAAGCCTTCCTAAGCAAAGGGACAGGATCATTTTGGTTCTTTTCATTGGCTTTGAAAGCGTAAATCGTTGCGTACATAACTTCATTGAAAAGATCGTTGTCCAAAGTAGAAAGGAGAGAGTTTCAGAAGGAGTGTGTTTTGAGGGTTTAATAAGCTCAAGTGGTTTCTTTTCGAGTAATAGAGGTAAGATCGGTTTTGTTTGGTTTGCCATCTCTTACCAGTTTAGAGTGTCTACGATCCGTATGATGTTTATATATAGCGAATTTTAAACTCACCACGTTCAGAATGTATAAATATTAAACGAACGTCCTCTTCGTTTTCACGTTGCTGGCGCAGCGGCGGTAGTTACCACCAACAATGACTGACTGATACCTTTGTTTGGTTTCTGGTCTTTAATCTCATTTTTTAATACAATTACAACATCTTTTATTTAAAAGAGAGAATAACCTTCTTTAACACAATCCGCTTTTGCAGGAATTTTTTCTGGTCACAGATTGTGTATGAAATTAATTTCATATGTGAGCACGTAATGACAATGGTATATTCATTTGTTTCTCGGTTACATTTGCGTGAATGACCCTCATCATTAATAAGATTAGACATTGAGTGATAAATGATAAAAGAGACATAAACTAATACTTTAAATGATATTTTGGAGGAAAGTACAATAATTAAGAAAATTCGCTTTTCTGTTAAAAACACTTTTAAAAATACAAATTAAAAATAATATAAAAATTTATAAATAAAAATGTCTTATCTAATCGGTTAAATATTTTTAATAATATTAAAATTGATATAGAAAAATGTTAAAACATCATCTATTATAAAACAGTAGCGGAGTTAGCTTGTAACCAGGGGTCACATGATCCGTATGGATTTTTCAAAAAAATATTTACTTGCATTTTCTTTTTAAAATCTAATGAAATGCTGACAATTTAATAAATTGACCCCTGTTAAATGTAGTTTTTAACTAATTGACTCATGTAAATTAGTTAGCTGCCGCAGCCACTGGACAGAGATGGATCAAATGGTTAATATATATGAGGCTAAATCTTGTATTTTATCAAATCTACTAGATTAGAACAAGGGCATGTCAGCCATGATAAGATGATACCGGTCGAAGATCGGATCACAACAATCAGCCGGTGGATCATCTCATAATTCTCATTAGCACGAATTTGAAAATTTCAACGACAAAATAATCCAATTTTGCGAAAACTAAGATTAAAGAATATATAATTGATGCATTACTCAAGAAAAGAAGTGAATCCTGTACATAGTTAGTATATGAACCATGTATATTCAAAGCTACATTCCTAAGCCTTTTCAGCTATTTTTTTGTGTGCAATAATTCAATTTCTTAAAATGTGACAAATTTAAAGTTAAGGAAGCAAATCTAGAGGATATTTAAAATTTGATATAATAGATAAAAAGAACTATTTGTTAAGCAATGGTAACTTTTTTTTGGTTGTACTTGGGAAGTTTTATTATTTTAGATATGAAGGGGAACGGCATGCATGTTGCATTCGTACATAAAAAACGGAGTGTATTCGAAAACCATACGTACACTCTCAAACGATGCCGTTTGAGAAATAACTGGATAGTAGTACAAAGTTCTCTCCTTTACCCAGAAACTCATCTATCATCCATGGCGCTGTGCCACTTCCCAGTAAACCTCCACACTGTTCCCTCCTCTTCATCATCTTCTTCCTTTCACCCTCTAGTAAGCTCTCAACTTTGGATTCGTAGACTTAGATTTCACCGCTTCAGCCACGCAGTTCAATTGAGCGCCATCAGAGCCGCCGTCATTGATATCGACACTCACCCGAAGAAGAAGAAGAAGAAGAGGAAACCCAAACCGGGTTTCTTCGAAGAGATCAGCGACAAATGGTCTTCCCGAATCAGCCCCAAAGACGGCAACTTTCCTTGGCAGAAGAAGAAGCAGGAAGAAGAACAAATTCAACATCACGAGGAAGAAGAAGTAAACCAGTCTTCTGGTTATGGTTTAACCGGTAAGATAACCGATTCCAATCTCCGGTATAGCTTCCCAAGGCCAAGCGGTTACATGTCTGCTCCATGGGTTAATGATAATGTCTCTAAACCTGTTAAAGATGAAAGCTTTAAGGAAAATAGATATAGAAAGGAGAATGCTTTAGACTTAGATGATGATGATGGAAGAGGGATGGTGGTAGAATCAGGGAGAGACAAAGGAGTATGGAGAAGTAGGAAGAGTAACACTGTAGAGGCCGAGAAGATTGTACCGGAACATGAGCTGAGTAGGCTTAGGAGTGTAGCTTTGAGGATGGTTGAGAGAGTCAAAGTAGGTTCTGCCGGAATCACACAGGCTTTGGTTGAAGCCATTCACGATAAATGGGAGGATGATGAAGTTGTGAAGCTGAAGTTCGGTGAGCCTTGTGCGCTTAACATGAAGAGAACTCACGAGACTTTGGAGAAGAAGACCGGTGGGTTAGTGATATGGAGGTCAGGAAGCTCGGTTGTGCTGTACAGAGGGATAAGTTACAATCTCAAGTGTGTTCAATCTTTCATCAAACAGAACGATGAAGTGGCAAGGGAGTACACAGCAGAGGAGGCGAATTACCCTAAGAATGTACCTAAAGAGCAGTTATCAGAGCTATGCGAGCTGAACGATCTGTTGGACGAGATTGGTCCAAGGTTTCATGACTGGACAGGGTGTGCTCCGTTGCCCGTTGATGCAGACTTGCTTCCTCCGATGGTTCTAGGATACAGGTGTCCGTTTAGGGTTCTTCCACAAGGAGTTAAGCCTTGTTTGTCTAACAAGGAGATGACAGAGATGCGTCGGCTCGCTAGGACTAGCCCTCCGCATTTTGCTCTAGGGAGGAGCAGAGAGTTGCAGGGACTCGCTGTGGCGATGGTGAAGCTATGGGAGAAAAGCGCGATTGCGAAGATAGCAATCAAACGTGGCGTGGAGAACACACGGAACGAGAGAATGGCTGAAGAGCTTAAGAGACTCACACGCGGTGTACTTGTTTCGAGGAACAAAGAGTACATTGTGTTCTACAGAGGTAATGACTTCATGCCACCTGCGGTTTCAGAGGCGTTGAGCGAGAGGCAAAAGGAGATAACAGAAGTTCTTCAGACCAAAGAGGATCAACTCCGGGAAACGGCTTCAACGAGAGTTACGCTCATATCACAAGGCAAGCTGCCTAGAGCCCCGTTGCTCGCTGGAACTCTTGCTGAGACTATAGCTGCAAGTTCTCGGTGGGCACCAGAGGCAAGCAGTATCGATGTAGAGGAGTTGAAGAGAGAGTCAGCTTCCATCAAAAGAGCTGCGTTGATCAGAGATCTCGACCTCGGACTTCTTTATGTGAGTACTAATCCATTTTTTTAATCTTCTTATGGTGTCTGATTAGAAGCATTTGGTGATCTTTCGTTTGTTATATAGGCAAAGCAAAAGCTGAGAAAAGCTGAGAAGACTTTAGCTAAAGTGCAGAAGGATCTTGACCCATCTGAACTCCCAACTGATTCAGAAATCATCACAGAAGAAGAGAGAGTTCTTTTCCGCAGAATCGGTTTGAGTATGGATCCATTTCTTCTCGTAGGTAAGACTGTTCTCAACCCACTTGTCACGTTTAAAAGGCCATTACTCATTTTTCCTTTAAAACGTTTTACAGGGAGAAGAGAAGTGTATGATGGTACCATAGAGAATATGCATCTACACTGGAAACATAGGGAGCTCGTAAAGATTATTGTTAGAGGCAAATCGCTTCCGCAAGTGAAACACATAGCTATCTCTTTGGAGGCTGAGAGTGGAGGAGTGTTGGTATCCGTTGATAATACCTTGAAAGGCTATGCGATCATACTCTACCGTGGGAAGAACTATCAGATGCCATTTCGGCTGAGGCCTTCAAACTTGTTGACTAGAAAAAAGGCTTTCGCTCGATCCATTGAGCTTCAAAGAAGAGAAGTAATGATGATAAAATTTTTTTAACAATATAACTTGTGTGGAAAGTTTCTGTTCTGATCTATATTGGTCTCTTTTTTGTTTTGGACAGGCACTAAAGCATCATGTTGCAGACCTTGAGGAACGGATTGAGCTGTTGAAGACAGGACAGGTTTGATGAAATCTGATTTGCTTTTATAGTGGACTAATCTTACTTTCATCACTGCTGAATGAACAAACTGTCATGATATCTAGGACGAGGATAGGGAAACACTCAAGAAAAGTGATGGAGAGGAAGATAACTTGTATTTGAGAGTTGATGAATCTGATTATTCTTCTGACGAGGTAAAGTAATATCCTCCTCAAGATTCTTGATTAGGATCTGAACCATTACTAGAAGTACCATGGCAAAGTCTGAAACTAGTTTTGTGAATCAGGATGAATCTCTGGAGTGGGAATCAGAAAGGAACGAAACTTTCTTAGCATTAGAGGAAGAGGAGGAAGAAACTTAGACCAGTAAACAAATATAATCTCTCATATATTGTATAACAATGTCAGAACCTGTGATGATAATTTTCAGGTTCCACAATGAAAATGATAGTTGTAGTTAACATTATTACATATTTTGCATATAAGCACTCACATATTCACTTTATTCTTTTCACGTAAAGAACGCTCATACATTCAACTAAAGTTTGTTCATAGCATCCATATTTAGCTTGAACTTAAGCATTGCATCTCTTGGTAACGTCATGACCACTTTAACTCCACCTTCCATTGATGGATCTAGTTTCGAAGGTCTCAAGATCATTCCTATATGCATTGCACTCTCCCTCTGAGTCAACGGCCTCAGATTTACTGGCTCATTCCAACCAAAATCCATCGATCCAAACCAACCAATATTCCTCCAATCCGTCAAGAAAAACACACCATCACTCACACCTTCGAACTTGGCATCATCCCTCATCAGTCTCTCTCCGTTGCTCAGCTCCTCCTCTATATACCCCTTGTCATAGGCTGTTTTCTTGGCTTTCTTGACGCGCTTAGCGATGTCAGAGATCGATGATTCTTCAAGCTCTCTGACAGTTAACTCGACATATACATCTATGTACGCGTTACCGTAGTATCCTTGAGGAAGTGGTGGATCTAAAACATGTCGGATTCCAACAGCTACGGCAAGGACAGTGATCCCGTCAGGGTTTAGTTTGAGGGCTCGAGATCTTGCCTTCCATATGCAAGAACTAAGTACCTCATATGTGGTGAAACACTCTTCAGGGAACTCGCATTCTCTCATCAAGGAATCTTTGAGCCTCTTTATATTCACAGCCTGAATGTTTATTATCTCCGTGACCTGTTGGATATAAGATTGATTTTTTTTTGTAACAAATGAAGTCAACAATACTATTAGATTTAAACAATATCCAAAAACATAGCTATGCCGTAACTAACGATTTATAGAGAATTAGTGCTTAATTAGACGGTGATTTGCGATTTAGTGAGGTGAACAACATACCAGAGCAGTAGTTGGCATGTACGGTGAGGTGGCCAAAAGACTAGCAATGTGGCCACCGGGTACTTTGGCCGGTTCATTATCAATTTTCCCGACAAGCCGCTCCCTCTGCCACACCGGCACCACCGATGGTTCACTCTTTCCTGCAGCGAACTCGGTTAAAGCATGGATGATCTGAGCCACACCAAATCCATCACACACAACGTGGGTCAATGCGGTGCCAATGGTAAACCCTCCGCAAGCAAACTTTGTTACCTTCCAAAGAAAACACAAAATAAACAATTTTATTGATTATGTTGTCGACAATAGATGAAAACAATTCATAGGAAAATATACAAAGACACTATAATCAAAGAAAATGAAAAACTTACTTGCAAGGCTAGAGGATGATAACAAAAATCAGTATCATAGTCAATTTCAATCTCAGGCACAAGGCGCAAAGCAACTTCATCATCAAGTTTTTCCAAATAGTCTAGAGAAGTGAGGTCTAGTGATGCCGTAGCGACGGCAAATGGGACACCCTCGCCCTGGCAAACTAGCTGAGGCTTTCGGCCACTCTCTCCTCTCACTAGCTTGCCTGAAAGTGGATAATAATACACAAGAAGCTCGGACAAAGCTTTCCTAATTAGAGTGACAGGATCGTTTTTATTATGTTCATTGCCTTTGTAAACATAAATGGTTGCATACATATCTTCATTAAGAACATCGCTGTCTAAAGTTGAAAGGGATAGGATTTCATGAGGAGTGTGCTTTGCGGGTGTAACGAGTTCAGTTTGTTTCATTTCGAGTAATAGGGGAAGGTTCCGTGTTGTTTGGTTTGACATCTTATACCAAGTTTATAAATGTAAAACAAATATCAAATCAACGTTAACGTTCACTTCTTGATAATGTTTATATAGAGTTTCCCACACGGTTACAAACACCAATAAGATTTGTCGCCGAAACCTATTGATGTTGGCCAAACACGCAATCTACGAAACTGATGTGTTTGTGTTGTTTGATGATCTCTGGTCGCTGATTGCTAAATGTGTGCAAAACAAACATGGTCAATACATATATGTTTGTGGGAGAGTTTGTTTGTATAACCGAGATATAGGAAAAGACATAATGTCGTGTTTTTTTTCCTATTGCGTTTGGAACTCTATTTAATGTGTTCACATATCTAAACTTAAAGTAGACTAATCCTGGAATCTAGCATCATAATAATCTTTTTTAGCATTAAAATATTTGCACTTAAATTTGGGACAAGCTAAAATGAATACGTTGTACCATATGTACGCCATGCATCGTAGAAAATGCCTATGAAAGGCTATGCGATAATACTCTGTCGCGGGAAGAATTATCAGATGCCATTTAGGCTTAGTGCCTTCAAACTTATTGACAAAGAAAGGCTTTCTCTCAATACATTGAGATTCAAATTAAGAAGACAAGTAGTGATGTTTATAATTACATAATAACTTATATCCTGGTACTTATCAATGTCAGTCTCTTTGTTTGACAAGCACTGAAGTCTGAAGCATCATCTAGACCCACCACGCTACCCAAGAGATACTATGGTAATAGCGATACATAATCGGTTCTGTATATAGTGGGATGAAACATTTGTTTATGGCTTTCAAAATATTGATGGTCAATATATAAATATAATGTGACTTTCAAATTTATTACTAAACATATATGTATTGATTATTAATTAATTGTTCAAGTTTGATGCTCTCTCTCTTCTTACATAGACGCTTCAAAGAATGGTCGATTTCTGACATTGTAAAGGTCGAGCAAAAACATAACAGATGTTGACAAAAAGTATATTATGGAGAACTAAGAGCTGCTCCAACGGGATACGTTGAGAGAAGTTCTAACAATTAAAAGTAAAACAAAAATTAAGAAAAATACGAGAGAAAAGCATGAAAGGTTCTTGTTTGGACATTTTAAGAACCAGGTTTCACCATAAAATAGCATATGTCACTCTTAGAATCCTTCAACTGATTTGAAAAGATAAATACATTATAATATTAATTTTTATTTTTCTTTTAGAAACGTTCATCGGTTTTATAGATGGAGCTGCTCTAAGGAACCTCGATATAAAATTCAAAGGTAAGCGATGGCTATATACTGTTATTAACAGTCTTGGGAATAACCGGATTGTTCAGATCAGAATAACTCTCAGAATATTTCGGTTGGAACGAGTCCGTGATAATGATGTGATATACTCCTATCAACAGATTTCGGTCACAGTTTTCTCATAACTATTAAGACAACTTGGGTAAATCAAATGATAGTGATATGAGATGTCCCTTTCAGTTAATGTTTAAAATTCCAACTTCATTTTAAATTTATGGATTGTGGAAAACGGGATTCTTTTTCTTTAACATATTATGAGTATATGCTAATGTTTAATTTTCTTTATGGCCTCCTAGCAGAAAAACATAAAATACAATATTTTTAATAATAAGATATTCAACTCCAAAACAGATGATAAACAAAAATTCTCTCATAAAAGTATTCAAACAGTATTTGTGTCACATCATTATATATCATCTATTTAATTTATTTCCACATTTGTCCCACCTAAATACTAACAAAATGAATAACTACTTTTGTTTCATTCTCGGATAAGAGTGAACAGTGCATGGCGAACCCCTGGTTCCTTCGAGCAATGCTTCCTGCCGTCTCGTCAAGGCTTTCAATGATGGCTCCACCTCCCTTCCCCTGACCCCCGACCTGACTTTCCCCGCTCTCCTCTTCTTCCCCAAACTCCCTCGTGCTTCTCTCAACTGCTAAAAGGCTCAGTGAAGTCCTTTTCCTCTTTCCATCTCTCATTGCAGTTTGCTCATTGTTCTGCTTCAAATTTAACTATTGTTATTGATTCTGAAGTTTTCCTTCGATCTTAAACACTGTTCTACAAACCCTAACCAATTCAAGATTCTACCTCCCAAAACTCTTCTCCAATGCAAACTAATAAAGCTTCTAATCCTTCTTCCCCCTCTCAAAGACCTTTACTCAGTCTTCTCCCTTGAACTCCTCTGTACTTGGCTCTTTCCCTTCCTCTAATACCACTACTTCTCCTGCCTCGAACCAGCTGCTCAGCCGCCAGCTCTAATCTCCCCCTCAAGTAACCCTGCTGCTCCTCCCATTACCCTTCCTGTCCCCATTGGCAACTCTCGCTGATCCAAGTTCCTCCTCCGCTGGTTGAAAAATTAGAAGAATGGAGGATAAAAACTGAGGCGTCTCGCTCCTCGCGACTTTGTCGGAAAAGGAATTCCTCGTGTCCTCATTCCGACAGTGTATTCCGAAAGGTGCTGAAATTCATAAAGATTTTATCATTTGCTACTTTAATGGTAGACCTCCTCCCTTCTATCAAATTCAGAGTGTTCTAAACCATATGGGGTAAAGGAAAGAGGATTGAGATTCATACTAACCCCTTATCCCGCTCTATGCTGGTGAGAGTTCCGCCTCGAGTACCGAGAAGCAAGATACTTGAAAAGAGGTTCGGTATGTGGAGAATCCATGTTCCATGGTTCGCTGGTCCTCCTCAGCATCTCCTTCATCTCCTCCGCTGGAATCTATCCAAATCTGGGCTCACCTCACTGGAGTCCCTCTTGATCTCAGACATGAAGAAGGTTTAAGCTTAGTTGCGGGGTTGGTGGGAGATCCTAAAGAAACCGACGATTTTACAAAAATTTAGTCAGCCTCACGCTTTCTCATGTTAAAGTTGCAGAGATTTAACCAAGCCTCTACCTAGTGTGGTGGAATTTCAGAGAGAAAGTGGAGAAGTTGTCAAGTCCAAGTCTCAGATCCATGGGTTCCTCCTACTTGCTCTCACCGCAAAGAGCTTGGTCATGTAATTCGCAATTGTCTTCAGCCCCTCTCACGTAAAAATAAGGAAAAGCTGCAAAGTCATCGACAACAACACTTCAGCTTCTGGTACAACTAAAGCAAATGCTGAAAGTGCAAAAGCAAGATCAAAAACTGCAAATGTTGATAAATCAAAAGTCACTAACACCAACATGGTGGTCTCTGCCCCTAATCCCACCGGCCTTCTCCCCATCTCTCCGCATGGTCCTGACTCCTCACCTACCACTTCCGCTGCTCTCCTCCCTTCTCCTTTATTCCCTATTGACTCAAATCCCCCCCCTGTCCTCTCCACTCTTCCCAGCCCTTCACTCTCTGCTCCCCCAGTTTCTCTTGCTCCATCTGTTTGCCTACCCACCCTCCCTTCCATCCCTTAAGCCCCGACTCTTTCTTTGCTCCTTCTCTTAAAAGACCGCGCCCTGACCCCAACCTGCCTGATTTCCCTCCTTTTCAGCCCAACTTTCTTTCTTTACCCTCCTTGACCTCTTCAGCCCTTTCTTTTACCAACCTTTCCCATTTTTTGTCCTAGCCCTAACCCTTTTTCTGTCCTCGGTCCTCGATGGTTCTTCACCATGAAGAGACCATTGACTAATCTCTATGTATAGTAAATTATTTTTGAATATCCGTGGTCTAAATGACCCGCTTAAGCATAAGCCATTTTGTGATTGGCTCCTAAGCCATCAGCCTCTTTTGGTACTATATTAAACTCACATCAAGGACTACAACTTGAATTCCCCGATGGATAAGCTCAGAGGATGGAATTTCACCTCAAACCACTCGAGGATGCAGAGGGTCAGATATCATCATTTGAGGGACTCAGTGCTCGTTCGAGTCCTTCACAAGTCAAGTCAGTCAGAATCTCTAAGGCAAAATCCCCGTGCTTCTCAGCCGCTTATACGCCGCCTATGCTGCTAATGATGGTGTAACCCGATCGATCTTTGGGTGGAACTCTTGCAAATATCCCAAGCATTCTCTTGATTCAGCTCCTGGATCCTGGGGACTTCAACCAAATTATTCATCCTGCAGAGCACTCATTAGCTGATGTAAACCATCTCAGCCTGATATGGTCGAGCTCAAGGATTGTCTTACCCAGCAGCTTGTATGATCTTCGGTACCAAGGTCCTCTCTTTACTTGGTCAAACCACCAGCCTGAAGGACCAATTGCTAAGAAGCTTGATCGCCTTCATTAACAGCTTGGTCCTAAGCCTCTTCCCTAATGCCTCACCTTCTTCCACCCACCCTTAATCTCGGACCACACCCCTTGTATCCTTGACCTTGCCTTTAAAATCCCTCGGCTGGTAACCGACCCTTTAAATTCTACAACTATCTCACCAAGCACCGGACTTTCTCCTAGTGGTACAAAACGCATGGGCACAGCCGAAGCATGGTCCGAACTGGACGGGTCTCGCTGGAAACGAAGGATAAAGGGAGAATTAAAATACTAAACAGAGAATTTTTCACAAATTCAAAAGAGAGTTAGTGAGGCTAACCGCTTGTTGACTGATTTGCAGGTACAAGCCCTCCACTCCCCATCTCCCCAACTCTTTGAGCAGAAAAGAATGCACTCCAAACCTGGCGGTTTTGAGAGATATAGAAGAGTCATACTACAAACAAACCGCTTCTAGAGTTAATGGCTAAAAGTTGGGGACCGAACACGACCTTCTTCTATGAATGGTTCAAACACGCCTCAGCCTTCAACTTGATAAGGTCCTTTGTTCTTCCGACCGGTGTAATTATTATGACGCTACTCGATGAGCATCCATGCCGCGGTCACACTTCAAAAGCATTCTTGGCCCTACCCCGCCCCTGCCCCAAGAACTTTCTCATCCACTGGCTGGGTTTCATCCCTTACAGAATTCACGTTTCCCGCCTAAGCCTCCAAATGACTATAATCCCTTCAGCTGAGGAGATAACATCGTTCTTTTCAAATTAAACCCGAATAAGTCTCCGGTCCGATGGGCTTACCTCGATTTTTATAAGGCTTCATGGAGTATACGGGCATCGAGGTATTGAGTTCCATCTCAAACTTCTTCACTTGTTGTTTCATGCCAGCATCCGCCAACTCCACAATCCTTTCTTCGTCCCAAAACGACCGTGCTTCTCTTATTACGGATTATCGCCCATCTCGCGGTCTCAACACAGCAGTACAAGGTGGTTTCTCGACTACTGGTGAAAAGACTCGCCAATGCTGCCGCCTCTTATTGTCCCTAATCAAACAGCATTTGTTCGAGGAAGATTATTAGTAGAGAACACATCGCTAGTCGGAGAACTAGTTAACGGGTATCATAAGAACCAAGGGCCCAAGAGGATTACTATAAAGTGGATATAGCTAAGGCATTTGATACCTTATCTTGGGACTTCCTGTTCTCTTGCCTTCAAGGCCTTAACCTCCCTCGGTTGTACATCTCGTGGCTGAGAGCATGTATCTGCAATACAAACTTCACAAGGTTACAACGGTTCGTTCATGGATACTTTAAAGGCACTGAGGTCCAAGGCAGGTGATCCTTTATCACCCTACCTTTTTAATTGCTATGAACTTCCTATCTCTAATGCTAAACCGTATGCTCAAGAAAGGAAGTTCAAGTATCACCTAAACTGCCAAACTTCTAAACTCACTCACCTATGCTTTGCAGATGATCTTCTTATCTTCATTGATGGCTCACTTAGTTCTGTGCAGGCTGTTCTTCGTGTCCTCCGTGAGTTTGAAGAGAGATCGGGACTTGCGGTTAGTATCCAAAAATCATCTTTCTTTGCTTCGGACTTTCAACCTGGAGATGGATGAGATACAAGTCTCTACGGAATGCCTATGGGATCCCTCCCGGTATGCTACTCGTTCTCTCTGACTAAAAGCTATCTCTTTGAATCGTGAAGTACTCCTGCAACAAATAAAGAGTAAGATGTCATCTTGGAGCTCAAAGTCTTTATCTTTTGCTGGAAGGCTACTACTAATTAAAACAAATGCCACGGCATTACTACTTTCGGTGCTCTACCTTTATCCCGCCGAAGCATGTGTCAAACGAATAAATTCACTGCGGCGTGTCTTTCTCTCGAGAGGTGACATAGAAGAGCATCATACTGCTCGGTTTCATGGGTGGTTGTGACAAAACCGAAAAGGAAGGAGGTCCAGAATCAAGAACCTTGAAATCTGGAATAATGCTTGCGCTTAAAGCTGATCTGGTTACTCTTCTTCCAATCAGGATCGGTATGGGTGGCCTGGTTCATACAAGAGGTATTGGATGGAAGACTGAGCAATGGGTCAAAGTTCCTAATAGGCGTTATTCGTGGCAAGTTAATAAACTTTTGAAGCTCAGTTCGTTGATCTATGGATTCATAAAGTGAGAGTACAAAATGGCCTTACCGCTAGGTTCGGACCGATAATTGGACGCTCTATGGTTCCTTGAGACATTATCTTACTTCACCTGGTAGCTCTTCCTTGGGAATCCTCAAGCAAGCAACCGCTGCTTCACTTTTGAGAAATAATACATGGATGATCCCACCCGCAAGATCGGAGGCTCGTAAATGTTCATGCCTTACTAACTACGATCCAAATGAATGAGAATGAAGATTTCTATGAATGGGAAATAGATGGGAGATTACATCAACTCTATAGACTGGTATTATCTATGGGAAGCTCAGGAGGCTGGAACCTCTCGTACCTTGGTTTCGCCTGCGGTAAATGTGGAGTGGGATTCCCGACATAACTTCCTCGCTGGTTATTTGTTTTGAATCGCGCCCAACCGTAGATCGAATCATTGGATGGGGGCTTCACACGGATCCATCTTGTGTTCTCTCGCAACTCGCAATGGAGTAGAAATCATCTCTTCTTTGATTGCTCCTTTGCTTGGCATCTTTGGGAATCATGCTCACTGCGTTGTGGTATCATCCCCGAAAGAAGGTGGAGAGAGTAATGGATCAGTTACAACTGCTCGCTTGAATACATCGCAGTCAACATTACTCGAACTGCTGGCAGGGATGCATGTAATCGACTCGACAGAGGAATGCACGGATTCACCGCCAGATCTTCCGCCTCCCGACTCCATCTTTAGACTACTGCATGCATGGATAAGAAACGTAATCTTGTCTCTTCGTGATTCAAGCCCGACACTCTCCTCCTCGCCATGCAGACTTGGCTTGACTAGATTCTCTCTTGATTAGGCTGTTTTCCACATCGCAGTTCGTGATCTCGCCTCGCCTCCCATCGCAACTCTTTGATTTCCTTCTTTTCTAATTGGGCCTCTTGGTCCTTTGATGTATTTTGCTTTATTCTAAACTGGTTTTCTGGGCCCTAAAACACTAAGGCTTATGCTTGTATCTTTTACATTTTTTGCATTTAAATTTGAAAGCTAAGTTCAAAAAAAAAACAAAATGAATAACTAAAAAATAAAATAAAATCTTGTTCTAGCTAGATGCATGCAGTCTGTAGTTAAAGTTTACAATTTTATCATATAAGATGAGGTGTTGATACATGCACCATAAGCCATGCAAATTGAAATGTGTCAACTCCATGCATGTTACTGTTTGTTCTCATGGTTTATACCTATAAACATCATCAAGAAGAGGAGACGATGATCTTATATTATACGTTCATAAATTTGGTAAGATGATAAACCAAACCAACTCGAGCCTTACTCTATCACTCGAAAACAAATACATTGAGCTTGTTATACCTTCAAAACACACTCCTCCTGTAAATCTATCCCTTTCCAGTTTAGACAACTACTCTCTCGGCGAAATCAGGCATGCAACTGTTTTCGTTTTCGAAGCAAAGGAAAAAAAACCAAAACGACCCGGTCTCTTTGCTTAGGAAAGCTTTGTCCGAACTTCTTGTTTACTATTATCCACTTTCAGGCAAGCTAGTGAGACGAAACAGTGATCTAAAGTTCCAGCTGATTTGTAGTGGGGAAGGAGTCCCTTTTGTAGTCGCTTCTGCAAATTATGATCTCCGCTCGCTAAACTATATAGAAAACTTTGTTGATGAAGTTGCGTTGCAACTTGTGCCTGATATCGAGGTTAACTGTGAATGTGAGATAGGTTATCATCCTCTAGCTGTGCAGGTATCGTTTTATTTTCTAATATATACATATATTGTGTGTTTTGAAATCGGTTTAGACGCATAGGCGGCAATAAAACCATATATATATTGGTTCTAAACGAGAAGATTTTTTAAAATTGGTCTAGACGTCCACGGTCCACCTAAGAAAATGTTAATTTCTTGAACATTGCATTTATGATTTGAATGGTGAATTAGCATGTTGCATAGTAGACACTAGACAGTTCAATGTTTTGGGGGAGAGCCATATACTAGCTTTCTTTTAGTAAATTATGTCATCATAGTTATGTTTATTTTAAAATGATATAAGATAATTCATTTCAGATATCAGTGTGAATTAACATAATATATCGTACTTAACAAAAATAAAATAATATATCGTTTCTTTTCTATGTTGAAGGTGAGCAAGTTTCCTTGCGGTGGATTCACCATTGGCACGGCATTGTTACACGCGGTGCGCGACGGGTTTGGTGTGGCAAGGTTCATGCATTCTCTAGCTGAGTTGGCCGGAGGAAAGAGCAAGCCATCGGCAGTGCCAGTATGGGAGAGAGAGCGGCTGGTTAGGAAAATAGACAATGAACCGGCTAGAGTTCCTGCTGGTGTCGGTGCCAGAGGGAATCTTTTGGCCACTTCACCGTATATGCAGAGTAGTGATTTGGTACGTATATAAATCTTCTTTTAATTTTTGGGGAAAGGTAAAGATCATTTAATCAAATTAAAAAAAATGGATTGATATGTAGAATAAAATATGTTCTTGTTTTCATGGCTTGTGATTCTGAGGCTTTACTCTAATAAGAAAAAGAACATGCCTACCAAAAAAATAAAATAAGAAAAAGAACATATATAATTGATTTTTTTCCTTTTTTTCTTACAAACATTCTAAAAGTATATATTCAAAATTACAACACATTGGTTATATTTTCTAGAATATAAATTTATGATTAGAATAAACTTTCGTAAAGTATAAATTTATGTTGGTGTGGTAAAGTTTTGAGAAAACTGGTGATTTTGAGAAATTCCCTAACAAATTATTTTTATTAATAAAATTAATAGTACAATATTACTTACGAGTTTATATATTTTGTAATTAGAGTCTTCTATTTAATTAAAAGTGATAGATTTATGTTAAAATAATCACATTTATTAGAAAGTGTTTATTTTTTTGTTAAAACTTGATTATTTGTAACTATCCATTTGAACCAAAATTAAACATTTTGCTCTTATTCAATAGACATGGGGTAGTATAAGAAAAGAATTTCATCTGTGTGCATATATATGATCCACACAGGTAACAGAGATAATAAGCATTAAAGCTAGGAATATAAAAATGCTTAAAAGATACTTTAGTCAAGGAATGCGAAATCCTAAGGGAGAGTCTCACTACTTATGAAATTCTAAGTGCTTGCATATGGAAATCAAGATCTCGAATCTAATAATTAAGAAGCTAAAATCTCTAGAAAAAAAGTTCAATGAAGCGCACAGTCTAGATAGTTGTAGGTGGTGTAGAAATATATCGAAATATATTTATATATTTACGACTTTTATTATGAAAATTATATTTATAACATATGGATAAAAGTGTTTATATCATCTAAAAATAAATGAAGTTGACATTCGTTTGGGTCTTCCTTGACCATGTCTTTTCTTCTTATTACAATTTTGCATTAGTACCGGTCTTTGCATACATAGTAGGCGAACAGCAAACACTCTGAGGAACAAATGAACATATTTTCTTTTCGATAAAAAACTTTTGAAACAAAGGGAACTGCACGTCGAGAGTGACAAATATAGCATCGTGGTAAGAAACGGGGACTGGTTTGCATCACTTCAATTCCCAGTCCATCATAGTAAGTGATTATGCGTCGTCCGGGCATGAGAAGTGAGAAATCCCCGAGAACACACTTGGTATGAAAAGCAACACAACAATCGTCACATTTGTAGAACCAATATTTTTCTACACTTTCCTCGCATATATCACACCAATACTCTCCTTTTATATTGACTCTGTAACACAATGACAGTGGATGGTCGTCATACCAATGTTTCGTTGTTTTCGGCAAAACAACACATTTGAGATCTAGCACAAATTTACAGTCGTCGCAGTTAAATATTGAATAACTCCCATTGCCGCAAGCAATGCATTTCTTTTCGTTCGCGTAATTGTAGTACAAGGTACATCCATGACTCTCATGGAAGATAGCTTCAGAAAGTGCGCTACATATCACATCTATACTGAAACTTTCAGTAGTGTACCTGAAGCCACTGGAATAGTTAGAACATGCCCAACAGTTAAATTGAGTCATGCCACCACTCGTTAAAGTTAATGGCTTATCATAATACATGTGTCGTCTCTTCCTAGGAAGATTAGCGCATGTTTTGTGGAGAATGAAATCGCATTGCATACAACTGTAGAATGCTTGAGAATATATTGGTAAGACACATGCTTCACAACGAATGTTTCCACCACATATGATCTTCTCTTCGTTGAGTTGTAAATAATGTTCTTCATGACTAAAATGACGTATCATGTTGCCATTTATTACCTTAAACGGTTTGATTTCTTGAGGTTCTTCTGGTATCCCCTTGAGTTCTAACTTGTCCCAGACATCATCTCGTATTGCACATTTAGAATGAGTGGCATAATTAGGACAAATCGAGCACGAATATGCCCCATAGGACCAATCAACCTTTTTGTGGCATATTCCGCATGGCCAGCTCCCAGGATTAAGATGTAGACGCCTAGAAAGACGATGCTCATGACGATTGATGTTGATGATCTCTGGCAAGTCAATACAACTTTGATGGATCATGAAATCACATTGTTGGCATGAATAAGGGCTTCGATCACCAGCCAACCCACAAGCGTCACAGGTAAAAGCGATGATCCTTGGAATAAGACTGATTTGATGGTCATGAGCTTTAGGAAATAGGATTGTAAGTGGTGGTGGATTCTTTGCACAAGCAACATCCACATTGAATTTACAGATTGAACAATGGTAAAATCTCCGCCCTTCCGCATATGCGACATTTCCCATCAGAGAATTGATGTTCTTCGCGTGTAAGGAACTTAAGTGGGTGTTTAGAGTGACATGGATGAATTATCTCTAGAGGAAGGTTAGAACATTCAAAGTGGAATTTCAGTTGACATTGAGAACATTTGTAGAGATATCTACTACAATATATCTCTTCACAAAAATCACATGTGCCATGATAATGGTTTTTCAGGTGGAAAAGAGAGTGTTCATGGGCTTTGGGATGTTCAATAAAATCTGGTGGTGGATTTTTGATACATGCCATATCAATAACGAATTCACATAAAGGACAGTGATAAAATATATGAAGCAATGATTCCCCACACAACTTACAGTTTTACTCGGAGTACCTCCACGATGAAGAGGTGGAGAGGGTGTTCAGGATGAGATGGGTGGTTGATCTCTAAAGATGACTCTGCACATTCTTTGTGAAAAAGATTTTACATTCGTAGCAACGATAGCCATCCTTGGTGCAACCACTTTCTCGATAGCAACCACCGCAACTGCGAACCCAAGGTGTAGGGTATAAAGGGTGTTTGTGAGTTGGTAGATTTATTCTAATCATTTTGACAAGCGTTTGTGATGATATTAAAAACATTAATCGATTTATTTATACCAATCAACAAAATAAAAGATTCTTGATCATAAGAAAATAACAAGATAGGAATACATGCTAAACTTATGAATATAAGCCTCTAGCTAATGCTAGCTATCATATGCTTTCTTGGATATGAATTAATATACATTCTTTCTTGATATTTACGCATGAATCTAGGACCATGATTTGTCATTCGATAAACTCTTAACAAACAACAGTTAAGATAAATACAAAGAAAATGTCTAGCTAAAAGGAGGCGCAACAAATTAACTCATTTTAACTCACGTTGTATCTTTCTTTCTTTTCTTTTTGTTTAACTACGACATTGTTTGAGCTGTAGTTAGCGAGTTAATACCATATGATCAAATTAACTCTTTTCTCATTTTAGAGAAAACTCGAAGTAAAAGGAAGGTTATGACATCATATATGATATCAATTATCAAGACAGGAAGACAGAAGCTCCAATGGACCAAGAAAAGAAAAAACAATTCTCGACTATTTACGAAGTGGTTACAATGGAATAAGGACATTGTTATACCTTTGACAGTTAACATTTTTAAACCAACAAAAGAAAACGGATAGTAGTGGATAAGTCAACGTTTTATTTTTTATTTTTGGTAAAGTCAACGTGTTATTTGTAACAGACAAAAGGCACGAGCCCTAACCCAAGTCACCGCGTCAATATTTATACGCTGCTGCTCTAAACTCAAACTAGTGCCATCCAGAAATACTTAAAATAATACCGTTTCATTAAGCTTGTCATAATATAAGAGTAATAAAGTTGAACATATATGACAAACGATGCCTTATTTTTTTTTTTCTCATCTGGATTTTATTAAAAGGACAAAGCCCAACATACTTTACAAGCAAAGGCCAAAACCAAACAGGCTAAAACTAAAGGGCCACAAACCAACGGGCCAGACTAAACGAAAGAGCTACGGGCCGACAGTCCATAGATCTAAAAACCGGGGAAGTAAGCCCACCACGCTGCCGATTGCCCAAGAATCAATGACGACGTGGTCAAGATGCGAGAAAGACAGCCTTCCTCCGTGCCGAAGGATACACGACGGAGTCCGCCGACGAAGCCGCGATCCAAGGAGAGATCGCTCGAGACCGAATCGTTTCAACCTAGGTCAGCCGGAAAACCTAATCTGACAGATCATCTCTTCTGAAATTATCAACCGACATCAATCCAATGAAACCTCCAAGATTCCTCTATGCAAGCCGGACATCTTTGAAGATAAAATTAAGCATGAAGATGCATAAACCTTAGTAAAGGAAAGGAATCACCAAACGGAAGCTGGAGAGGAGAATCAATTGAGCATATTGTGGGTTTGATCAAAAAAAATCATATTGTGGGTATATCGCAGCTCAGGAGAGCACGTGTTGGTCCATGAATCCATCTTTCTCCCGAGACCTACCATCGTCATCGCATTCTATCTTAAATTTACGAGTTTGCCATTTCTAAGAAACTTCTTGACCTTTTTAGAAACGTGTTCTTTCCTAAAGCAGTCTAATTCAAATAATTTTATATAACGAAATATTATGAATATTCCCAAAAATTGTCAAATGCATGGAAGAGTACAACATTACACCAACCATGGTTCCCTACAGCGTAAATCTTTGAATAATGCGAAACAAAGCTCAATGCTTTGAAATAGAAAGAATCCTTAAACTCGGACATTGGGGCAGAGGTTTTAATCAACACAAGGGCGAAATATTCAACCAATATCTTTATGTAATAAAAATAAGGTACGAACTTAACATTAAAATCAACAAAAGAAACTAAACTAGAATAAAATGTTTATAAATTCCAACATAGTCTTGACAAAAAAAAAATTCCAACATACTCAACACTCGTAGGCTCATAGCTAAAAGCTAGTCTCACAAACGCACCTATATATATATACCACCTTGTTTGTAGATTATAAAGACCGTAAAATACAAAATACGACTATTACTAAAAAGATACTCATGGGAAGTCGTCAAAAAGAGGTAGATCATTCATAATTAGTAATAATACACCATTAAAAAATATTGTTATGCTATGTTGTGCAGTACTATGCATATGTAATCCAGATATTTATAACGCTAACATGCTCTTCTTTTTGTCATTTTATGATGTTAATCAAACAAGTTTTACGCGGTATAATATCTGTCAATGAAACAGTAACCAGTAAACGCTTTATCTAAAATAAAACAATACAAAACAATAATAAAATAATAAGAGAAAGAAAGTCGAGTCACCGTCAAACCAATCTCTCCCTCACCGCGTTCACACCTTCACGCGCTTCCTTTCGTCTCCGTATCTTCTTCTCTTCTCGCAGCCAAAGAAACCATTTTTTTTTATAAATGTCTGAAACCATCGAAACCCGAAATCATTGTCTGAATTCAAACACTTGGAAGCTTTTAAAGTTCGGTTTCACATCTAAACAAAGTCAAACACTTTTCAAACTAAAACTAAAGTCAAACTCTGGAGAATAAACTATTTCCCTCTCTTTAATGGAAGTCTCTGCTTTCCCATTCCCATACCTACAAGACGACGAGTGTTCCCATCTCCTTGGTCTATTTCAAGACATGGACTCTGCTCCTTCTGGTTTCGAATTCGAAGGTTTTGGTAATGACAACACTAAGAAACGCTCAAGAAAGGAAGAAGAAGCTGTGAATGGTAGAAATAAGGCTGCAACTGGAGATATACTCGCGACTCTTCTAGAAGCTAATCACAGGGAGAGAGTAAGGACAATGGATGGTTATTACTACAACCAGTTGCAACAAGAGCCCGTTGTTCGTCCTAAGCGACAACGCAAGTATGCCGGCCATCCGCTGCTCCGGATATTGCTAGCGGTTCCCCTGTTGAACGGACGACGGACTGGTGGGACAGAGTGAGCCGGCCGGATTCCCGGAGGAGGAGTTCCGGCGAGAGTTTCGGATGAGCAGACCGACGTTCGATCTGATATGCGAGGAGCTGGACGCGACGGTGACGAAGAAAACACGATGCTCCGCGACGCGATCCCGGCTCCCAAACGCGTCGCCGTCTGCGTCTGGCGTCTGGCCACGGGAGCTCCGCTTCGCCACGTGTCAGAGCGTTTCGGGCTGGGGATCTCCACGTGTCACAAGCTGGTGATCGAGGTCTGCCGCGCGATCTACGACGTGATGATGCCGAAGTATTCTCCTGGCCCGCGTCGGATTCTGAGATCATCCGATCGACGAAGGAGAGGTTCGAATCGAACCACAAGATCCCAAACGTCGTCGGATCGATCTACACCACTCACGTCCCGATCATCGCCGGAAAGTCCACGTGGCGGCGTATTTCAACAAGAGGCACACGGAGAGGAGCCAGAAGACGTCGTACTCGATCACACCCAGGGAGTGGTCGACGCCGAGGGGATCTTCACCGACGTCTGCATCGGGAACCCGGGGTCGCTCCCCGACGATCGGATCCTCGATAAATCGTCGCCTCGCAGCGGGCGGCGCGCGTGGATGCTACGCGACGGTGGATCGTCGGGAACGGTGGGTTCCCTTTGTCGGACTGGCTTTGGTGCCGTACGCGAGGCGGAATCTGACGGACGCAGCACGGGTTCAACGAGAGCGGGAGGGATCCAGAAGGTGGCGACGGAGGCGTTCGGGAGGTTGAAAGGACGGTGGGCTTGTCTCAGAAGAGGACGGAGGTTGCTGCAGGATCTTCCGTACGTGCTCGGTGCTTGTTGCGTGTTGCATGTTTGTGAGATGAGGAAGGAGGAGATGGCGGAGGAGCTGAAGTTCGAGGTGTTCGATGATGTGACGGTGCCGGAGAATAATATACGATCTGTGGCTGCGTCGAACAAGAGGGATCAGATCTCACAATCTCTTGCATCGTGGCCTCGCCGGGACAAGGACTCTGTAACTAACTACAAGTGGACTCTCTGTTTTGTCTTGAAACTTTTTTCCGAAATTTTTCCAGATTAGGAATAATACTTAGAAAGAGATTGGATACAAAAAGCATAGTTGATTTGAGTGTAGTCATTGGCTAGATTTGTTTTTACTATTATATTTAGCAATGTCTTTAGTTCTGTATTTGTTCTCTATAAATTGAATTCGAAACCTTCAAAAGCATGTTTTTTCTTTTTGGTTTCTCATTCATGGTGGAAAGTTCGGTTAGAATGTTAATTTGAGTTACTATATGTTTAACTTGCTAGATAAGCATGTTCCTTAATCATTCTTTAGGTAACTAACACAGCTGTTACTTGCATTTATCTTGTTTCACATGGCATATGCGTTCTACATTTTATATTTGATGCTGGCAGTAAGTAAATTATATTTGTGAAAGAGCATTAAACACTACCACCTCAACATAAAAATTCATTTACAAACTCATACACTTCTTTCAAAATACATCTTTAGTTGATTGAGAATATTATTCTAGTAAATTCTTCTATATGTATATACAGAATCCATATGTTTGAACAGAGTTTTAAATTAATTGATTTTTAAAAATTTAGTATATAAGGCAATGATTATGAGTCAATACTGGTTTTCTTTGGTCGAAATTATTAGTCAAATCAAATATGGAATATTCATATGATTCAGCAATATTTAATCTTAAAGATCCTAATTATGGGTCTTAATTACGTAATTGATTTTTACAAATCTGAATGCAATTAAGGTGACATCAAAGGATGAAAATGTTATCGATTTAAGATCTTAAGACTTAAATAAAATGTGGATTTTTTTTCTGAAACACTTTTTTTTTTTTGAAACACAAATAAAATGTGGATAAGTACCAGAAACATAGTGTTATCCAATTGTTGACTATATAAACAGTTTAAAATCGTCATTCGTCAAAAGCGTCACAGCTTTGTTCCTAAGAAAAGCCATTTTAGCTACTTTAAGCCGGCTTGAGTCCTTCATATTACTAGATTACCCTACTGTCACCATAGGGGACCGACCATCCTCCAAGTTTATCCAGAGGGTAATATCGTAATTTCGTAATAACCATCTCCCCGATCAAAAACAGCAAACCAACGAAGGCGCGGTTCGTCTCGATCCCGTCCTCACTGCTGCTGCTGCAGGGACGTCGTTTGATTTCGATTTCGGTTCCAGTTTCGAGCTCTTCACGTACTCATTTGATTGGTTTAATCTCTCATAGGTTGAATCGAATGATTTTGGGGAGAGTTTTTCTGTAATCGCGGGAAATCTGTATTTTGGATTGAAGGTAACGAGGTTTTGTTCTCTCATCTTCTATCTCTGAAGTTTGATCCGGCTTCTGTGATTCCGTTTCTGTGAAGTTCTATGCTTATTGTTGATGATTGACTTCTGTCTCATGAAGTTCATGTGATGTTTGATTCAATCCTCTAGGGTTTGTTTGTTGTGATTATTTAAAGCTATGAATTTTGGTTATCTCTACTTTATTGTGGCAATGAAGTTTTTAAGGAGGATGATTTAGTTGAAATCATATGTTTGAAGTTTGAGGCATTTTAGTGGCAATGCAGATAAGCTGTGGTTTTGATTCCGCTTTGTCACTTTTCAGGTGCACCTTCTAAATAATTAAACAGCTGAGAATTTAGCATATATGTGCTGCAACTCGCTTATCACGTGCCACTTCGTGTACAGTGTTTATAAATAAAACAGCGGACTTGCGAAAAGCTAAGGGAATGTCATTATGTCAGCACCTGGGAAGTTTGATTATTCTTCCGGTGGGCCAGATAGGACTACGTTATACAGGTCCAACTTAGCTGCTGCAGCAGCACAGATGGAAAGATCTAGTAGCTAGCGAGACGCCTGAACATCCTGTCTCGTCTTCTCACCCTAACACGTTGAGGAGCACTTCACCGTTGGCACAGACAGATGTAACGAGTTTCTTTCAGTGTCTGCGTTTTGATCCTAGGGTGGTTGCCGCTGGATCACAAGTCTATTCGTCACGGTGACTTTAAGCGTCATGTGAATATTGCTCTGGGATTCGAGGAGATGAATCTCCAAACGCAACGCTGAAAGGGAAGTTGATTCCATCTCCTGTGCCAGAAGAGATCAAAAGACTAAAGGCTGGTCTACGCAAAACAATGTGAAGGCCAGGTAGTCGATTGACTCTATTCACATAAAATCAAAGAAATTTGAAATTTTGTTATCAAACTTTGGAATTTTGTTTACCTTATTGATCTCTGCTGTTGCAGGAACGTGTCAAAATTTTCAACGAAGCGTCCTCTGTATTTAACAAGTTTTTCCTACTGTACCTACAAAGAAAAGGTCTCACCAGAAGGGTTTTCCAGTGACCGCTTGGTGATCGCTTGGCTTTAGGGCCTGGTTTAGGTAAATGGAATTCAAGGTCAGACTCTGCCTGGAGTCTGACCAGCAAAGGGTGGACGAACGACCTAAAAGTGGTGCACTCAATAAGCGGACCCGTACTTCCATGGTAATTCCTGATTTTTGTTTATGCTTTGGTGTATGATCCTTGTGGAGCATATATTGGCTCACCAATATATTGGCTCTTATGTCATTGAAAAGACCTTTTGTGTCATGATGGGTCGTCATTTAGAATATAGAAATCGAACTGTTAAAAATAGAGTTAAGCTAGAATTGTTAGTAGCAAACAATTGAGAAACTCTAACAGGAATACTGGAAGCACAATTACCACCTTACACGATGAAGTTTCTATATAATTATTTGCTACTAACAATTCTAGCTTAACTCTATTTTTAACAGTTCGATTTCTATATTCTACTATGACGACCACATCATGACACAAAAGGTCTTTTTCAATAGACATAAGAGCCAATATATTTGTGAGCCAATATATGCCCACAAGGATCATACACCAAAGCATAAACAAAAAATCAGGAATTACCATGGAAGTACGGGTCCGCTTATTGAGTGCACCACTTTAGGTCGTTCGTCCACCCTTTGCTGGTCAGACTCCAAATAGTCAGGCAGAGTCTGACCTTGAATTCCCATTTTACTCTAAACCAGGCCCTAAAGCCAAGCGATCACCAGAGATGTCACTGGAAAACCCTTCTGGTCAGACCTTTTCTTTGTAGGTACAGTAGGAAAACTTGTTAAATACAGAGGACGCTTCTGTTGAAAATTTTGACACGTTCCCTGCAACAGCAGAGATCCAATAAGGTAAACAAGAATTCAAAGTTTGATAACAAAATTTCAAATTTCTTTGATTTTATGTGAATAGAGTCAATCGACTACCTGGCCTTCACATTGTTTTCGTAGACCAGCCTTTAGTCTTTTGATCTCTTCTGGCACAGGAGATGGAATCAACTTCCCTTTCAGCGTTGCGTTTGGAGATTCATCTCCTCGAATCCCAAGAGCAATATTCACATGACGCTTAAAGTCACCGTGACGAATAGACTTGTGATCCGCGGCAACCACCCTAGGATCAAAACGCAGACACTGAAAGAAACTCGTTACATCTGTCTGTGCCAACGGTGAAGTGCTCCTCAACGTGTTAGGGTGAGAAGACGAGACAGGATGTTCAGACGTCTCGCGAAAGCTACTAGATCTTTCCATCTGTGCTGCTGCAGCAGCTAAGTTGGACCTGTATAAAGTCCTGTCTGGCCCGCCACCAGAAGAATACTCAAACTTCCCAGGTGCTGCTGATGACATTCCCTTAGCTTACGCGAGTCCACTGTTTTATTTAGAAACACTGTACACGCAGTGGCACGTGATAAGCTTGAGGAGTTGCAGCACATATATGCTAAATTCTCAGCTGTTTAATTATTTAGAAGGTGCACCTGAAAAGTGACAAAGCGGAATCAAAACCACAGCTTATCTGCATTGCCGACTAAAATGCCTCAAACTTCAAACATATGATTTCAACTAAATCATCCTCCCTTAAAAACTTCATTGCCACAATAAAGTAGAGATAACCAAAATTCATAGCTTTAAATAATCACAACAAACAAACCCTAGAGGATTGAATCAAACATCACATGAACTTCATGAGACGAAGTCAATCATCAACAATAAGCATAGAACTTCACAGAAACGGAACCTCACAGAACGGATCAAACTTCAGGAGATAGAAGATGAGATAACCAAAACCTCGTTACCTTCGGAATCCAAAAATACAGATTTCCCGCGATTACAGAAAACTCTCCCCAAAAATCAGAGCTCGATTCAACCTATGAGAGATTAAACCAATCAAATGAGTACGTGAAGAGCTCGAAACTGGAACCGAAATCGAAATCAAACGACGTCCCTGCAGCAGCAGCAGCAGCCATGAGAGGACGGGATCGAGAGACGAACCGCGCCTTCGTTGGTTTGCTGTTTTTGATCGGGGAGATTGTTATTACGAAATTACGATATTACCCTCTGGATAAACTTGAGGATGGTCGGTCCCCATGGTGACAGTAGGGTAATCTAGTAATATGAAGGACCTGCCGGCTTAAAAGTAGCTAAAATGGCTTTTCTTAGGAACAAAGCTGTGACGCTTTTGACGAATGACGATTTTAAACTGTTTATATAGTCAACAATTGATAACACTATGTTTCTGGTACTTATCCACATTTTATTTGTGTTTCAAAAAAAAAAAAAAAAGTGTTTCAGAAAAAAAAATCCACATTTTATTTAAGTCTTAAGATCTTAAATCGATAACATTTTCATCCTTTGATGTCACCTAATTGCATTCAGATTTGTAAAAATCAATTACGTAATTAAGACCCATAATTAGGATCTTTAAGATTAAATATTGCTGAATCATATGAATATTCCATATTTGATTTGACTAATAATTTCGACCAAAAGAAAACCAGTATTGACTCATAATCATTGCCTTATATACTAAATTTTAAAAATCAATTAATTTAAAACTCTGTTCAAACATATGGATTCTGTATATACATATAGAAGAATTTACTAGAATAATATTCTCAATCAACTAAAGATGTATTTTTGAAAGAAGTGTATGAGTTTGTAAATGAATTTTTATGTTGAGGTGGTAGTGTTTAATGCTCTTCACAAATATAATTTACTCACAGCTAGCATCGAATATAAAATGTAGACCGCATACATATGCCACGTGAAACAAAGATAAATGCATGTAACGGTTGTGTTACCATAAAGAATGATTAAGGAACATGCTTATCTAGCAAGTTAAACATATAGTAACTCCAAATTAACATTCTAACCGAACTTTCCACTCATGAATGAGAAACCAAAAAGAAAAACATGCTTTGAAGGTTTCGAATTCAATTTGTATAGATAACAATACAGAACTAACGATTACACATTGCTAATATAATAGTACAGACAAATCCAGCCAATGACTACACTCAAATCAACTATGCTTTTTGGATCCAATCTCTTCTAAGTATTAACTAATCTGGAAAAAGAATTTTGCAAAAAAAAAAAAAAAAAAAATCAGTTTCAAGACAAAACAGAGTCCACATTTTAGTTTACAGAGCCCTTGTCCCGGCGAGGCCACGATGCAAGAGATTATGAGAGATTTGATCCCTCGCGCTAGACGCAGCCACGGATCGAATATTAATCTCCGGCACCGTCACATCATCAAACACCTCGAACTCCACACCCTCCGCCATCTCCTCCTTCCTCATCTCACAAATGTTATGCAACACGCAGCAAGCACCCAGCACGTACGGAAGATCCTGCAGCTTAACCTCCGTCCTCTTCTGCAGACAAGCCCACCGTCCTTTCAACCTCCCTGAACGCCTCCGTCGCCACCTTCTGGATCCTCCCACGCCTCGTTGAACCCGTGCTGCGTCCACGTCAGATTCCGCCTCGCGTACGGCACCAAAAGCCAGTCCGACAAAGGGAACCCACCGTTCCTGACGATCCACCCGTCGCGTAGCATCCCACGCGCCGCCTGCTGCTGCGAGAGCGACGATTTATCGAGGATCCGATCGTCGGGGAGCGACCCTGTTCCCGATGCAGACGTCGGTGAAGATCCTCGGCGTCGACCACTCCTGGAGTGTGATCGAGTACGACGTCTTCTGGCTCCTCTCCGTGCCTCTTTGTTGAAATACGCCGCCACGTGGACTTTCGGAGCGATGATGGGAACGTGCGTGGTGTAGATCGATCCGACGACGTTTGGGATCTTGTGGTTCGATTCGAACCTCTCCTTCGTCGATCGGATGATCTCAGAATCCGACGCGGGCCAGGAGAGATACTTCGGCATCATGACGTCGTAGATCGCGCGGCAGACCTCGATGACGAGCTTGTGACACGTGGAGATTCCCAGCCCGAAACGCTCCGACACGTGGCGAAGCGGAGCTCCTGTTGCCAAACGCCAAACGCAGACTGCGACGCGTTTGGGAGCTGGGATCGCGTCGCGGAGCATCGTGTTTTTCTTCGTCACCGTCGCGTCCAGCTCCTCGCATATCAGATCGAACGTCGGTCTGCTCATCCGAAACTCGCCGGAACTCCTCCTCCGGGAAGTCCGGCCGGCTTACTCGGTCCCACCAGTCCGTCGTACGTTCCTTCACCCACAGCCTCCTACCAGACCCGGAACCGCTAGCAATATCCGGAGCAGCGGATGTTTCCTCGCCGGCATACTTGCGTTGTCGCTTAGACGAGAAACAACGGGCTCTTGTTGTGCAACTGTAGTAATAACCATCCATTGTCCTTACTCTCCCTGTGATTAGCTTCTAGAAGAGTCGCGAGTATATCTCCAGATGCAGCCTTATCACTACCATTCACTTCTTCTTCTTCTTCCTTTCTTGGGCGTTTCCTAGTGTTGTCGTTACCAACATTTTCGAATTCGAAACCAGAAGGAGCAGAGTCCATGTCTTGAAATAGGCCGAGGAGATGGGAACACTCGTCGTCTTGTAGGTATGGGAATGGGAAAGCAGAGACTTCCATTAAAGAGGGAAATAGTTTATTCTCCAGAGTTTGACTTAGTTTTTTTTTTGGTTTGAAAAGTGTTTGACTTTGTTTAGATGTGAAAACAAACTTTAAAAAGCTTCCAAAGTGTTTGAGTTCAGACAATGATTTGGGTTTCGAGGGTTCTGGTTTCGGACATTTATAAAAATGGTTTCTTTGGCTGCGAGAAGAGAAGAAGATACGGAGACGAAAGGAAGCGCGTGAAGGTGTGAACGCGGTGAGGGAGAGATTGGTTTGACGGTGACTCGACTTTCTTCTCTTATTATTTTATTATTGTTTTGTATTGTTTTATTTTAGATAAAGCGTTTACTGGTTACTGTTTCATTGACAGATATTATACCGCGTAAAACTTGTTTGATTAACATCATAAAATGACAAAAGAAGAGCATGTTAGCGTTATAAATATCTGATTACATATGCATAGTACTGCACAACATAGCATAACAATATTTTTAATGGTGTATTATTACTAATTATGAATGATCTACCTCTTTTGACGACTTCCCATGAGTATCTTTTAGTAATAGTCGTATTTTGTATTTTACGGTCTTTATAATCTACAAACAAGGTGGTATATATATATAGGTGCGTTTGTGAGACTAGCTTTTAGCTATGAGCCTACGAGTGTTGAGTATGTTGGAATTTTTTTGTCAAGACTATGTTGGAATTTATAAACATTTTATTCTAGTTTAGTTTCTTTTGTTGATTTTAATGTTAAGTTCGTACCTTATTTTTATTACATAAAGATATTGGTTGAATATTTCGCCCTTGTGTTGATTAAAACCTCTGCCCCAATGTCCGAGTTTAAGGATTCTTTCTATTTCAAAGCATTGAGCTTTGTTTCATTATTCAAAGATTTACGCTGTAGGGAACCATGGTTGGTGTAATGTTGTAACTCTTCCATGCATTTGACAATTTTTGGGAATATTCATAATATTTCGTTATATAAAATTATTTGAATTAGACTGCTTTAGGAAAGAACACGTTTCTAAAAGGTCAAGAAGTTTCTTAGAAATGGCAAACTCGTAAATTTAAGATAGAATGCGATGACGATGGTAGGTCTCGGGAGAAAGATGGATTCATGGACCAACACGTGCTCTCCTGAGCTGCGATATACCCACAATATGATTTTTTTTGATCAAACCCACAATATGCTCAATTGATTCTCCTCTCCAGCCTGTTTGGTGATTCCTTTCCTTTACTAAGGTTTATGCATCTTCATGCTTAATTTTATCTTCAAAGATGTCCGGCTTGCATAGAGGAATCTTTGGAGGTTTCATTGGATTGATGTCGGTTGATAATTTGTGAAGAGATGATCTGTCAGATTAGGGTTTTCCTCTGACCTAGGTTGAGAACGATTCGGCCCTCAACGACTCTCCTTGATGCGGCTTCGCTCGACGGAGTCTGCCTGTATCCTTTCTCGCACCGGAGGAAGCCGTTTTCTCGTGATCTTGACATCGCCGCCATTGATTGCCGGGCAATCGGCAGCACGGGTGGACGCTTTGAGATTACTTCCCCAACGGTTTTCGCCTATGGACTGTCGGCCCGTAGCTCTTTCGCTTAGTCTGGCCCGCTGGTTTGTGGCCCTTTAGTTTTAGCCTGTTTGGTTTTGGCCTTGCTTGTAAAGTATGTTGGGCTTTGTCCCTTTAATAAAATCCAGATGAGAAAAAAAATAAGGCATCGTTTGTCATATATGTTCAACTTTATTACTCTTATATTATGACAAGCTTAATGAAACGGTATTATTTTAAGTATTTCTGGATGGCACTAGTTTGAGTTTAGAGCAGCAGCGTATAAATATTGACGCGGTGACTTGTTAGGGCTCGTGCCTTTGTCTGTTACAAATAACACGTTGACTTTATCAAAAATAAAAATAAAACGTTGACTTATCCACTACTATCCGTTTTTGTTGGTTTAAAAATGTTAACTGTCAAAGGTATAACAATGTCCTTATTCCATTGTAACCACTTCTGTAAATAGTCGAGAATTGTTTTTCTTTTCTTGGTCCATTGGAGCTTCTGTCTTCCTGTCTTGATAATTGATATCATATATGATGTCATAACCTTCCTTTTACTTCGAGTTTTCTCTAAAATGAGAAAAGAGTTAATTTGATCATATGGTATTAACTCGCTAACTACAGCTCAAACAATGTCGTAGTTAAACAAAAAGAAAAGAAAGAAAGATACAACGTGAGTTAAAATGAGTTAATTCGTAGCGCCTTTTTAGCACATTTTTTGTATTTATCTTAACTGTTGTTTGTTAAAAGTTTATCGAATGACAAATCATGGTCCTAGATTCATGCGTAAATATCAAGAAAGAATGTATATTAATTCATATCCAAGAAAGCATATGATAGCTAGCATTAGCTAGAGGAGAAACATATTCATAAGTTTAGCATGTATTCCTATCTTGTTATTTTCTTATGATCAAGAATCTTTTATTTTGTTGATTGGTATAAATAAATCGATTAATGTTTTAATATCATCACAAACGTTTGTCACCATGAATAGAATAAAGCTACCAACTCACAAACACCCTTTATACCCAACACCTTGGGTTCGCAGTTGCAGTGGTTGCTATCGAGAAAATGATTGCACCAAAGATGGCTATCGTTGCTACGAATGTAAAATATTTTTTCACAAAGAATGTGCAGAGTCATCTTTAGAGATCAACCACCCGTCTCATCCTGAACACCCTCTCCACCTCTTCATCGTGGAGGAGTACTTTTCCGAGAGTAAAAACTGTAAGTTGTGTGGGGAATCATTGCTTCATATATTTTATCACTGTCCTTTATGTGAATTCGTTATTGATACGGTATGTATCAAAAATCCACCACCAGATGTTATTGAACATCCCAAAGCCCATAAACACTCTCTTGTCCACCTGATAAACTATTATCATGGCACATGTGACTTTTGTGAAGAGAAATTTTGTGATAGATATCTTTACAAATGTTCCCAATGTCAACTGAAATTCCACTTTGAATGTTCTAACCTTCCTCTAGAGATAACTCATCCCTTTCACCGTAAACACCCTCTTAAGTTCCTTACACGTGAAGAACATTATTTCCTTGATGGGAAATGTCGTATATGTGGAGACGAATTAGGACGAAGATTTTATAATTGTTCAATCTGTAAATTTAGTGTGGATGTTGCTTGTGTAAAGAATCCACCACCACTTACAATCTTATTTGCTAAAGCTCATGACCATCAAATCAGTCTTATTCCAAGGATTATCTCTTTCAACTGTGATGCTTGTGGGTTGGCTGGCGATCGAAGTCCTTATTCATGCCAACAATGTGATTTCATGATCCATCAAAGTTGTATTGACTTACCAGAGATCATCAACATCAATCGTCATGAGCATCGTCTTTCTAGGCGTCTACATCTTAATCCTGGGAGCTGGCCATGGAATATGCCACAAAAGGTTGATTGGTCCTATGGGGCATATTCGTGCTCGATTTGTCCTAATTATGCCACTCATTCTAAATGTGCAATACGAGATGATGTCTGGGACAAGTTAGAACTCAAGGGGATACCAGAAGAACCTCAAGAAATCAAACCGTTTAAGGTAATAAATGGCAACATGATACGTCATTTTAGTCATGAAGAACATTATTTACAACTCAACGAAGAGAAGATCATATGTGGTGGAAACATCTGTTGTAGCATGTGTCTTACCAATATATTCTCAAGCATTCTACAGTTGTATGCAATGCGATTTCATTCTCCACAAAACATGCGCTAATCTTCCTAGGAAGAAACGACACATGTATCATGATAAGCCATTAACTTTAACGAGTGGTGGCATGACTCAATTTAACTGTTGGGCATGTTCTAACTATTCCAGTGGCTTCAGGTACACTACTGAAAGTTTCAGTATAGATGTGATATGTAGCGCACTTTCTGAAGCTATCTTCCATGAGAGTCATGGATGTACCTTGTACTACAATTACGCGAACGAAAAGAAATGCATTGCTTGCGGCAATGGGAGTTATTCAATATTTAACTGCGACGACTGTAAATTTGTGCTAGATCTCAAATGTGTTGTTTTGCCGAAAACAACGAAACATTGGTATGACGACCATCCACTGTCATTGTGTTACAGAGTCAATATAAAAGGAGAGTATTGGTGTGATATATGCGAGGAAAGTGTAGAAAATATTGGTTCTACAAATGTGACGATTGGTTTGCTTTTCATACCAAGTGTGTTCTCGGGGATTTCTCACTTCATGCCCGGACGACGCATAATCACTTACTATGATGGACTGGGAATTGAAGTGATGCAAACCAGTCCCCGTTTCTACCACGATGCTATATTTGTCACTCGACGTGCAGTTCCCTTTGTTTCAAAAGTTTTTATCGAAAAGAAAATATGTTCATTTGTTCCTCAGAGTGTTTGCTGTTCGCCTACTATGTATGCAAAGACCGGTACTAATGCAAAATTGTAATAAGAAGAAAAGACATGGTCAAGGAAGACCCAAACGAATGTCAACTTCATTTATTTTAGATGATATAAACACTTTTATCCATATGTTATAAATATAATTTTCATAATAAAAGTCGTAAATATATAAATATATTTCGATATATTTCTACACCACCTACAACTATCTAGACTGTGCGCTTCATTGAACTTTTTTTCTAGAGATTTTAGCTTCTTAATTATTAGATTCGAGATCTTGATTTCCATATGCAAGCACTTAGAATTTCATAAGTAGTGAGACTCTCCTTAGGATTTCGCATTCCTTGACTAAAGTATCTTTTAAGCATTTTATATTCCTAGCTTTAATGCTTATTATTCTGTTACCTGTGTGGATCATATATATGCACACAGATGAAATTTTCTTTTCTTATACTACCCCATGTCTATTGAATAAGAGCAAAATGTTTAATTTTGGTTCAAATGGATAGTTGCAAATAATCAAGTTTTAACAAAAAAATAAACACTTTCTAATAAATGTGATTATTTTAACATAAATCTATCACTTTTAATTAAATAGAAGACTCTAATTACAAAATATATAAACTCGTAAGTAATATTGTACTATTAATTTTATTAATAAAAATAATTTGTTAGGAATTCTCAAAATCACCAGTTTTCAAAACTTTACCACACCAACATAAATTTATACTTTACGAAAGTTTATTCTAATCATAAATTTATATTCTAGAAAATATAACCAATGTGTTGTAATTTTGAATATATACTTTTAGAATGTTTGTAAGAAAAAAAGGAAAAATCAATTATATATGTTCTTTTCTTATTTTATTTTTTTGGTAGGCATGTTCTTTTTCTTATTAGAGTAAAGCCTCAGAATCACAAGCCATGAAAACAAGAACATATTTTATTCTACATATCAATCCATTTTTTAATTTGATTAAATGATCTTTACCTTTCCCCAAAAATTAAAAGAAGATTTATATACGTACCAAATCACTACTCTGCATATACGGTGAAGTGGCCAAAAGATTCCTCTGGCACCGACACCAGCAGGAACTCTAGCCGGTTCATTGTCTATTTTCCTAACCAGCCGCTCTCTCCCATACTGGCACTGCCGATGGCTTGCTCTTTCCTCCGGCCAACTCAGCTAGAGAATGCATGAACCTTGCCACACCAAACCCGTCGCGCACCGCGTGTAACAATGCCGTGCCAATGGTGAATCCACCGCAAGGAAACTTGCTCACCTTCAACATAGAAAAGAAACGATATATTATTTTATTTTTGTTATACGATATATTATGTTAATTCACACTGATATCTGAAATGAATTATCTTATATCATTTTAAAATAAACATAACTATGATGACATAATTTACTAAAAGAAAGCTAGTATATGGCTCTCCCCAAAACATTGAACTGTCTAGTGTCTACTATGCAACATGCTAATTCACCATTCAAATCATAAATGCAATGTTCAAGAAATTAACATTTTCTTAGGTGGACCGTGGACGTCTAGACCAATTTTAAAAAATCTTCTCGTTTAGAACCAATATATATATGGTTTTATTGCCGCCTATGCGTCTAAACCGATTTCAAAACACACAATATATGTATATATTAGAAAATAAAACGATACCTGCACAGCTAGAGGATGATAACCTATCTCACATTCACAGTTAACCTCGATATCAGGCACAAGTTGCAACGCAACTTCATCAACAAAGTTTTCTATATAGTTTAGCGAGCGGAGATCATAATTTGCAGAAGCGACTACAAAAGGGACTCCTTCCCCACTACAAATCAGCTGGAACTTTAGATCACTGTTTCGTCTCACTAGCTTGCCTGAAAGTGGATAATAGTAAACAAGAAGTTCGGACAAAGCTTTCCTAAGCAAAGAGACCGGGTCGTTTTGGTTTTTTTCCTTTGTTTCGAAAACGAAAACAGTTGCATGCCTGATTTCGCCGAGAGAGAAGTTGTCTAAACTGGAAAGGGATAGATTTACAGGAGGAGTGTTTTGAAGGTATAACAAGCTCAATGTATTTGTTTTCGAGTGATAGAGTAAGGCTCGAGTTGGTTTGGTTTATCATCTTACCAAATTTATGAACGTATAATATAAGATCATCGTCTCCTCTTCTTGATGATGTTTATAGGTATAAACCATGAGAACAAACAGTAACATGCATGGAGTTGACACATTTCAATTTGCATGGCTTATGGTGCATGTATCCAACACCTCATCTTATATGATAAGAATTGTAAACTTTAACTACAGACTGCATGCATCTAGCTAGAACAAGATTTTATTTTATTTTTAGTTATTTTTTTTTTTTTTTTTTTTTGAACTTAGCTTTCAAATTTAAATGCAAAAAGAAATGTAAAAGATACAAGATAAGTTCTTTAGTGAAAGGCCCAAACAAAACCCAGTTTAGAATAAAGCAAAATACATCAAAGGACCAAGAGGCCCAATTAGAAAAGAAGGAAATCAAAGAGTCATGGGAGGAGACAGACGAGATCACTTAACTTCGCGATGTCGGAAAACAGCCTAATCCAAGAGAGAATCTAGTCAAGCCAAGTCTCCGCATGAGCCGGGAGGAGTGTCGGGTGAATCACTTAAGAGACAAGATTCGCTTCTTATCCGTCTGCCTAGTAGTCTAAAGATGGAGTCCGAGAGCGGAAGATCCGCTGAATCTGCATTCCTCTCTGTCTGTGTCCAGTACATGCATGCCAACAGATTCTGAGTAATGTTGATCATGATGTATTCAAGCCGAAAGGCTTGTAACTCGATCCATTACTCTCCCACCTTCTTCGTGGATGATACCACAACGCAGTTGAGCATGATTCCCAAAGATGCCAAGCAAAGGAGCAATCAAAGAAGAGATGATTACTTCCATTGCAGAGTTGCAGAACACAAGATGGATCCGTGTGAAGCCCCCATCCAATGATTCGATCTCCTTGGGCAGCCATTCAAAACAAATAACCAAGCGGGAAGTTATGTCGGGAATCCCACTCGTTCCACACAGCAAACCAAGGTACAGAGGTTCCAGCCTCACGAAGCTTCCCATAGATAATACCAAGACTATGAGTGATGTAATCTCCCATCTATTTCCCATTCATAGAAATTCATTCTCATTCAAATGGATCGAGTTAGTAAGGCATGAACATTTACCTCGAGCCTCCGATCCAGTGTGGATCATCCATGTATTATTTCTCAAAAGTGAAGCAACAGTTGCTCAAGCAGGATTCCCAAGGAAGAGCTACCACAGTGAAGTAAGATAATGTCTCAAGGAACCATCCAATTATCGGGTCCAACCTAATGCGTAAGGCCATTTTGTACCTCAGCTTTATGAATCCATAGATCAACGAACTGAGCTTCAAAAGTTTATTAACTTGCCACTTAATAACGCTTATTAGGAACTTTGACCCACGATTGCCTGCCTTCCATCCAATACTCTTGTATGAACCAGGCCACCCATACCGATCCCCATTGGAAGAAGAGTAACCAGATCAGCTTTAAGCAGCAAGCATTATTCCAGATTTCAAGGTTCATTCCTAGACTCCTTCCTTTTTCGGTTTTGTCACAACCACCCATGAAACCCGAAAGCAGTATGATGCTCTTCTATGTCACCTCTCCAGAGAAAGACACCGCGACGTTGAATTTATTCGCTTGACACATGCTTTCGCAGGATAAAGGTAGAGCACTGAAAGTAGTAATGCCCGTGAATGACTGCTTTTAATTAGTAGTAGCCTTCCAGCAAAAGATAAAGACTTTGAGCTCCAAGATGACATCTTACTCTTTATTTGTTGCAGGAGTACTCACAGCTCAAAAGAGATAGCTTTTAGTGCGAGAGGAACGCTTAGGTAGCGACCGAGGGATCCCATAGCATTCCTGCAGACTTCAGATCTCATCCATCTCCAAGGTTGAAAGTCCGAAGCAAAGAAAGATGATTTGGATACTAAACCAAGTCCCGATCTCTTCAAACTCACGAGGACTCAAGAACAGCCCACGAACTAAGGAGCCATCAATGAAGATAAGAAGATCATCCGCAGCATAAGTGAGAGAGTTTGTTTGGCAGCTTAGGGATACTGAACTTCCTTTCGAGCCGCACGGTTTAGCATTAGAGATAGGAAGTTCATAGAATTAAGGTGGTAGTGATGATCACCCTGCCTTTGACTCTAAGCCTTTAAAGTATCCATGAACCGAACCGCTGTAACCCATCGGAAGTTTGTATTGCAGATACATGCTCTCAGCCAATGATGTACAACCGAGGGAGGTTAAGGCCTCAAGGCAAGAGAACAGAAGTCCCAAGATAAGGTATCAAATGCCTTAGCTATATCCACTTTTATAGTAATCCTCTCGGCCCTTGGTTCTTATGATACCCGCTAACTAGTTCTCCAGCTACGATGTGTTCTCTACTAATAATCTTCCTCAACAAATGCTGTTTGATTAGGGACAATAAGAGACTCAGCATCACTTGAGTCTTTTCACCAAAGAGTCGAAACCACCTTGCACCGCGTGGTCAACGGCGGCCGATAATCCGTAATAAGAGAAGCACCGGCGCGCTTTGGGACCAGAGATTGTGGAGTTGGCGATGCTGGCATGAAACAACAAGTGAAGAAGTTTGAGATGGAACTCACACCTCGATGCCCAGATACTCCATGAAGCCTTATAAAAATCCGGTGTTCTAATCCGACCCGAGACTTATTCGGCTTAATTTGAAAAGAACTGATGTTATCTCCTCAGGGATTATAGTCATTTGGAGGCTTAGAGCAGAGAGCACGGAATGGTGGATGAAACCCAGCCGATGGATGAAGTTACCCAAGTGGACGGGTAGGCCAAGAATGCTGGTGACACAATGGATGCTCATCCGAGAAGGCCCGCAATAATAATTCCAGTGGAAGAACAAAGGACCTTATCAAGTTGAAGCTGAGACGGTTTGAACCATTCTATAGAAGAAGGTCACTCGTCCCCAACTTTTAACCAATTAACTCTGTGTAACTGCTTGTAGTATGACTCTTCTATATCTCTCAAAACGCCAGTTTGGAGTGCATTCTTTTCCCGCTCAAAGAGTTGGGGAGATGGGGAGTGGAGGGCTTGTACTGCAAATCAGTCAACAAACGGTTAGCCTCATAACTCTCTTTTGAATTTGTGAAAATTCTCTGCTTAGTATTTTAATTCTCCCTTTATCCGCTCTCGCTTCCAGCAGAGACCACAGTTCCAGACCATGCTTCCGCCTGCGCCCATGCTTTGTACCACTAGGAGAAAGTCCGGTGCTTGGTGAGATAGTTGTAGAATTTAGGGTCGGCCAGCCATTTAGGATTTTAAAGGGGATACAAGGTGTGGTCCGAGATTAAGTGTGGGAAGAAGGCGAGGCATTAGGGAAGAGGCTTAGACCAAACTCAATGAGAAGGCGAAAGCTTCTAGCAATTGGTCCTTCAGGCTGGTGGTTTGACCAGTAAAGAGAGGACCTTGGTACCGAAGATCATACGCCAAGCCGGTAAGATAACTTCGAGCTCAACCATATCGAATCGATGGTTTACATCAGCTAATGAGTGCTCTGCAGGATGAATAATTTGGTGAAGTCCCTAGGATCCGGGAGCTGAATCAAGAGAGAATGCTTGGGATATTTGCAAGAGTTCCACCCAAAGATCAGTACGGGTTACACCATCATTAGCAGCAGACGGCCGTATAAACTAACCGAGAAGCACCTGGATTTTACTCGCAAGTTACGTCGACTTGACTTGTGAAGGACTCGAATACACCGAGTCCCTCCAAATGATGATAATATGCCCTCGTGATCCTCCGAAAGTGGTTGAGGTGAAATTCCATCCTCGCAGCTTATCCATCGTGAATTCAAGTTGTCCTTTGATGAGTTTCTAATATAGTACCAAAAGAGAGGTGATGGCAGAGCCAATCACAAAATGGCTTATGCTTAACTGGTCATTTAGACCACGGATATTCCAAAAAATAATTTACTATACAGAGAGATTAGTCAATGGTCTCTTCATGGTGAAGAGAACCATCGTGACCGAGGACGAAAAAGGGTTGTGGCTGACAAAAAAAGAAGGTTGGTAAAAGAAAGGGCTGAAGAGGTCAAGGGGTAAAGAAAGAAAGTTGGGCTGAAAAGGAGGGGAAATCAGGCAGGCTGGGTCAGGGCGGTCTTTTAAGAGAAGGAGCAAAGAAAGAGTCAGGGGCTTAAGGGATTGGAAGGGAGGGTGGGTAGGCAAACGATGGAGCAAGAGAAACGGGCAGAGAGTGAAGGGCTGGGAAGAGTGGAGAGGACAGGGGGATTTCAATATGGAATAAAGAGAAGGAGGAGGCAGCGGAAGTGGTGGTAGAGGAGTCTTAGGACTGCAGAGGGATGGATGAAACAACAAAGGGGATTAGGCGAGACCACCATGTTGGGTTAGTGACTTTGATTTATCAACATTTGTTTTGATTCTGCACTTTCAGCATTTGCTTTAGTTGTACCGAAGTTTGAAGTGTTGTTGTTCTGATGACTTTGCAGCCTTTTCCTTATTTTTCTCGGAGGCGAGGGAGCTGAAGACAACCATAATTACATACCAAGCTTCAAAGGAGAGCAAGTAGAGGAACCCATGGATACCAGACTTGACTTCAACAACTTCTCCACTTTCTCTCTGCAATTCCACACTAGTAGAGGCTTGGTTAAATCCACTGCAACTTTAACATGAGAAAGCGAGGTCGACTAAATTTTTGTAAAATCGCGCTTTTCGGATCTCCCACCAACCCCGAACTAAGCTTAAACCTTCTTCATGTCTGAGATCAAGAGGGACTCCTGAGGTGAGCCCAGATTTGGATAGATTCCAACGGAGGAGATGAAGGAGATGCTGAGGAGGACCACTGAACCGCATGGAACATGGATTCTCCCACATACCGCATTAATCTTTCAAGTATCTTGCTTCTCATACTCGCACGAACTCTCACCAGCATGTAACGGGATAAGGGTTAATGAATCTCAATCCTCTTCCTTTACCCCACATATGGGTTTAACACTCAATTTGATGTAAGGGAGGAGGTCTACCATTAAAGTAGCAAATGATAAAATCTTTATGAATTTCAGCACCTTCATACACGTCCTGAATGAGGACACGAGGAATTCCTTTTTCCCACAAAGTCGCAGAGCTTAGTTTTTATCCTCCATTCTTCTAATTTTTCAACCAGCCGAGGAGCAGAGGAACTTGGATCAGCAGAGCTGCCAATGGGGACAGGAAGGGTAATGGGAGGAGCAGCAGGGTTACTCTGAGGGGGAGATTAGAGCTGGAAGGCTGAGCACTGGGTTCGAGGCGTGAGAAGAAGGGTATTGGGAGGAAGGGAAAGAGCCAAGTACAGGAGTTCAAGGGAGAAGACCGAGTAAAGGTCTTTGAGAGGGGGGAAGAAGGATTGCTTTATTAGTTTGCATCGAGAAGAGTTTTGGGAGGTAGAATCAATGAATTGGTTAGTGGTAGGAACAGGTTTCTGTGATCCGCATGGGAAAACTCTAATCAAGAATAATAAATTTGAAGCGTAACCAAATGAACCGAAGTCAGAACAAAGAGGGATTGGGAAGGAGAAGAGGACTTCACTACAGGCCTTGCAGATTGCGCAGGAAGCACGAGGGAGTTTGGGGAAGAAGAGGAGAGCGGGGAAAGCCGTGGTCGGGGGTCGAAGAGGGAGGGATCACCAGCGGTGAAACGCGACGGGACAGGCGGGCATTGTTCGAAGGAACCAGGGTTCGCCATGCACTGTTCACTCTTATCCGAGAATGAAACAAAAGTAGTTATTCATTTTGTTAGTATTTGTGGGACAAATGTGGAAATAAATTAAATAGATGATATATAATGATGTGACACAAATACTGTTTGAATACTTTTATGAGAGAGAGAATTTTGTTTATCATCTGTTTTGAGTTGAATATCTTATTATTAAAAAATATTGTATTTTATGTTTTTCTGCTAGAGGCCATAAAGAAAATTAAACATTAGCATATACTCATAATATGTTAAAGAAAAAGAATCCTGTTTTCACAATCCATAAATTTAAAATGAAGTTGGAATTTTAAACATTAACTGAAAGGGACATCTCATATCACTATCATTTGATTTACCCAAGTTGTCTTAATAGTTATGAGAAAACTGTGACCGAAATCTGTTGATAGGAGTATATCACATCATTATCACGGACTCTGTTCCAACCGAAATATTCTGAGAGTTATTCTGATCTGAACAATCCTGGTTATTCCCAAGACTGTTAATAACAGTATATAGCCATCGCTTACCCCTTTGAATTTTATATCGAGGTTCCTTAGAGCAGCTCCATCTATAAAACCGATGAACGTTTCTAAAAGAAAAATAAAAATTAATATTATAATGTATTTATCTTTTCAAATCAGTTGAAGGATTCTAAGAGTGACATATGCTATTTTATGGTGAAACCTGGTTCTAAAATGTCCAAACAAGAACCTTTCATGCTTTTCTCTCGTATTTTTCTTAATTTTGTTTTACTTTTAATTGTTAGAACTTCTCTCAACGTATCCCGTTGGAGCAGCTCTTAGTTCTCCATAATATACTTTTTGTCAACATCTGTTATGTTTTTGCTCGACCTTTACAATGTCAGAAATCGACCATTCTTTGAAGCGTCTATGTAAGAAGAGAGAGAGAGCATCAAACTTGAACAATTAATTAATAATCAATACATATATGTTTAGTAATAAATTTGAAAGTCACATTATATTTATATATAGACCATTAATATTTTGAAAACCATAAACAAATGTTTCATCTCATTATATACAGAAACGATTATGTACATATAAGTATTACCATAGTATCTCTTGGGTAGCGTGGTGGGTCTAGATGATGCTTCAGACTTCAGTGCTTGTCAAACAAAGAGACTGACATTGATAAGTACCAGGATATAAGTTATTATGTAATTATAAACATCACTACTTGTCTTCTTAATTTGAATCTCAATGTATTGAGAGAAAGCCTTTTTTTGTCAATAAGTTTGAAGGCAAGCCAAAATGGCATCTGATAATTCTTTCCAAGATATAGTTTTATCGCATAGCCTTCATAGACATTGTTTACGATGCATGGCGTACATATGGTACAACGTATTCATTTTAGCTTGTCCCAAATTTAAGTGCAAATATTTTAATGCTAAAAAGATTATTATGATGCTAGATTCCAGGATTAGTCTACTTTAAGTTTAGATATGTGAACACATTAAATAGAGTTCCAAACGCAATAGGAAAAAACACGACATTATGTCTTTTCCTATATCTCGGTTATACAAACAAACTCTCCCACAAACATATATGTATTGACCATGTTTGTTTTGCACACATTTAGCAATCAGCGACCAGAGATCATCAAACAACACAAACACATCAGTTTCGTAGATTGCGTGTTTGGCCAACATCAATAGGTTTCGGCGACAAATCTTATTGGTGTTTGTAACCGTGTGGAAACTCTATATAAACATTATCAAGAAGTGAACGTTAACGTTGATTTGATATTTGTTTTACATTTATAAACTTGGTATAAGATGTCAAACCAAACAACACGGAACCTTCCCCTATTACTCGAAATGAAACAAACTGAACTCGTTACACCCGCAAAGCACACTCCTCATGAAATCCTATCCCTTTCAACTTTAGACAGCGATGTTCTTAATGAAGATATGTATGCAACCATTTATGTTTACAAAGGCAATGAACATAATAAAACGATCCTGTCACTCTAATTAGGAAAGCTTTGTCCGAGCTTCTGTATTATTATCCACTTTCAGGCAAGCTAGTGAGAGAGAGAGAGGGCCGAAAGCCTCAGCTAGTTTGCCAGGGCGAGGGTGTCCCATTTGCCGTCGCTACGGCATCACTAGACCTCACTTCTCTAGACTATTTGGAAAAACTTGATGATGAAGTTGCTTTGCGCCTTGTGCCTGAGATTGAAATTGACTATGATACTGATTTTTGTTATCATCCTCTAGCCTTGCAAGTAAGTTTTTCATTTTCTTTGATTATAGTGTCTTTGTATATTTTCCTATGAATTGTTTTCATCTATTGTCGACAACATAATCAATAAAATTGTTTATTTTGTGTTTTCTTTGGAAGGTAACAAAGTTTGTTTGCGGAGGGTTTACCATTGGCACCGCATTGACCACGTTGTGTGTGATGGATTTGGTGTGGCTCAGATCATCCATGCTTTAACCGAGTTCGCTGCAGGAAAGAGTGAACCATCGGTGGTGCCGGTGTGGCAGAGGGAGCGGCTTGTCGGGAAAATTGATAATGAACCGGCCAAAGTACCCGGTGGCCACATTGCTAGTCTTTTGGCCACCTCACCGTACATGCCAACTACTGCTCTGGTATGTTGTTCACCTCACTAAATCGCAAATCACCGTCTAATTAAGCACTAATTTCTATAAATCGTTAGTTACGGCATAGCTATGTTTTGGATATTGTTTAAATCTAATAGTATTGTTGACTTCATTTGTTACAAAAAATCAATCTTATATCCAACAGGTCACGGAGATAATAAACATTCAGGCTGTGAATATAAAGAGGCTCAAAGATTCCTTGATGAGAGAATGCGAGTTCCCTGAAGAGTGTTTCACCACATATGAGGTAACTTAGTTCTTGCATATGGAAGGCAAGATCTCGAGCCCTCAAACTAAACCCTGACGGGATCACTGTCCTTGCCGTAGCTGTTGGAATCCGACATGTTTTAGATCCACCACTTCCTCAAGGATACTACGGTAACGCGTACATAGATGTATATGTCGAGTTAACTGTCAGAGAGCTTGAAGAATCATCGATCTCTGACATCGCTAAGCGCCAGCCAAGAAAACAGCCTATGACAAGGGGTATATAGAGGAGGAGCTGAGCAACGGAGAGAGACTGATGAGGGATGATGCCAAGTTCGAAGGTGTGAGTGATGGTGTGTTTTTCTTGACGGATTGGAGGAATATTGGTTGGTTTGGATCGATGGATTTTGGTTGAATGAGCCAGTAAATCTGAGGCCGTTGACTCAGAGGGAGAGTGCAATGCATATAGGAATGATCTTGAGACCTTCAAACTAGATCCATCAATGGAAGGTGGAGTTAAAGTGGTCATGACGTTACCAAGAGATGCAATGCTTAAGTTCAAGCTAAATATGGATGCTATGAACAAACTTTAGTTGAATGTATGAGCGTTCTTTACGTGAAAAGAATAAAGTGAATATGTGAGTGCTTATATGCAAAATATGTAATAATGTTAACTACAACTATCATTTTCATTGTGGAACCTGAAAATTATCATCACAGGTTCTGACATTGTTATACAATATATGAGAGATTATATTTGTTTACTGGTCTAAGTTTCTTCCTCCTCTTCCTCTAATGCTAAGAAAGTTTCTGTTCCTTTCTGATTCCCACTCCAGAGATTCATCCTGATTCACAAAACTAGTTTCAGACTTTGCCATGGTACTTCTAGTAATGGTTCAGATCCTAATCAAGAATCTTGAGGAGGATATTACTTTACCTCGTCAGAAGAATAATCAGATTCATCAACTCTCAAATACAAGTTATCTTCCTCTCCATCACTTTTCTTGAGTGTTTCCCTATCCTCGTCCTAGATATCATGACAGTTTGTTCATTCAGCAGTGATGAAAGTAAGATTAGTCCACTATAAAAGCAAATCAGATTTCATCAAACCTGTCCTGTCTTCAACAGCTCAATCCGTTCCTCTAGGTCAGCAACATGATGCTTTAGTGCCTGTCCAAAACAAAAGAGACCAATATAGATCAGAACAGAAACTTTCACACAAGTTATATTGTTAAAAAATTTTATCATCATTACTTTCTTTGAAGCTCAATGGATCGAAAGGAAAGCCTTTTTTCTAGTCAACAAGTTTGAAGGCCTCAGCCGAAATGGCATCTGATAGTTCTTCCCACGGTAGAGTATGATCGCATAGCCTTTCAAGGTATTATCAACGGATACCAACACTCCTCCACTCTCAGCCTCCAAAGAGATAGCTATGTGTTTCACTTATGGAAGCGACATTTCTCTAACAATAATCTTTACGAGCTCCCTATGTTTCCAGTGTAGATGCATATTCTCTATGGTACCATCATACACTTCTCTTCTCCCTGTAAAACGTTTTAAAGGAAAATGAGTAATGGCCTTTAAACGTGACAAGTGGGTTGAGAACAGTCTTACCTACGAGAAGAAATGGATCCATACTCAAACCGATTCTTATGAAAAGAACTCTCTTCTTCTGTGATGATTTCTGAATCAGTTGGGAGTTCAGATGGGTCAAGATCCTTCTGCACTTTAGCTAAAGTCTTCTCAGCTTTTCTCAGCTTTTGCTTTGCCTATATAACAAACGAAAGATCACCAAATGCTTCTAATCAGACACCATAAGAAGATTAAAAATGGATTAGTACTCACATAGAAGTCCCGAGGTCGAGATCTCTGATCAACGCAGCTCTTTTGATGGAAGCTGACTCTCTTCAACTCCTCTACATCGATACTGCTTGCCTCTGGTGCCCACCGAGAACTTGCAGCTATAGTCTCAGCAAGAGTTCCAGCGAAGCAACGGGCTCTAGGCAGCTTGCCTTGTGATATGAGCGTAACTCGTTGAAGCTGTTTCCCGGAGTTGATCCTTTTGGTCTGAAGAACTTCTGTTATCTCCTTTTGCCTCTCGCCTCTGAAACCGCAGGTGGCATGAAGTCATTACTCTGTAGAACACAATGTAATTTCTTTTCCTCGAAACAAGTACACCGCTGGTGAGTCTCTTAAGCTCTTTCAGCCATTCTCTCGCTCCGTGTGTTCTCCACGCCACGTTTGATTGCTATCTTCGCAATCGCGCTTTTCTCCCATAGCTTCACCATCGCCACAGCGAAGTCCCTGCAACTCTCTGCTCCTCCCTAGAGCAAAATGCGGAGGGCTAGTCCTAGCGAGCCCACGATCTCTGTCATTTCCTTTGTTAGACAAACAAGGCTTCACTCCTTGTGGAAGAATCCTAAACGGACACCTGTATCCCATAACCAACGGAGGAAGCAAGTCTGCATCAACAGGCAACGGAGCACACCCTGTCCAGTCATGAAACCTTGGACCAATCTCGTCCAACAGATCGTTTAACTCAGATAGCTCTGATAACTGCTCTTAGGTACATTCTTCGGGTAATTCGCCTCCTGCTATGTACTCTCGCCTCTTCATTCTCTTTTGATGAAAGACTGAACACACTTGAGTTTGTAACTTATCCCTCTGTACAGCACAACCGAGCTCCCTGACCTCCATATCACCAACCCACCTGTCTTTCTCCAGAACCTCGTGAGCTCTCTTCATGTTAAGAGAAAAGGCTCTCCGAACTTCAGCTTCACAACCTCATCATCCTCCCATTTCTCGTGAATGGCTTCCACAAGCGCCTGTGTGATTCCAGCAGAACCTACTTTCACTTTCAACCATTCTCAGAGCTACACTCCTAAGCCTACTCAGCTCATGTTCTGTACAACTTCTGCTTCTACAGTTATTCCTCCTACTTCCACACTCTTTTCCCTGAATCTACTACTATCCCTCTTCCATCATCATCTAAATCATTCTCTTTCTATATCTATTTTCAGTAAAGCTATCGTCTTTAACAGGTTTAGAGACGTTATCATTAACCCATGGAGCAGACATGTATACACTTGGCCTTGGGAAACGAGACCGGAGATTGGAATCGGTTTGTTTACTGGTTAAACCATAACCAGAAGACTGGTTTACTTCTTCTTCCTCGTGATGTTGAATTTGTTCTTCCTGCTTCTTCTTCTGCCAAGGAAAGTTGTTGTCTTTAGGGCTGATCGGGAAGACCATTTGTCGCTGATCTCTTCGAAGAAACCTGGTTTGTTTCTCTTCTTCTTCCTCGGGTGAGTGTCGATTGTATCAATGGCGGCTCTGATGGTATTCAATTGAATTGCGTGGCTGAAGCGGTGAAATCTAAGTCTACGAATCCAAAGTTGAGAGCTTGTATGGGAGAGTAGAGGGTGGAAGGAAGAAGAAGGTGATGAAGAGGAGGAAACAGTGTGGAGATTTACTGGGAAGTGATGCAGCGCCATGGACGATGATGAGTTTCGGGTAAAGGTGAGAACTTTGTACTACTACTATCCAGTTATTTCTCAAACGGCATCGTTTGAGAGTGTACGTATGGTTTTCGAATACACTCCGTTTTTATGTACGAATGCAACATGCATGCCGTTCCCCTTCATATCTAAAATAATAAAAACTTCCCCAAGTACAACCAAAAAAAAAAAGTTACCATTGCTTAACAAATAGTTCTTTTTTATCTATTATATCAAATTTTAAATATCCTCTAGATTTGCTTCCTTAACTTTAAATTTGTCACATTTTAAGAAATTGAATTATTGCACACAAAAAATAGCTGAAAAGGCTTAGGAATGTAGCTTTGAATATACATGGTTCATATACTAACTATGTACAGGATTCACTTTTCTTGAGTAATGCATCAATTATATATTCTTTAATCTTAGTTTTCGCAAAATTGGATTATTTTGTCGTTGAAATTTTCAAATTCGTGCTAATGAGAATTATGAGATGATCCACCGGCTGATTGTTGTGATCCGATCTTCGACCGGTATCATCTTATCATGGCTGACATGCCCTTGTTCTAATCTAGTAGATTTGATAAAATACAAGATTTAGCCTCATATATATTAACCATTTGATCCATCTCTGTCCAGTGGTTGTGGCAGCTAACTAATTTACATGAGTCAATTAGTTAAAACTACATTTAACAGGGTCAATTTATTAAATTGTCAGCATTTCATTAGATTTTAAAAAGAAAATGCAAGTAAATATTTTTGAAAAATCCATACGGATCATGTGACCCTGGTTACAAGCTAACTCCGCCATCGCTTTATAATAGATGATGTTTTAACATTTTTCTATATCAATTTTAATATTATTAAAAATATTTAACCGATTAGATAAGACATTTTTATTTATAAATTTTATATTATTTTTAATTTGTATTTTAAAAGTGTTTTTAACAGAAAAGCTAATTTTCTTAATTATTGTACTTTCTCCAAAATATCATTTAAAGTATTAGTTTATGTCTCTTTTATCATTTATCACTCAATGTCTAATCTTATTAATGATGAGGGTCATTCACGCAAATGTAACCGAGAAACAAATGAATATACCATTGTTTACGTGCTCACATATGAAATTAATTTCATACACAATCTGTGACCAGAAAAATTCCTGCAAAAGCGGATTGTGTTAAAGAAGGTTATTCTCTTTAAATAAAAGATGTTGTAATTGTATTAAAAATGAGATTAAAGACCAGAAACCAAACAAAGGTATCAGTCAGTCATTGTTGGTGGTAATCACCGTCGCTGCGCCAGCAACGTGAAACGAAGAGGACGTTCGTTCACTTAATATTTATACATTCTGAACGTGGTGAGTTTAAAATTCATATAAACATCACACGGATGTTTTATAGTATACATTCTAAACTGCTAAGAGATGGCAAACCAAACAGAACCTATCTTACCTCTATTAGTCAAAAAGAAACCACTTGAGCTTATTAAACCTTCAAAACACACCCTTCTGAAACTCTCCCTTTCTACTTTGATAACGATCTTTTCAATGAAGTTATGTACGCAACAATTTATGCTTTCAAAGCCAATGAAAAGAACCAAAATGATCCTGTCCCTTGCTTAGAAGGCTTTGTCCGAACTTCTTGTGTACTACTATCCACTTTCAGGCAAGCTCACGAGACGAGAGACTGATCGAAAACTTCAGCTAGTTTTTGCGGTGAGGGAGTTCCATTTGAGGTCGCTACTGCAGCCCTCAACCTCTCCTCTAAACTATATAGAAAATCTTGATGACCAAGTTGCTTTGCGCCTTGTGCCTGAGATCGAAATAGACTACGATAGCAACGTCTCTTATCATCCACTAGCTTTGCAGGTTTCCATTTTCTTGATTATTATGAGTTTAAAGCCATGAACTTCCATGGTAATAAAAAATTATAAATATAATTTTGTTCACCAAAATAAAAATGCAACAAGTATATCATTTTCTTGGCGATTAGATAATCCCTAATAATCTCAGTGTGTTACAGAAAAAAAGGATAATAATCTCAGTAAACTCTCAGTTTTGTAAGGGTGTTGTTTTCTTCGTAGTGTGGATCACACAGAATTAAGATAACCAATTGTTCCCTTTGATTTTATTTTAAGGTGACCAAGTTCGCCTGTGGAGGATTCACTATCGGCACGGCGTTGACGCACGCCGTATGTGATGGATTTGGAGTGGTTTCAGATCATCCGTGCTTTAACCGAGTTGGCTGCAGGAAAGAGAGAGCCAACGGTTGCCGGTGTGGCAGAGAGAGCGGTTGGTCGGACAATTTGATAATGAACCGGCCAAAGTGCCTGGTGGCCACATTACTAGTCTTTTAGCCACCTCACCATATATTCCAACTAGTGATATGGTATGTTGTTCTCCCAATAACTTCGACAATTTTGAGGTTTTTTTATTAGTATTTGTAATTATACATATGGTAAAAAAATGAAAAAAAAATAACTATAATTGATGTTCTCAAGGTTTTACTGTAAAACTTTGGCACTGAACTCCCAAAAATATTTCGAATGAATATATACAAACATAAATCTCTAAATGGTTTAATTTTTTTCAATAAAATCCTTACTAAATTATTTAAGGTTTTCAAATTCTCAGAACCAGCGTTGCTTGCAAATAAGAATAATAAATTTCAAGAGATTTGCATGTAAGTCTGTAATTATATAGAAGGAAAAATGTAATTTTAGCTAAAGAGATCTCTTTTCATTCACTGCCCAACAGGTAACGGAGACAACAAAAATCGGGCTAGGAATATAAAGAGGCTTAAAGACGCTTTGATGAGAGAGTGTGAGTATCCTAAAGAGGGTTTCACATTTCTTATGAAGTACTCAGTTCTTGCATATGGAAAGCAAGATCTCGAGCCCTAAAGCTAAACCTTGATGGGATCACTGTCCTTGGCGTAGCTGTTGGAACTGACATGTTTTAGATCCGCCACTTCCTCAAGGATTTTACGGTAACGCGTACATAGATGTCTATATCGAGTTAACCGTGAGAGAACTCCCAAGAAGCATCAATCTCTGACATTGCTAAACACGTGAAGAAAGCCAAGAAAACAGCTCATGACAAGGGCTATCTGAGGAAGAGCTAAAGAACACGGAGAGATTGATGAGGGATGATGCGAAGTTCGAAGGGGTGAGTGATGGACTATTCTTTCTGACTGACTGGAGAAATATTGGTTGGTTCGAATCAATGGACTTTGGTTGAATGAGCCAGTGAATCTGCGGCCGCTGACCGAGCAGAAGACTGCATTGCATATAGGGATGATCTTGAAACCTTCACAACTTGATCCATCAATGGAAGGTGGAGTTAAAGTGATCATGACGCTGCCTAGAGTTGCAATGGTTGACTTCAAGCGAGAGATGGATGCTATGAACAAACTTTACTATTAAATATTAATAGTACCTGGATTAGTTTTCTATGTGTGTGAGTGAATGTTTCAAACATGAATAATGGACGAATAAGATGAATGTGCTTATATGAATGCTTGGCATGATCGTCTTGTATGTAGAAACAAAGAGACCCATATTGATTACTTTGTAATTTATTATCATCATTACTTAACTTATTTGAATCATTGAGGAAGCAAGTGTCATTGACTTTTATCGAGCTTAATCAATTCCTCTGTTTTAAATAACTTGTTAGCTTGCCATTTCCCACATTGAGCTTAATCCATGAGTAAGCAGTTTCTCTGATTTTAGAATATTATCTTTTCACATGTCAACTCATGTCCCTTTGTTATTAAATTTTAACCATATGAGAATATATAACAATTAAGTAGTTCTAGATTTTCAGAGAGACATGGACATTCACATAAAGGAGGAAAAAGATTACAATTGAAGGAAGTGATTAGCCATTCCAAATCACTAAACTATTTATTAATTAGTCTATGAACATACTTGTTGTGTAGCGCGGGATGCAAGTTAAGACACGTTCAATTTTAATTAAAGATGTCTTGTCCCGGAGACAATAGTTTTTCTTGATCAAACATCATTTTCCTCCTCAAGAAATCACCCATTTTGGTCCAAAATGCTTAATCCATTCTTCTCTTTTCGTGTAATGCATTAAATATTCTTTGATCTTAATGCCCGAGGTATTGCAAAAGTTGATTATCCTGTCGTTAAGATTCTCTGTTCTTCAAAGTTATGTGATCCACCAGCTGATTGCAAGAATCCGACCACATAAAAACATCCTCATCTGGTGTCATCGCGGACATGAGGTCGTTCCATCTATTAATACCAAATAATCATGTTAACATTCTTTTTCCATGTTATTATTCATTGATACTAGATAACATGATGACTTAAAAAAAAAACTAGATAACATGATGACATTAAAAGTCCCAAAACGTGAAAATACTTACTTGTTTCTGGTTTGTGGGATAGAAGAGAGTAACACCAGAAGTTGCGGTCTGGTTGAGAAGTAGGCCTTGATGACACCTTCATGAAAATCTAATATACGAGATCTCGGAACGAACATATTAAGCCATGGATGAGGAACTCCCATAGCCCTATAGCTCTGAGCTTATCTTCTTCGTTTCGGACACGATTCAAGAACTCAAAATAAGGAACATCTTGCATGAACATGAACTCCGAAGTGAAACCTAGAGTGCTAGTTAATGTGTCGATTACCTACAAGAAAAGAGAGAGAGTATACAATATAAATATATGATGTATCATCACAGTAACTTCGTAATGGTGATGGATATGTATGTGACTAGTTTATATACAGTGCATGAATATGACTCATTTATATCATGTATGCATACAATATATAGTATATTTTATTGTATTGTATTTTCATATGATATATTAATGATGCTAATGATATTTATATATATTGTATTTTTCTTTTCAGGATATGTATATATAGTACCTGGTCAATGATAGGAAGGGTGGTGGTATCATAATACTGGCTACTTCGAGAACATAGATGATACGGTGGTCATTCACAAGAGAGGCGACTCTTGTTTGATCGGAGAGTGGGAAAAAGAGGTGTCAACTATTCCGTTTGACATCATTAGTTGACCTTCCAAAAGTCAACGCGAAGATCATTGGCCATTGATATTAAACGCTCTTCTCTTTGTAAATGCCGAGAAGTCACTGTAGAGTATGTAGCCACTTCACCTGCATATTTTAGATCAACTTATATCCATTAATTAATCCTTCTAAAGGGCGTCTTCCTTACAACTTTGGATTAGAAGCACTACTTTACAAAGAAAAAATCACATTCTATTAGTTAATCTTGTGTTTATTAATGAGAGACTTTGTAATTATAAGAATCGAAGTATGATTATATAATAACTAATCTGCTTAGTAATCTGTACATATAGTCTCGAGATAAAAGTTATTATATAGTAGCTAATGTGGAAAATAAAATAAAATAAGATGATGTATTGACATCAAGAAGATTTGCAAGCATAAGACAAGATTAAAGTCGAGCAAGTCCTAGGATTGATTTATTGTGCAGAATCTTATGATACATAAGCAATATCAGATTTTATTCAACAAATTAGTGCATACTTTTTATTCAAAGAAATTCAAATTGAGTCTTTTGACTTCCGCTTTCGTTCCAACCAAATCTAGCTTAATTAATATAGATTTACGACTATCTTCTTAGTTCTACTTTTAAAAATAAAGAGATATAATGAAGCATACCCTTGTTGGTGCATGCTCCAACGCAATTCTGGCTCTTGTTATTATGCCAAATTGGCCCAATCCTCCTAAAACTCCATAGAACAGTTCAGGGTTTAACTTTGGAGAGCAAGTCACCATGTCACCTTTTCCTGAAATTAAGTATATAATATGAAGAAAATTAAAAAGTCAACATATTAAATATATAGAACCATCAACGAACAGAATTACTAGTGAATGACCTTTCTTTTTGACCAAAAAAAAAAGTTTTTTAAATCATGGGATTGTACTGGTTTATGGCGTGTGAGTTTTTACCTCAAGAATCAAATTTGTAGTTGAAAATGTTACTTTATATTAATATATTGGAAAGTAAGATATGCCTCCCACGTATATATATAGTAATATAATTGGTTAACTCTGATCCTTTTACAATTGTAGCTTGCAGACAAAAAGGAATTGTAGTTTTTGGTAAAATGTTGTTAACTTTAGAAGGCCATATATACTACTTCATTCATAGAGCCATCAAAATTCTCATATAACAACTATGTATTACAGTATATAATAACGCAAGCAACTATTAGATTAAATGTAAGGAAGTGAGGAAATTAGGTACTACGTACCAGTAATAACGTCTAGTTCATGAACGTTACTAATCTGAGGACCGTGTCTAAACACGTGACCGCCTATTCCAGCGTTCGACAACGTCCCGCCAACGCTGAGATACAGATAATCCGTGAAACTAACCGGCGAGACGCCTCTCCAACGCCGCCTCCAGAACCTCCACCCACATCGCCCCGGGCCGCGTCAGCGTAAGTCCCATCGGCCGAGACAACAACTGCCGCTGGCTTAGCCGTCTTGGCGAGGCACGTCATGTTCACGACAACGCCGCCTGGTGCAGAGGCTTGGCCACGGAGGGAGTGGCCTTTACGCGAGCGGCCACCTTGAAGCCTGGCGAGATGCTGGTTGATTCGCTGTCAAAGAGAAGTCTCTGCTCGCGAAGCGGATAAGACGGGCGACCTCGGCGGGGAAGAAGGGCATAGGACGGCGCCGGGTTTTCGTCGGTGATGTTTCCGAAGTCGCGAGAAGCGGCGGAGATGGAGAAGGGATCGGTCAGGACGGTGAGGTTGAGGATATGGGTAAAAGGACATGAATGCCCGGTTGTGATTTGATTAAGGTCGGAGTTAAACACATCAAGAGCGTCATTAGGGTGACGATGCTTAAACTGGGATTAGTAGTCATTGTTTGATTAATGGGGGAAGGCTAATGAGAAAACGAGAGGGAAAATGAGGTGCTACTATTGATATTGTTGTTGTTGATCATGGGATAAAGTATTGAAGATTAGTTTGAAAAGTATGAGATTTATATAGAAGTATAGAACCACTCATAGAGAGACTGTATAATTTTAATAATAATTAGCACGTGGTTATCTTTACGTAATTTTGTTGATATTGATATACAGGCTTTTACGCCATAAAATTTTAAAATAGCACAACGAGTTGTGTTCGTCCAAAAGATAAATTAGTATGTGCTGATGTGCATAGAATGTTAGAAGTATTTACTACATTGGCTCTCGAAATATTTTCAAAGATATTTAATTTATTTCGCCATATTCTATCAATTTTTATTTTTAAATTAGGGACTGAATATAAGAAGTTGGCTTTGAAGACTATATAGTTGGATGGTCAGAGGCATGTCATATGTCCCAACTCCAAAGTAATTTTTGCTGTTAAATTTGACTAAATGGAGACACCATGAGAAATACCAATGTATAACTTACGGAAACATTTAATCCTTCATCCATTAACTATATATATTGGCCTACTGGTAATGTATTTGAGATCCCCAGGTAATAGTTTTTCCAGATAATATTTTTCCATTTCTGACTTTTATAGTTATGGACCCATGGTGCATACCTATAAATCAGTAACGAAAAATGAAAATAATATTTTATCTAGTGTAGTTGAGGTAGTTATATTTGACTTCATATGTGATTCATAATAAATGTAACGTAGTTACCTAAATTGAATATGTGGAAACCGACCAAACTCTGTGGGCTGGTTTAGATAGCACTTGTGTTTACCCAGTAGTGCTGGCAGTTAATATTTGTTTAAGCTGGTCCAACAATAAACATAACTTGAAAGTCTTCCATAAAACAATACTAAAATAAAAGGATCTTTGGATATATATATATATACACATAGTTGACTTCTAATATGTAGAATACTGAAATATTTGGAATCATCACATAGCAAAAGAATTATCATATATAAAAGTTTGTTTCTAGAAACCCTGTATTATTAATTGTCAAAATGATAAATCACCAAAGTCTAGATATAACCTTCTCTTTAACAGTAGTCTAGATATAAACCTAAAACCAATACAATACATCATGGTTCATAATCATATACCTACTATCTTCATTCAAATAAGAGTTTGATTGTTATTTTGTTAGAAGATAGCTCTATTAAAATGCAAGTTAATGGAATAACATGGGCATGACTGTTCTAGTCAAGTAGTTAGTAGTATATACTATACAAATTCTATTTTCATTTGATCAAACTTGTAATTGGTATTTCCTTTTCCCGTCATTTCTAATGGCTATTGTTTCTCTTGTGAAACCCACACGCAATTAGCGTGAGAAGGCAAAAGGCTTATTTCACCTCGAACTTGGCTTCCCTCGACGTCACAAAGCATCACATGCACTATGAGACAAACATTTAATTGTATATTTGATACATATAATTAAGTGCAAGTTTATATACTATAAACCCCTTTAATCACAAACTATGTCCATTGTTGGTTGCGGATCGTTAAATGCAAGTTAGATATTATATTTAAATAGAATTAAGAAATAGAATTATTAGATTTCAACTCAACTTCTCTGTTAGAGAGTGAAGCGCACGAAGAGTATCGCCGACTCGCCGTCCTGTGATCACTTGACGGCGGCCTGCAAAGAAAACTTTGTGTGCCGTCGTCGCACGGAAGGATCATTTAATTAATCAAGTTTAACATATAAGATAAATTATTAGACGACTTACATAGTACTTTTATAAATTCATTATAAAATGACAATGGCAACAATCGTTTTTTGCTGACTAAAACAACTAAGACAAACATGAAAACCACCATTAAAACATAAAGGAACATAAATAGGATAGTCTTCCCTATCTAAGGTGTCTGCACAAACATTAGACGATCGATTCCTATAAAACACTTAGCAAAATTAAACATAGAATAACTCAAACTCCTTATTGCACAAATGTAATGTTATTATCATTGATGATTCGGTTTATATTGAGGTTATCCCCTTCAAATTTCAGTCTTCAATGTTTTAAGAACCAGACATTTTAAATAATAAAGTGGACTACTAATAGCAATCATTTTTTTCTCAAAACTGTTTGATATGAATAATGAAAATTATAAAATGCGGTAGCAGATAACTTTAGCCTTTGGAAAAGTACAAGCAGTTTTCATCATTCAGTTGCGTACCACTCTTCAAATGAAAATTATATTTTTTTGTAACGGTCAACGAATCACACATTTAACAAATTATAAATCATATATAATTCATCTTGGAAGTTTTAATAAACACCGTTAAACTGATCGATCTAATTTTAATAGATAATAATTAAATATAGTCTAAGTAAACTTGTAAGAACTAAAATAATATTTCGAAACAAGGATACCTACAAATTTTAGCAAAAAAAAAAAAGGATACCTAAATAAAGTTTTTAAACTGCTTCGGCCTAATTTTTAATAGATAATAATTAAATATATTCTAAAACCTTTAAATAATAATTCGTTAAAATGATACTTTAACATTAAAAAAATTTGAGCAACACTTTAATAAATTTTAACGAAGCAAAATGATGGTTGTAATAGTAGTAGAGTCGTCGAGTTTTGGAGAACGCCATATATCTTTACTCAAAAGGCCTTTGCAAGTAGTTTTGGGCTTATCGAATCAAATCACTAAACAGGCCCATAAAGATTGTGTAAACCGGTCCGGTTCTGTTAAACCGGGAGCGACTCGTGTATGTAAAGACCCGAGTATCTCTCTCAGTCAACGAGCGCAGCTGCTCATTGTTCCTCAGATCGAAGCGAAGAAGAAGAAGATAGCGACAATGGTAAGTCCCCAGATCCATCCTACCACCGCGAATTTGATCGCTTTTTTTTTTTACTTACGGTTTGTGTTTGTGAGAAGGCGGCGACACCGATTGCGAGTCCGATTCCGGTGGCGATGTACCCGACTCTGTCGCTGCTCACTCTAGCGATTGGCCTCGTCACACCGCTTTCTTCATGTAAGCTAATCTCGATCCGATCTATTGTGAATCATGTGTATTAAAGATCTCGTCTTGTTGGATGTTCAGTGTACCTGAAGTTTTAGTATAAGAAAGAACCATTCTTTCAATATAAGAGATCATGAAGCTGATGGAGTTGTAGGGATTTTAGTTTAGTTTACTTTTGGGCATGTGTGAGTTCTGTATCATTGTTATCTCATGAGGTATGGTGTAAAGACTCGGACTTTCAATTGGTTAAGGGAATGTAGTCTGTTGAATTGAATCAGTACTTTGTAGTTTCACTGAATGTAACGGAATCTGGCCGGTGATTGATGTAGTTAACTTAATTAAGAGGGATTTTGATTGTATTATTCTCTGTATGTACTATGAGCTTCAACCTCTCAAAAGGATGTGGCATGTTTTGGGAGATGTCGTTCGGTTTTTGTTGAAGTAGTGTCTCGTCTTGGCTACCAGCATGTGGTTTCGCAGTCTGTTCAGTCAAACAAGAAGTGATCAAAGTGTTTTTTTGTTTTGTTTTGTTTTAAACTACCCTGTTATAAACATTTCTGATGCAGCTATGAAGCTACATCATCCAGGAAAACCGAGGCCTCGGAAGGAGCTCGTGGATGCTGCTGTAGCATCTGTTTTCTTGGTATGGCTTTACTCTTCTTCTTGATCCTCTTTAACTTTTTAGTACTTGTCTTAAACGTAATGTTGGTGTTGAAATCTGTCTCTCTGTTAATTGCAGGGTTTTGGATCGTTGTTTTTGCTACTTGCTAGTGGTGTTTATGTCTGATCCATCTTGCTCAATACTATCCCCAGCTAGTTTCAATGAACAAAAAAAAAAACAGTACTTTTATGTCCAACTTAAATCAGAGTTATGAATGTTAAAGACTTTAACTATACCTTTTATGCTTAACGGAGTTTGGGTGTGGCCACTATTAGAACACCGTTTACGAATTATCATATATATATATATTTCTCCCAAGATTGAGAAGAATATATGTTGCTTGATTGAAAGCAAAACGATCAAAAACGGGTTATGTATTTTTTGCAAGGGAAATTATGATTCTGATTTTCTTCTGTAATTCAAACGTTACACAACTTTCAGGTTATAGAAACAGAACAAATTTTCAGTAAGCATAACTAAAAATTTACAACGTGGGTCAACTTCCACTAGAACGTAGGTGTTTCTGGTAATTGTGAGAGTATCAGTGAATCAGTGAAGGTGGTACATTGCTGGTGTTTTATAACTTTTTTGATGCATTTACTTTGAAAGCTATCCACAACCACAATTGATTTTCTTCGGTAAAAATGAAAACTTCTTATATGATATTAAGTTTCACAGATATGGCGGATGAGTGAATTGATTTACAGACCGGAAGATGAAGTACTGACAGAACTAGATAACTTTTAAGTCACATGTTTTCTCATGTGGCTCTCCAAGACTTGAGGAAGCAATCCCGTGACTATTAGTACGCTGCTGCGGTGATTTAGGTGTGTCTGTTTTTGTGAGGAAAATTGATTCATGCATGCCATTAATGTGTTAGTTTTGCGAAGAAAGTACTTGGTTTATCAGTAATTCAAAATATTGAGGGGTTTATGACTTCTTGAATCAGTTAGGGTTCTTGATTCTGTTTATTCAGGTTAATCGTAGGCACGTAGATTACTTGTGTTCAACCATAGTTGGAATCTGAACTTAGTGAAACAGAACCAAGTTTAATTAACAGATTGAAATCCATATTCTGAAAAGTTGACTTATGCTTTACAGAACCGTTCAGTTACATCTCCAACAACAAAATGAGATAGAAGTTTTGGTTTGGTTCCTCACCTCGTTTCTGGTTTCATTTAAAAACAAACGGTTCTGAACAGACCATGTTGAACCGGCCAACCTCACTATTCTGAATTACTGATAAACCAAGTACTTTCTTCGCAAAACTAACACATTCATGCATGAACCAATCTTCCTCACAAAACCGACACACCTAATAAACCACCGAAGCAACGTACTAATAGTCACGGGATTGCTTCCTCAAGTCTTGGAGACACATGAGAAAACATGTGACTTTAAAAGTTATCAACCTCTGTCACTACTTCATCTTCCGGTCTGTAAATCAAGTCACTCATCCGCCGTATCTGTAAAACTTAATATCATATAACAAGTTTTCATTTTTACCGAGAAAATCAATTGTGGTTGTGGATAGCTTTCAAAGTATATGCAGCAAGAAAATTACAAAGCACCTGCAATGTACCACCTTCACTGATTCACTGATACTTCTCACAATTACCAGAAACACCTACGTTCTAGTGGAAGTTGACCCACGTTGTAAATTTTTAGTTATGCTTACTGAAAATTTGTTCTGTTTCTATAACCTGAAGTGTAACGTTTGAATTACAGAAGAAAATCAGAATCATCACTTCCCTTAACAAATGATTCGTAACCCGTTTTTGATCGTTTTGCTTTCAATCAAGCAACATTAAGCAACATATTCTTCTCAATCTTGGTAGAATATATATATATATATGATAATTCGTAAACGGTGTTCTAATAGTGGCCACACCCAAACTCCGTTTAGCATAAAAAGGTATAGTTAAAGTCTTTAACATTCATAACTCTGATTTAAGTTGGACAGAAAAAAGCTGTTCTTTTGTTCACTGAAACTAGAGGAGATAGTATTGAGCAAGAGGGATCGATCAGACATAAACACCACTAGCAAGTAGCAAAAACAACGATCCAAAACCCTGCAATTTTAACAGAGAAACAGATTTCAACACCAACATTATACGTTTAAGACAACTATTAAGAAGAAGAAGAAGAGTAAAGCCATACCAAGAAAACAGATGCTACAGCAGCAGTCACGAGCTCCTTCCCGAGGCTACGGTTTTTCCTGGATGATGTAGCTTCATAGCTGCATCAGAAATGTTTATAACAGGGTAAGTTAAAACAAAACAAAACAAAAAAAAACACTTTGATCACTTCTTGTTTGACTGAACAGACTGCGAAAACCACATGCTGGTAGCCAAGACGAGACACTACTTCAACAAAAAACGAACAATACCTCCTAAAAACATGCCACATCCTTTTGAGAGGTTGAAGCTCATAGTACATACAACGAGAATAATACAATCAAAATCCCTCTTAATTAAGTTAACTACATCAATCACCGGCCAGATTCCGTTACATTCAGTGAAACTACAAAGTACTGATTCAATTCAACAGACTACATTCCCTTAACCAATTGAAAGTCCGAGTCTTTACACCATACCTCATGAGATAACAATGATACAGAACTCACACATGCCCAAAAGTAAACTAAACTAAAATCCCTACAACTCCATCAGCTTCATGATCTCTTATATTGAAAGAATGGTTCTTTCTTATACTAAAGCTTCAGGTACACTGAACATACAACAAGACGAGATCTTTAACACATGATTCACAATAGATCGGATCGAGATTAGCTTACATGAAGAAGAAAGCGGTGATGACGAGGCCAATCGCTAGAGTGAGCAGCGACAGAGTCGGGTACATCGCCACCGGAATCGGACTCGCAATCGGTGTCGCCGCCTTCTCACAAACACAAACCGTAAGTAAAAAAAAAAGGCGATCAAATTCGCGGTGAAAGGATGGATCTGGGGACTTACCATTGTCGCTATCTTCTTCTTCTTCGCTTCGATCTGAGGAACAATGAGCAGCTGCACTTCGTTGACTGAGAGAGATACTCGGGTCTTTACATACACGAGTCGCTCCCGGTTTTAACAGAACCGGACCGGTTTACAATCTTTATGGGCCTGTTTAGTGATTTGATTCGATAAGCCCAAAACTACTTGCAAAGGCCTTTTGAGTAAAGATATATGGCGTTCTCCAAAACTCGACGACTCTACTACTATTACAACCATCATTTTTGCTTCGTTAAAAATTTATTAAAGTGTTGCTCAAATTTTTTTAATGTTAAAGTATCATTTTAACGAATTATTATTTAAAGGTTTTAGAATATATTTAATTATTATCTATTAAAAATTAGGCCGAAGCAGTTTAAAACTTTATTTAGGTATCCTTTTTTTTGCTAAAATTTGTAGGTATCCTTGTTTCGAAATATTATTTTAGTTCTTACAAGTTTACTTTGGATATATTTAATTATTTGTCTATTAAAAATTAGGCCGAACAGTTTAACGGTGTTTACTAAACAATGGAATGATGAATTAAATATGATTTTATAATTTGTTAAATGTTTGATTCGTTGACCGATACAAAAAAAATATAATTTTCATTTGAAAGGAGTGGTACGCAACTGAATGATGAAAACTGCTTGTACTTTTCCAAAGGCTAAGAGTTATCTGCTACCGCATTTTATAATTTTCATTATTCATATCAAACAGTTTTGAGAAAAAAATGATTGCTATTAGTAGTCCACTTTATTATTTAAAATGTCTGGTTCTTAAAACATTGAAGACTGAAATTTGAAGGGGATAACCTCAATATAAACCGAATCATCAATGATAATAACATTACATTTGTGCAATAAGGAGTTTGAGTTATTCTATGTTTAATTTTGCTAAGTGTTTTTATAGGAATCGATCGTCTAATGTTTGTGCAGACACCTTAGATAGGAAGACTATCCTATTTATGTTCCCTTTATGTTTTAATGGTGGTTTTTTCATGTTTGTCTTAGTTGTTTTAGTCAGCAAAAAAAAACGATTGTTGCCATTGTCATTTTATAATGAATTTATAAAAGTACTATGTAAGTCGTCTAATAATTTATCTTATATGTTAAACTTGATTAATTAAATGATCCTTCCGTGCGACGACGGCACACAAAAGTTTTCTTTGCAGGCCGTCAAGTGATCACGGGACGGCGAGTCGGCGATACTCTTCGTGCGCTTCACTCTCTAACAGAGAAGTTATGTGAGTTGAAATCTAATAATTCTATTTCTTAATTCTATTTAAATATAATATCTAACTTGCATTTAACGATCCGCAACCAACAATGGACATAGTTTGTGATTAAAAGGGGTTTATAGTATATAAACTTGCACTTAATTATATGTATCAAATATACAATTAAATGTTTGTCTCATAGTGCATGTGATGCTTTGTGACGTCGAAAGGGAGAAACCCAAGTTCGAGGTGAAATAAGCCTTTTGCCTTCTCACGCTAATTGCGTGTGGGTTTCGCAAGAGAAACAATAGCCATTAGAAAATGACGGGGAAAAGGAAATACCAATTACAAGTTTGATCAAATGAAAATAGAATTTGTATAGTATATACTACTAACTACTTGACTAGAACAGTCATGCCCATGTTATTCCATTAACTTGCATTTTAATAGAGCTATCTTCTAACAAAAATAACAATCAAACTCTTATTTGAATGAAGATAGTAGGTATATGATTGTATGAACCATGATGTATTGTATTGGTTTTAGGTTTATATCTAGACTACTGTTAAAGAGAAGGTTATATCTAGACTTTGGTGATTTATCATTTTGACAATTAATAATACAGGGTTTCTAGAAACAAACTTTTATATATGATAATTCTTTTGCTATGTGATGATTCCAAATATTTCAGTATTCTACATATTAGAAGTCAACTATGTGTATATATATATATATCCAAAGATCCTTTTATTTTTAGTATTGTTTTATGGAAGACTTTCAAGTTATGTTTATTGTTGGACCAGCTTAAACAAATATTAACTGCCAGCACTACTGGGTAAACACAAGTGCTATCTAAACCGGCCCACAGACTTTGGTCGGTTTCCACAAATTTCAAATTTACGTAACTACGTTACATTTATTATGAATCACATATGAAGTCAAATGTAACTATCTCAACTACACTAATATTCAGATAAAATATTATTTTTCATTTTCGTTTCTGATTTAAATGTATACACCATAACTATAAAAGACAGAAATGGAAAATATTATCTGGAAAAACTACTACCTGGGGATTTTAAATACATTACCAGTAGGCCAATATAGTTAATGGATGAAGGATTAAATGTTTCCGTAAGTTATACATTGGTATTTCTCATGGTGTCTCCATTTAGTCAAATTTAACAGCAAAAAATTACTTTGGAGTTGGGACATATGACATGCCTCTGACCATCCAACTATATAGTCTTCAAAGCCAACTTCTATATTCAGTCCCCTAATTTAAAAATAAAAAAAATTGATAGAATATTGGCGAAATAAATTAAATATCTTTGAAAATATTTCGAGAGCCAATGTAGTAAATACTTCTAACATTCTATGCACATCAGCACATACTAATTTATCTTTTGGACGAACACAACTCGTTGTGCTATTTTAAAATTTTATGGCGTAAAAGCCTGTATATCAATATCAACAAAATTACGTAAAGATAACCACGTGCTAATTATTAATATTAAATTATACAGTCTCTCTATGAGTGGTTCTATACTTCTATATAAATCTCATACTTTTCAAACTAATCTTCAATACTTTATCCCATGATCAACAACAACAATATCAATAGTAGCACCTCATTTTCCCTCTCGTTTTCTCATTAGCCTCCCCATTAATTAAACAATGACTACTAATCCCAGTTTAAGCATCATCACACTAATGACGCTCTTGATGTGTCTAACTCCGACCTTAATCAAATCAGAGGAGGGCATTCATGTCCTTTTACCCATATCACTCAACCTCACCGTCCTGACCGATCCCTTCTCCATCTCCGCCGCTTCTCGCGACTTCGGAAACATCACCGACGAAAACCCCGGCGCCGTCCTATGCCCTTCTTCCCCCGCCGAGGTCGCCCGTCTTATCCGCTTCGCGAGCAGAGACTTCTCTTTGACAGCGAATCAACCAGCATCTCGCCAGGCTTCAAGGTGGCCGCTCGCGGCCAAGGCCACTCCCTCCGTGGCCAAGCCTCTGCACCAGGCGGCGTTGTCGTGAACATGACGTGCCTCGCCAAGACGGCTAAGCCAGCGGCAGTTGTTGTCTTAGCTGATGGGACTTACGCTGACGTAGCTGCCGGGGCGATGTGGGTGGAGGTTCTTGAGGCGGCGTTGGCGAGAGGGGTCTCGCCGGTTACTTTCACGGATTATCTCTATCTCAGCGTTGGCGGGACTTTGTCGAACGCTGGAATCGGTGGCCAGGTTTTTAGACACGGCCCTCAGATTAGTAACGTTCATGAACTGGACGTTATTACTGGTACGTAGTACCTAATTTCACTCACTTCCTTACATTTAATCTAATAGTTGCTTGCGTTATTATATACTGTAATACATAGTTGTTATATGAGAATTTTGATGGCTCTATGAATGAAGTAGTATATATGGCCTTCTAAAAGTTAACAACATTTTACCAAAAAACTACAATTCCTTTTTGTCTGCAAGCTACAATTGTAAAAGGATCAGAGTTAACCAATTATATTACTATATATATACGTGGGGAGGCATATCTTACTTTCCAATATATTAATATAAAGTAACATTTTTCAACTACAAATTTGATTCTTGAGGTAAACTCACACGCCATGAATCAGTACAATCCCATGATTTAAAAAACTTTTTTGTTTGGTCAGAAAGAAAGGTCATCCAATAGTAATTCTGTTCGTTGATGGTTCTATATATTTAATATGTTGACTTTTCATTTTCTTCATATTACTTAATTTCAGGAAAAGGTCACCTGGTGACTTGCTCTCCAAAGTTAAACCCTGAATTGTTCTATGGAGTTTTAGGAGGATTGGGACAATTTGGCATAATAACAAGAGCCAGAATTGCGTTGGATCGTGCTCCAACAAGGGTATGCTTCATTATATCTCTTTTATTTAAAAGTATAACTAAGAAGATGGTCGTAAATCTATATTTAAGCTAGATTTGGTTGGAACGTAAGTGGAAGTCAAAAGACTGATTTTGAAATTCTTTGAATAAAAAGTATACACTAATTTGTTGAATAAAATCTGATATTGCTTATGTATCATAAGATTCTGCACAATAAATCAATCCTAGGATTTGCTCGACTGTAATCTTGTCTTATGCTTGCAAATCTTCTTGATGTCAATACATCATCTTATTTTATTCTATTTTCCACATTAGCTACTATATAATAACTTTTATCTCGAGACTATATGTACAGATTACTAAGCAGATTAGTTATTATATAATCTTACTTCGATTCTCATAGTTACAAAGTCTCTCATTAATAAACACAAGATTAACTAATAGAATGTGATTTTTTTCTTTGTAAAGTAGTGCTTCTAATCCAAAGTTGTAAGGAAGACGCCCTTTAGAAGGATTAATTAATGGATATAAGTTGATCTAAAATATGCAGGTGAAGTGGCTACGCATACTCTACAGTGACTTCTCGGCATTTACAAGAGACCAAGAGCGTTTAATATCAATGGCCAATGATCTTCGCGTTGACTTTTTGGAAGGTCAACTAATGATGTCAAACGGAATAGTTGACACCTCTTTTCCCACTCTCCGATCAAACAAGAGTCGCCTCTCTTGTGAATGACCACCGTATCATCTATGTTCTCGAAGTAGCCAAGTATTATGATACCACCACCCTTCCTATCATTGACCAGGTACTATATATACATATCCTGAAAAGAAAAATACAATATATATAAATATCATTAGCATCATTAATATATCATATGAAAATACAATACAATAAAATATACTATATATTGTATGCATACATGATATAAATGAGTCATATTCATGCACTGTATATAAACTAGTCACATACATATCCATCACCATTACGAAGTTACTGTGATGATACATCATATATTTATATTGTATACTCTCTCTCTTTTTCTTGTAGGTAATCGACACATTAACTAGCACTCTAGGTTTCACTTCGGAGTTCATGTTCATGCAAGATGTTCCTTATTTTGAGTTCTTGAATCGTGTCCGAAACGAAGAAGATAAGCTCAGAGCTATAGGGCTATGGGAAGTTCCTCATCCATGGCTTAATATGTTCGTTCCGAGATCTCGTATATTAGATTTTCATGAAGGTGTCATCAAAGGCCTACTTCTCAACCAGACCGCAACTTCTGGTGTTACTCTCTTCTATCCCACAAACCGAAACAAGTAAGTATTTTCACGTTTTGGGACTTTTAATGTCATCATGTTATCTAGTTTTTTTTTTTTTAAGTCATCATGTTATCTAGTATCAATGAATAATAACATGGAAAAAGAATGTTAACATGATTATTTGGTATTAATAGATGGAACGACCTCATGTCCGCGATGACACCAGATGAGGATGTTTTTTATGTGGTCGGATTCTTGCAATCAGCTGGTGGATCACATAACTTTGAAGAACTTGAGAATCTTAACGACAGGATAATCAACTTTTGCAATACCTCGGGCATTAAGATCAAAGAATATTTAATGCATTACACGAAAAGAGAAGAATGGATTAAGCATTTTGGACCAAAATGGAGTGATTTCTTGAGGAGGAAAATGATGTTTGATCAAGAAAAACTATTGTCTCCGGGACAAGACATCTTTAATTAAAAATTGAACGTGTCTTAACTTGCATCCCGCGCTACACAACAAGTATGTTCATAGACTAATTAATAAATAGTTTAGTGATTTGGAATGGCTAATCACTTCCTTCAATTGTAATCTTTTTCCTCTTTATGTGAATGTCCATGTCTCTCTGAAAATCTAGAACTACTTAATTGTTATATATTCTCATATGGTTAAAATTTAATAACAAGGGACATGAGTTGACATGTGAAAAGATAATATTCTAAAATCAGAGAAACTGCTTACTCATGGATTAAGCTCAATGTGGGAAATGGCAAGCTAACAAGTTATTTAAAACAGAGGAATTGATTAAGCTCGATAAAAGTCAATGACACTTGCTTCCTCCAATGATTCAAATAAGTTAAGTAATGATGATAATAAATTACAAAGTAATCAATATGGGTCTCTTTGTTTCTACATACAAGACGATCATACTTAAGCATTCATATAAGCACATTCATCTTATTCGTCCATTATTCATGTTTGAAACATTCACTCACACACATAGAAAACTAATCCAGGTACTATTAATATTTAATAGTAAAGTTTGTTCATAGCATCCATCTCTCGCTTGAAGTCAACCATTGCAACTCTTGGCAGCGTCATGATCACTTTAACTCCACCTTCCATTGATGGATCAAGTTGTGAAGGTCTCAAGATCATCCCTATATGCACTGCACTCTTCTGCTCGGTCAACGGCCGCAGATTCACCGGCTCATTCCAACCAAAGTCCATTGATCCGAACCAACCAATATTCCTCCAGTCCGTCAGGAACAATAGTCCATCACTCACCCCTTCGAACTTCGCATCATCCCTCATCAATCTCTCCGTGTTCTTTAGCTCTTCCTCGAGATAGCCCTTGTCATAAGCAGTTTTCTTGGCTTTCTTCACGTGTTTAGCAATGTCAGAGATTGATGCTTCTTGGAGTTCTCTCACGGTTAACTCGATATAGACATCTATGTAGGCGTTACCGTAGAATCCTTGAGGAAGTGGCGGATCTAAAACATGTCGGATTCCAACAGCTACGCCAAGGACAGTGATCCCATCAAGGTTTAGCTTCAGGGCTCGAGATCTTGCTTTCCATATGCAAGAACTAAGTACTTCATAAGTAGTGAAACCCTCTTTAGGGTACCCGCACTCTCTCATCAAAGAGTCTTTAAGCCTCTTTATATTCCTAGCCCGAATGTTTATTGTCTCCGTTACCTGTTGGACAGAGAATGGAAGAGATCACTTTAGCTAAAATTACATTTTTCCTTCTATATAATTACAGACTTACATGCAAATCTCTTGAAATTTATTATTCTTATTTGCAAGCAACGCTGGTTCTGAGAATTTGAAAACCTTAAATAATTTAGTAAGGATTTTATTGAAAAAAAATTAAACCATTTAGAGATTTATGTTTGTATATATTCATTCGAAATATTTTTGGGAGTTCAGTGCCAAAGTTTTACAGTAAAACCTTGAGAACATCAATTATAGTTATTTTTTTTTCATTTTTTACCATATGTATAATTACAAATTCTAATAAAAACCACAAAATTGTTGAAGTTAATGGGAGAACAACATACCATATCACTAGTTGGAATATATGGTGAGGTGGCTAAAAGACTAGTAATATGGCAACCAGGCACTTTGGCCAATTCATTATCAAATTGTCCGACCAACCGCTCTCTCTGCCACACCGGCTTCACCGTTGGCTCTCTCTTTCCTGCAGCCAACTCGGTTAAAGCATGGATGATCTGAGCCACTCCAAATCCATCACATACGGCGTGCGTCAACGCCGTGCCGATGGTGAATCCTCCACATGCGAACTTGGTCACCTTTAAAAAAAATCAAAGGGAACAATTGATTATCTTAATTATGTGTGATCCACACTACGAAGAAAACATTACACTTACAAAACTGAGAGTTTACAGAGATTATTATCCTTTTTTTCTGTAACACACTGAGATTATTAGGGATTATCTAATCGCCAAGAAAATGATATACTTGTTGCATTTTTATTTTGGTGAACAAAATTATATTTATAATTTTTTATTACCATGGAACTTCATGGCCTAACTCATAATAATCAAGAAAATGAAAAGCTACCTGCAAAGCTAGTGGATGATAAGAGACGTTGCTATCGTAGTCTATTTCGATATCAGGCACAAGGCGCAAAGCAAATTGGTCATCAAGATTTTCTATATAGTTTAGAGGAGAGGTTGAGGCTGCAGTAGCGACCTCAAATGGAACTCCCTCACCGCAAAAACTAGCTGAAGTTTTCGATCACTCTCTCGTCTCATGAGCTTGCCTGAAAGGGGATAGTAGTAGACAAGAAGTTCGGACAAAGCCTTCCTAAGCAAAGGGACAGGATCATTTTGGTTCTTTTCATTGGCTTTGAAAGCATAAATTGTTGCGTACATAACTTCATTGAAAAGATCGTTATCCAAAGTAGAAAGGGAGAGAGTTTCAGAAGGGGTGTGTTTTGAAGGTTTAATAAGCTCAAGTGGTTTCTTTTTGACTAATAGAGGTAAGATAGGTTCTGTTTGGTTTGCCATCTCTTAGCAGTTTAGAATGTATACTATAAAACATCCGTGTGATGTTTATATAGCGAATTTTAAACTCACCACGTTCAGAATGTATAAATATTAAACGAACGTCCTCTTCGTTTTCACGTTGTTGGCGCCAACAATGACTGACTGATGCCTTTATTTGGTTTCTGGTCTTAAATCTCATTTTTTAATACAATTACAACATCTTTTATTTAAAAGAGAGAATAACCTTCTTTAACACAATCCGCTTTTGCAGGAATTTTTTCTGGTCACAGATTGTGTATGAAATTAATTTCATATGTGAGCACGTAATGACAATGGTATATTCATTTGTTTCTCGGTTACATTTGCGTGAATGACCCTCATCATTAATAAGATTAGACATTGAGTGATAAATGATAAAAGAGACATAAACTAATACTTTAAATGATATTTTGGAGGAAAGTACAATAATTAAGAAAATTCGCTTTTCTGTTAAAAACACTTTTAAAAATACAAATTAAAAATAATATAAAAATTTATAAATAAAAATGTCTTATCTAATCGGTTAAATATTTTAATAATATTAAAATTGATATAGAAAAATGTTAAAACATCATCTATTATAAAACGATGGCGGAGTTAGCTTGTAACCAGGGTCACATGATCCGTATGGATTTTTCAAAAAATATTTACTTGCATTTTCTTTTTAAAATCTAATGAAATGCTGACAATTTAATAAATTGACCCCTGTTAAATGTAGTTTTTAACTAATTGACTCATGTAAATTAGTTAGCTGCCGCAGCCACTGGACAGAGATGGATCAAATGGTTAATATATATGAGGCTAAATCTTGTATTTTATCAAATCTACTAGATTAGAACAAGGGCATGTCAGCCATGATAAGATGATACCGGTCGAAGATCGGATCACAACAATCAGCCGGTGGATCATCTCATAATTCTCATTAGCACGAATTTGAAAATTTCAACGACAAAATAATCCAATTTTGCGAAAACTAAGATTAAAGAATATATAATTGATGCATTACTCAAGAAAAGAAGTGAATCCTGTACATAGTTAGTATATGAACCATGTATATTCAAAGCTACATTCCTAAGCCTTTTCAGCTATTTTTTTGTGTGCAATAATTCAATTTCTTAAAATGTGACAAATTTAAAGTTAAGGAAGCAAATCTAGAGGATATTTAAAATTTGATATAATAGATAAAAAAGAACTATTTGTTAAGCAATGGTAACTTTTTTTTTTTGGTTGTACTTGGGGAAGTTTTTATTATTTTAGATATGAAGGGGAACGGCATGCATGTTGCATTCGTACATAAAAAACGGAGTGTATTCGAAAACCATACGTACACTCTCAAACGATGCCGTTTGAGAAATAACTGGATAGTAGTAGTACAAAGTTCTCACCTTTACCCGAAACTCATCATCGTCCATGGCGCTGCATCACTTCCCAGTAAATCTCCACACTGTTTCCTCCTCTTCATCACCTTCTTCTTCCTTCCACCCTCTACTCTCCCATACAAGCTCTCAACTTTGGATTCGTAGACTTAGATTTCACCGCTTCAGCCACGCAATTCAATTGAATACCATCAGAGCCGCCATTGATACAATCGACACTCACCCGAGGAAGAAGAAGAAGAGGAAACCCAAACCGGGTTTCTTCGAAGAGATCAGCGACAAATGGTCTTCCCGAATCAGCCCTAAAGACAACAACTTTCCTTGGCAGAAGAAGAAGCAGGAAGAAGAACAAATTCAACATCACGAGGAAGAAGAAGTAAACCAGTCTTCTGGTTATGGTTTAACCGGTAAGCAAACCGATTCCAATCTCCGGTCTCGTTTCCCAAGGCCAAGTGTATACATGTCTGCTCCATGGGTTAATGATAACGTCTCTAAACCTGTTAAAGACGATAGCTTTACTGAAAATAGATATAGAAAAGAGAATGATTTAGATGATGATGGAAGAGGGATAGTAGTAGATTCAGGGAAAGAGAAAGGAGTGTGGAGAAGTAGGAGGAGTAACACTGTAGAAGCAGAGAGAGTTGTACCAGAACATGAGCTGAGTAGGCTTAGGAGTGTAGCTCTGAGAATGGTTGAGAGAGTGAAAGTAGGTTCTGCTGGAATCACACAGGCGCTTGTGGAAGCCATTCACGAGAAATGGGAGGATGATGAGGTTGTGAAGCTGAAGTTCGGAGAGCCTTTTTCTCTTAACATGAAGAGAGCTCACGAGGTTCTGGAGAAGAAGACGGGTGGGTTGGTGATATGGAGGTCAGGGAGCTCGGTTGTGCTGTACAGAGGGATAAGTTACAAACTCAAGTGTGTTCAGTCTTTCATCAAAGAGAATGAAGAGGCGAGAGAGTACATAGCAGAGGAGGCGAATTACCCGAAGAATGTACCTAAAGAGCAGTTATCAGAGCTATGCGAGTTAAACGATCTGTTGGACGAGATTGGTCCAAGGTTTCATGACTGGACAGGGTGTGCTCCGTTGCCTGTTGATGCAGACTTGCTTCCTCCGTTGGTTATGGGATACAGGTGTCCGTTTAGGATTCTTCCACAAGGAGTGAAGCCTTGTTTGTCTAACAAGGAAATGACAGAGATGCGTCGGCTCGCTAGGACTAGCCCTCCGCATTTTGCTCTAGGGAGGAGCAGAGAGTTGCAGGGACTCGCTGTGGCGATGGTGAAGCTATGGGAGAAAAGCGCGATTGCGAAGATAGCAATCAAACGTGGCGTGGAGAACACACGGAACGAGAGAATGGCTGAAGAGCTTAAGAGACTCACACGCGGTGTACTTGTTTCGAGGAACAAAGAGTACATTGTGTTCTACAGAGGTAATGACTTCATGCCACCTGCGGTTTCAGAGGCGTTGGCGAGAGGCAAAGGAGATAACAGAAGTTCTTCAGACCAAAGAGGATCAACTCCGGAAACGGCTTCAACGAGAGTTACGCTCATATCACAAGGCAAGCTGCCTAGAGCCCGTTGCTCGCTGGAACTCTCGCTGAGACTATAGCTGCAAGTTCGCGGTGGGCGCCAGATGCGAGTAGTGTTGATGTAGAGGAGTTGAAGAGAGAAGCAGCTTCTATTAAAAGAGCTGCGTTGATCAGAGATCTCGACTTGAGACTTCTTTACGTGAGTACTAATCCATTTTTTTAATCTTCTTATGGTGTCTGATTACAAGCATTTGGTGATCTTTATCTTTTGTTATGTAGGCAAAGCAAAAGCTGAAAAAAACTGAGAAGGCTTTAGCTAAAGTGCAGAAGGATCTTGACCCATCTGATCTCCCTACTGACTCAGAGATCATCACAGAAGAAGAGAGACTTCTTTTCCGCAGAATCGGTTTGAGTATGGATCCATTTCTCCTCGTAGGTAAGACTGTTCTCAACCCACTTGTCACGTTTAAAAGGCCATTACTCATTTTTCCTTTAAAACGTTTTTACAGGAAGAAGAGAAGTGTTTGATGGCACTATAGAGAATATGCATCTACACTGGAAACATAGGGAGCTCGTAAAGATCATTGTTAGAGGCAAATCTCTTCCGCAAGTGAAGCATATAGCTATCTCTTTGGAGGCTGAGAGTGGAGGAGTATTGGTGTCGGTTGATAATACCTTGAAAGGCTATGCGATCATACTCTACCGTGGGAAGAACTATCAGATGCCTTTCCGGCTTAGGCCTTCAAATTTATTGACAAGAAAAAAGGCTTTCGCTCGATCCATTGAGCTTCAGAGAAGAGAAGTAATGAATTGATAAAAAAAATTTACAATATAACTTGTGTGGAAAGTTTCTGTTATGATCAATATTGGCCTCTCTCTCTCTCTTTGTTTGGACAGGCACTAAAGTATCATGTTGCTGACCTAGAGGAACGGATTGAGCTGTTGAAGACAGGACAGGTTTGTTGAAATCTGATTGCTTTTTATAGTGGACTAATCTTACTTTCATCACTGCTGAATGAACAAACTGTCATGATATCCAGGAGGAGGATAGGGAACCCCACAAGAAAAGTGATGGAGAGGAAGATAACTTGTATTTGAGAGTTGATGAATCTGATTATTCTTCTGACGAGGTAAAGTAATATCCTCCTCAAGGTTCTTGATTAGGATCTGAACCATTACTAGAAGTACCATGGCAAAGTCTGAAACTAGTTTTGTGAATCAGGATGAATCTCTGGAGTGGGAATCAGAAAGGAACGAAACTTTCTTATCATTGGAGGAAGAGGAGGAAGAAACTTGAACCGATAAACAAATATAACCTCATATTTTGTATAACAATGTCAGAACCTGTAATGATAAATTTTCAGGTTCCACAATGATAATCTCATAGTACATTATTATATGTTGCATATAAGCACGCACATACTCACTTATTCTTTTCACGTGAAGAACGTTAATGTGCATGGAACTAAAGTTTATTCATAGCATCCATATTTAGCTTGAATCCAACCATTGCATCTCTTGGTAACGTCATGACCACTTTAACTCCACCTTCCATTGATGGGTCTAACTTAGAAGGTCTCAAGATCATCCCTATATGCATTGCACTCTCCCTCTGAGTCAACGGCCTCAGATTCACCGGCTCATTCCAACCAAAATCCATGGATCCAAACCAACCAATATTCCTCCAATCCGTCAAGAAAAACACACCATCACTCACACCTTCGAACTTCGCATCATCCCTCATCAGTCTCTCGCCGTTGCTCAGCTCCTCCTCTATGTACCCTTTGTCGTAGGCTGTTTTCTTGGCTTTCTTGACACGTTTGGCGATGTCAGAGATTGATGATTCTTCGAGTTCTCTGACTGTTAACTCGACGTACACGTCTATGTAGGCGTTACCGTAGTATCCTTGAGGAAGTGGCGGGTCTAAAACATGTCGTATTCCAACAGCTACGGCAAGGACAGTGATCCCATCAGGGTTTAGTTTAAGGGCTCTAGATCTTGCCTTCCATATGCAAGAACTAAGTACTTCATAAGTGGTGAAACACTCTTCAGGGAACTCGCATTCTCTCATCAGAGTATCTTTTAGCCTCTTTATATTCACAGACTGGATGTTTATTATCTCCGTGACCTGTTGGATATAAGATTGATTTTTTGTAACAAATGAAGTCAACAATACTATTAGATTTAAACAATATCCAAAACATAGCTATGCCGTAACTAACGATTTATAGAGAATTAGTGCTTAATTAGACGGTGATTTGCGATTTAGTGAGGTGAACAACATACCAGAGCAGTAGTTGGCATGTACGGTGAGGTGGCCAAAAGACTAGCAATGTGGCCACCGGGTACTTTGGCCGGTTCATTATCAATTTTTCCAACAAGCCGCTCTCTCTGCCACACTGGCACCACCGATGGCTCGCTCTTTCCTGTAGCCAACTCGGTTAAAGCATGGATGATCTGAGCCACACCGAATCCATCACACACAACATGCGTCAATGCAGTGCCAATGGTAAATCCTCCGCAAGCAAACTTGGTCACCTTCCAAAGAAACCAAAAAAGAACAATGAATTTTTCTTGATTAGGTTGTAGACAAAAGATGAAAACAATTCATAGTAAAATACAAAGACACTATAGTCAAAGAAAATGAATAACTTACTTGCAAAGCTAGAGGATGATAACAAAAATCAGTATCATAGTCAATTTCAATTTCAGGCACAAGGCGCAAAGCAACTTCATCATCAAGTTTTTCCAAATAGTCTAGAGAAATGAGGTCTAGTGATGCCGTAGCGACGGCAAATGGGACTCCCTCACCTTGGCAAACTAGCTGAGGCTTTCGGACACTCTCTCCTCTCACTAGCTTGCCTGAAAGTGGATAGTAATACACAAGAAGCTCGGACAAAGCCTTCCTAAGTAGAGGGACAGGATCATTTTTATTACGTTCATTGGCTTTGTAAACATAAATGGTCGCGTACATGTCTTCATTCAGAACATCGCTGTCTAAAGTAGAAAGGGATAGGACTTCACGAGGAGTGTGCTTTGCGGGTGTAACGAGTTCAGTTTGTTTCATTTCGAGTAATAGAGGAAGGTTCCGTGTTGTTTGGTTTGACATCTTATACCAAGTTTATAAATGTATAACAAATATCAAATCAACGTTAACGTTCAGTTCTTGATCATGTTTATATAAGAGTTTCTCATACGGTTACAAACACCAACAAGATTTGTCGCCGAAACTTATTGATGTTGGCCAAACACGCAATCTACGAAACTGATGTGTTTGTGTTGTTTGATGATCTCTGGTCGCTGATTGCTAAATGTGTGCAAAACAAACATGGTCAATACATATATGTTTGTGGGAGAGTTTGTTTGTATAACCGAGATATAGGAAAAGACATAATGTCGTGTTTTTTTTCCTATTGCGTTTGGAACTCTATTTAATGTGTTCACATATCTAAACTTAAAGTAGACTAATCCTGGAATCTAGCATCATAATAATCTTTTTTAGCATTAAAATATTTGCACTTAAATTTGGGACAAGCTAAAATGAATACGTTGTACCATATGTACGCCATGCATCGTAAACAATGTCTATGAAAGGCTATGCGATAAAACTATATCTTGGAAAGAATTATCAGATGCCATTTTGGCTTGCCTTCAAACTTATTGACAAAAAGAAAGGCTTTCTCTCAATACATTGAGATTCAAATTAAGAAGACAAGTAGTGATGTTTATAATTACATAATAACTTATATCCTGGTACTTATCAATGTCAGTCTCTTTGTTTGACAAGCACTGAAGTCTGAAGCATCATCTAGACCCACCACGCTACCCAAGAGATACTATGGTAATACTTATATGTACATAATCGTTTCTGTATATAATGAGATGAAACATTTGTTTATGGTTTTCAAAATATTAATGGTCTATATATAAATATAATGTGACTTTCAAATTTATTACTAAACATATATGTATTGATTATTAATTAATTGTTCAAGTTTGATGCTCTCTCTCTCTTCTTACATAGACGCTTCAAAGAATGGTCGATTTCTGACATTGTAAAGGTCGAGCAAAAAACATAACAGATGTTGACAAAAAAGTATATTATGGAGAACTAAGAGCTGCTCCAACGGGATACGTTGAGAGAAGTTCTAACAATTAAAAGTAAAACAAAAATTAAGAAAAATACGAGAGAAAAGCATGAAAGGTTCTTGTTTGGACATTTTAAGAACCAGGTTTCACCATAAAATAGCATATGTCACTCTTAGAATCCTTCAACTGATTTGAAAAGATAAATACATTATAATATTAATTTTTATTTTTCTTTTAGAAACGTTCATCGGTTTTATAGATGGAGCTGCTCTAAGGAACCTCGATATAAAATTCAAAGGGGGTAAGCGATGGCTATATACTGTTATTAACAGTCTTGGGAATAACCGGATTGTTCAGATCAGAATAACTCTCAGAATATTTCGGTTGGAACGAGTCCGTGATAATGATGTGATATACTCCTATCAACAGATTTCGGTCACAGTTTTCTCATAACTATTAAGACAACTTGGGTAAATCAAATGATAGTGATATGAGATGTCCCTTTCAGTTAATGTTTAAAATTCCAACTTCATTTTAAATTTATGGATTGTGGAAAACGGGATTCTTTTTCTTTAACATATTATGAGTATATGCTAATGTTTAATTTTCTTTATGGCCTCCTAGCAGAAAAACATAAAATACAATATTTTTTAATAATAAGATATTCAACTCCAAAAACAGATGATAAACAAAAATTCTCTCTCATAAAAGTATTCAAACAGTATTTGTGTCACATCATTATATATCATCTATTTAATTTATTTCCACATTTGTCCCACCTAAATACTAACAAAATGAATAACTACTTTTGTTTCATTCTCGGATAAGAGTGAACAGTGCATGGCGAACCCCTGGTTCCCTTCGAGCAATGCTTCCGCCCTGTCCCCGTCGCGTTTCACCGCTGGTGATGGCTCCATCCCTCCCCTTCCCCCTGACCCCCCCGACCCTGACTTTCCCCCGCTCTCCTCTTCTTCCCCCAAACTCCCTCGTGCTTCTCTGCAATCTGCTAAAAGGCCTGTAGTGAAGTCCTCTTCTCCCTTCCCAATCCCTCATTGCTTTCCAGTTCATTGGTTCGCTTCAAATTTAACTATTGTTACTGATTCTGAGTTTTCCCTGCGGATAAACACTGTTCTACAAACCCTAACCAATTCAAGATTCTACCTCCCAAAACTCTTCTCCAATGCAAACTAATAAAGCTTCTAATCCTTCTTCCCCCCTCTCAAAGACCTTTACTCAGTCTTCTCCCTTGAACTCCTCTGTACTTGGCTCTTTCCCTTCCTCTAATACCACTACTTCTCCTGCCTCGAACCCAACTGCTCAGCCTTCTAGCTCTAATCTCCCCCCTCAAGTAACCCCTGCTGCTCCTCCCATTACCCTTCCTGTCCCCATTGGCAACTCTGCTGATCCAAGTTCCTCTGCTCCTCGCTGGTTGAAAAATTAGAAGAATGGAGGATAAAAACTGAGGCGTCTCGCTCCTGCGACTTTGTCGGAAAAGGAATTCCTCGTGTCCTCATTCCGACAGTGTATTCCGAAAGGTGCTGAAATTCATAAAGATTTTATCATTTGCTACTTTAATGGTAGACCTCCTCCCTTCTATCAAATTCAGAGTGTTCTAAACCATATGTGGGGTAAAGGAAAGAGGATTGAGATTCATACTAACCCCTTATCCCGTTCTATGCTGGTGAGAGTTCCGTCGAGTACACGAGAAGCAAGATACTTGAAAAGAGTGTGCGGTATGTGGGAGAATCCATGTTCCATGCGGTTCAGTGGTCCTCCTCAGCATCTCCTTCATCTCCTCCGTTGGAATCTATCCAAATCTGGGCTCACCTCACTGGAGTCCCTCTTGATCTCAGACATGAAGAAGGTTTAAGCTTAGTTGCAGGGTTGGTGGGAGATCCGAAAGAAACTGACGATTTTACAAAAAATTTAGTCAGCCTCACGCTTTCTCATGTTAAAGTTGCGATGGATTTAACCAAGCCTCTACCTAGTGTGGTGGAATTTCAGAGAAAGTGGAGAAGTTGTTGAAGTCCAAGTCTCAGATCCATGGGTTCCTCCTACTTGCTCTCACTGCAAAGAGCTTGGTCATGTAATTCGCAATTGTCTTCAGCTCCCTCTGCCTCAGAAAAATAAGGAAAAAGCTGCAAAGTCATCAGACAACAACACTTCAGCTTCTGGTACAACTAAAGCAAATGCTGAAAGTGCAAAAGCAAGATCAAAAACTGCAAATGTTGATAAATCAAAAGTCACTAACACCAACATGGTGGTCTCTTTAATCCTTTGTTGTTTCGCTCCCATTCCCTCTCATCCCTCTGCAATGGTCCTGACTTCACCTACCACTTCCGCTGCTCTCCTCCCTTCTCCTTTATTCCTATTGACTCAAATCCCCCTGTCCTCTCCACTCTTCCCAGCCCTTCACTCTGCTCCCCGGTTTCTCTTGCTCCATCTGTTTGCCTACCCACCTCCCTTCCAATCCCTTAAGCCCCCCTGACTCTTTCTTTGCTCCTTCTCTTAAAAGACCGCGCCCTGACCCCAACCTGCCTGATTTCCCCTCCTTTTCAGCCCAACTTTCTTTCTTTACCCCTCCTTCGACCTCTTCAGCCCTTTCTTTTACCAACCTTTCCCAGTCTTTTTTTTGTCCTAGCCCTAACCCTTTTTCTGTCCTCGGTCCTGATGGTTCTCTTCACCATGAAGAGACCATTGACTAATCTCTCTATGTATAGTAAATTATTTTTTTGGAATATCCGTGGTCTAAATGACCCGGTTAAGCATAAGCCATTTTGTGATTGGCTCCTAAGCCATCAGCCTCTTTTTGGTACTATATTAGAAACTCACATCAAGGACTACAACTTGAATTCCCTGATGGATAAGCTCTGCAGAGGATGGAATTTCACCTCAAACCACTCGGAGGATGCAGAGGGCCGTATTATCATCATTTGGAGGGACTCAGTGTCTGTTCGAGTCCTTCACAAGTCAAGTCAGTCTGTAACTTGCGAAGTAAAAATCCCTGGTGCTTCTCAGTTCGTTTATACGGCCGTCTATGCTGCTAATGATGGTGTAACCCGTACTGATCTTTGGGTGGAACTCTTGCAAATATCCCAAGCATTCTCTCTTGATTCAGCTCCCTGGATCCTAGGGGGGGACTTCAACCAAATTATTCATCCTGCAGAGCACTCATTAGCTGATGTAAACCATCTCAGTTCTGATATGGTTGAGCTCAAGGATTGTCTTACCCAGCTTGGCTTGTATGATCTTCGGTACCAAGGTCCTCTCTTTACTTGGTCAAACCACCAGCCTGAAGGACCAATTGCTAAGAAGCTTGATCGCCTTCTCATTAACAGTTTGGTCCTAAGCCTCTTCCCTAATGCCTCAGCCTTCTTCCACCCACCCTTAATCTCAGACCACACCCCTTGTATCCTTGACCTTGCCTTTAAAATCCCCTCGGCTGGTAACCGACCCTTTAAATTCTACAACTATCTCACCAAGCACCCGGACTTTCTCCTAGTGGTACAAAACGCATGGGCACAGGCCGGAAGCATGGTCTGGAACCTGACGGGTCTCTGCTGGAAACAGAAGCAGATAAAGGGAGAATTAAAAATACTAAACAGAGAGAATTTTTCACAAATTCAAAAGAGAGTTAGTGAGGCTAACCGTTTGTTGACTGATTTGCAGGTACAAGCCCTCCACTCCCCATCTCCCCAACTCTTTGAGCAGGAAAAGAATGCACTCCAAACCTGGCGGTTTTTGAGAGATATAGAAGAGTCATACTACAAACAGCGTTCTAGAGTTAATTGGCTAAAAGTTGGGGACCAGAACACGACCTTCTTCTATAGAATGGTTCAAACACGTCTCAGCTTCAACTTGATAAGGTCCTTTGTTCTTCCGACTGGTGTAATTATTGAGGACGCTACTCAGATGAGCATCCATGCTGTGTCACACTTCAAAAGCATTCTTGGCCCTACCCCCGTCCCTGCCCCAGTAACTTTCTCATCCACTGGCTGGGTTTCATCCCTTACAGAATTCACGTGCTCTCCTGCTCTAAGCCTCCAAATGACTATAATCCCTTCAGCTGAGGAGATAACATCAGTTCTTTTCAAATTAAACCCGAATAAGTCTCCGGGTCCGGATGGGCTTACCTCGGATTTTTATAAGGCTTCATGGAGTATACTGGGCATCGAGGTATTGAGTTCCATCTCAAACTTCTTCACTTGTTGTTTCATGCCAGCATCTGCCAACTCCACAATCCTTTCTCTGGTCCCAAAACGCACCGGTGCTTCTCTTATTACGGATTATCGGCCCATCTCGTGTCTCAACACAGTGTACAAGGTGGTTTCTCGACTACTGGTGAAAAGACTCAAGCCAATGCTGCCGTCTCTTATTGTCCCTAATCAAACAGCATTTGTTCGAGGAAGATTATTAGTAGAGAACACATCGCTAGCTGGAGAACTAGTTAACGGGTATCATAAGAACCAAGGGCCCAAGAGGATTACTATAAAAGTGGATATAGCTAAGGCATTTGATACCTTATCTTGGGACTTCCTGTTCTCTTGCCTTCAAGGCCTTAACCTCCCTCAGTTGTACATCTCGTGGCTGAGAGCATGTATCTGCAATACAAACTTCACAGTGGGTTACAACGGTTCGGTTCATGGATACTTTAAAGGCACTAGAGGTCTAAGGCAGGGTGATCCTTTATCACCCTACCTTTTTGTAATTGCTATGAACTTCCTATCTCTAATGCTAAACCGTGCGGCTCAAGAAAGGAAGTTCAAGTATCACCTAAACTGCCAAACTTCTAAACTCACTCACCTATGCTTTGCAGATGATCTTCTTATCTTCATTGATGGCTCACTTAGTTCTGTGCAGGCTGTTCTTCAGGTCCTCCGTGAGTTTGAAGAGAGATCAGGACTTGCGGTTAGTATCCAAAAATCATCTTTCTTTGCTTCTGGACTTTCAACCTTGGAGATGGATGAGATACAAGTCTCTACGGGAATGCCTATGGGATCCCTCGATCGCTACCTAGGCGTTCCTCTCTGCACTAAAAAGCTATCTCTTTTGAACTGTGAAGTACTCCTGCAACAAATAAAGAGTAAGATGTCATCTTGGAGCTCAAAGTCTTTATCTTTTGCTGGAAGGCTACTACTAATTAAAACAGTCATTACGGGCATTACTACTTTCTGGTGCTCTACCTTTATCCTGCCGAAAGCATGTGTCAAACGAATAAATTCACTGTGCGGTGTCTTTCTCTGGAGAGGTGACATAGAAGAGCATCATACTGCTCGGGTTTCATGGGTGGTTGTGACAAAACCGAAAAAGGAAGGAGGTCTAGGAATCAAGAACCTTGAAATCTGGAATAATGCTTGCTGCTTAAAGCTGATCTGGTTACTCTTCTTCCAATCAGGATCGGTATGGGTGGCCTGGTTCATACAAGAGGTATTGGATGGAAGACTGAGCAATCTGTGGGTCAAAGTTCCTAATAGGCGTTATTCGTGGCAAGTTAATAAACTTTTGAAGCTCAGTTCGTTGATCTATGGATTCATAAAGCTGAGAGTACAAAATGGCCTTACCGCTAGGTTCTGGACCGATAATTGGACGCCCTATGGTTCCTTGAGACATTATCTTACTTCACCTGGTAGCTCTTCCTTGGGAATCCCTGCGCAAGCAACTGTTGCTTCACTTTTGAGAAATAATACATGGATGATCCCACCTGCAAGATCGGAGGCTCAGGTAAATGTTCATGCCTTACTAACTACGATCCAGCTGAATGAGAATGAAGATTTCTATGAATGGGAAATAGATGGGAGATTACATCAACTCTATAGTACTGGTATTATCTATGGGAAGCTCTGTGAGGCTGGAACCTCTGTACCTTGGTTTCGCTCTGTGTGGAACAGGAGTGGGATTCCCCGACATAACTTCCTCGCTTGGTTATTTGTTTTGAATCGCTGCCCAACCAGAGATCGAATCATTGGATGGGGGCTTCACACGGATCCATCTTGTGTTCTCTGCAACTCTGCAATGGAGAGTAGAAATCATCTCTTCTTTGATTGCTCCTTTGCTTGGCATCTTTGGGAATCATGCTCACTGCGTTGTGGTATCATCCCTGAAAGAAGGTGGGAGAGAGTAATGGATCAGTTACAACTGCTCAGCTTGAATACATCGCAGTCAACATTACTCAGAATCTGTTGGCAGGGATGCATGTACTGGACCTGGACAGAGAGGAATGCACGGATTCACCGCCAGATCTTCCGCTCTCCGGACTCCATCTTTAGACTACTAGACAGACAGATAAGAAACAGAATCTTGTCTCTTCGTGATTCAAGCCCGACACTCTCCTCCTCGCTCATGCAGACTTGGCTTGACTAGATTCTCTCTTGGATTAGGCTGTTTTCCGACATCGCAAAGTTCGTGATCTCGTCTCGTCTCCCATCGCAACTCTTTGATTTCCTTCTTTTCTAATTGGGCCTCTTGGTCCTTTGATGTATTTTGCTTTATTCTAAACTGGGTTTTGGCTGGGCCCTAAAACACTAAGGCTTATGCTTGTATCTTTTACATTTCTTTTTGCATTTAAATTTGAAAGCTAAGTTCAAAAAAAAAAAAAAAAAAAAAACAAAATGAATAACTAAAAAAATAAAATAAAATCTTGTTCTAGCTAGATGCATGCAGTCTGTAGTTAAAGTTTACAATTCTTATCATATAAGATGAGGTGTTGGATACATGCACCATAAGCCATGCAAATTGAAATGTGTCAACTCCATGCATGTTACTGTTTGTTCTCATGGTTTATACCTATAAACATCATCAAGAAGAGGAGACGATGATCTTATATTATACGTTCATAAATTTGGTAAGATGATAAACCAAACCAACTCGAGCCTTACTCTATCACTCGAAAACAAATACATTGAGCTTGTTATACCTTCAAAACACACTCCTCCTGTAAATCTATCCCTTTCCAGTTTAGACAACTACTCTCTCGGCGAAATCAGGCATGCAACTGTTTTCGTTTTCGAAGCAAAGGAAAAAAAACCAAAACGACCCGGTCTCTTTGCTTAGGAAAGCTTTGTCCGAACTTCTTGTTTACTATTATCCACTTTCAGGCAAGCTAGTGAGACGAAACAGTGATCTAAAGTTCCAGCTGATTTGTAGTGGGGAAGGAGTCCCTTTGTAGTCGCTTCTGCAAATTATGATCTCCGCTCGCTAAACTATATAGAAAACTTTGTTGATGAAGTTGCGTTGCAACTTGTGCCTGATATCGAGGTTAACTGTGAATGTGAGATAGGTTATCATCCTCTAGCTGTGCAGGTATCGTTTTATTTTCTAATATATACATATATTGTGTGTTTTGAAATCGGTTTAGACGCATAGGCGGCAATAAAACCATATATATATTGGTTCTAAACGAGAAGATTTTTAAAATTGGTCTAGACGTCCACGGTCCACCTAAGAAAATGTTAATTTCTTGAACATTGCATTTATGATTTGAATGGTGAATTAGCATGTTGCATAGTAGACACTAGACAGTTCAATGTTTTGGGGAGAGCCATATACTAGCTTTCTTTTAGTAAATTATGTCATCATAGTTATGTTTATTTTAAAATGATATAAGATAATTCATTTCAGATATCAGTGTGAATTAACATAATATATCGTATAACAAAAATAAAATAATATATCGTTTCTTTTCTATGTTGAAGGTGAGCAAGTTTCCTTGCGGTGGATTCACCATTGGCACGGCATTGTTACACGCGGTGCGCGACGGGTTTGGTGTGGCAAGGTTCATGCATTCTCTAGCTGAGTTGGCCGGAGGAAAGAGCAAGCCATCGGCAGTGCCAGTATGGGAGAGAGCGGCTGGTTAGGAAAATAGACAATGAACCGGCTAGAGTTCCTGCTGGTGTCGGTGCCAGAGGGAATCTTTTGGCCACTTCACCGTATATGCAGAGTAGTGATTTGGTACGTATATAAATCTTCTTTTAATTTTTGGGGAAAGGTAAAGATCATTTAATCAAATTAAAAAAAATGGATTGATATGTAGAATAAAATATGTTCTTGTTTTCATGGCTTGTGATTCTGAGGCTTTACTCTAATAAGAAAAAGAACATGCCTACCAAAAAAATAAAATAAGAAAAAGAACATATATAATTGATTTTTTTCCTTTTTTTCTTACAAACATTCTAAAAGTATATATTCAAAATTACAACACATTGGTTATATTTTCTAGAATATAAATTTATGATTAGAATAAACTTTCGTAAAGTATAAATTTATGTTGGTGTGGTAAAGTTTTGAGAAAACTGGTGATTTTGAGAAATTCCCTAACAAATTATTTTTATTAATAAAATTAATAGTACAATATTACTTACGAGTTTATATATTTTGTAATTAGAGTCTTCTATTTAATTAAAAGTGATAGATTTATGTTAAAATAATCACATTTATTAGAAAGTGTTTATTTTTTTTTGTTAAAACTTGATTATTTGCAACTATCCATTTGAACCAAAATTAAACATTTTGCTCTTATTCAATAGACATGGGGGTAGTATAAGAAAAGAAAATTTCATCTGTGTGCATATATATGATCCACACAGGTAACAGAGATAATAAGCATTAAAGCTAGGAATATAAAAATGCTTAAAAGATACTTTAGTCAAGGAATGCGAAATCCTAAGGGAGAGTCTCACTACTTATGAAATTCTAAGTGCTTGCATATGGAAATCAAGATCTCGAATCTAATAATTAAGAAGCTAAAATCTCTAGAAAAAAAGTTCAATGAAGCGCACAGTCTAGATAGTTGTAGGTGGTGTAGAAATATATCGAAATATATTTATATATTTACGACTTTTATTATGAAAATTATATTTATAACATATGGATAAAAGTGTTTATATCATCTAAAAATAAATGAAGTTGACATTCGTTTGGGTCTTCCTTGACCATGTCTTTTCTTCTTATTACAATTTTGCATTAGTACCGGTCTTTGCATACATAGTAGGCGAACAGCAAACACTCTGAGGAACAAATGAACATATTTTCTTTTCGATAAAAAACTTTTGAAACAAAGGGAACTGCACGTCGAGAGTGACAAATATAGCATCGTGGTAAGAAACGGGGACTGGTTTGCATCACTTCAATTCCCAGTCCATCATAGTAAGTGATTATGCGTCGTCCAGGCATGAGAAGTGAAAAATCGCCTAGAACACACTTGGTATGAAAAGCTACACAACAGATGTCACAATTGTAGAACCAATTTTTTTCTATACTTTCCTCGCATATATCACACCAATACTCTCCTTTTATATTGACTCTGTAACACAATGACAGTGGATGGTCGTCATACCAATGTTTCGTTGTTTTCGGCAAAACAACACATTTGAGATCTAGCACAAATTTACAGTCGTCGCAGTTAAATATTGAATAACTCCCATTGCCGCAAGCAATGCATTTCTTTTCGTTCGCGTAATTGTAGTACAAGGTACATCCATGACTCTCATGGAAGATAGCTTCAGAAAGTGCGCTACATATCACATCTATACTGAAACTTTCAGTAGTGTACCTGAAGCCACTGGAATAGTTAGAACATGCCCAACAGTTAAATTGAGTCATGCCACCACTCGTTAAAGTTAATGGCTTATCATAATACATGTGTCGTCTCTTCCTAGGAAGATTAGCGCATGTTTTGTGGAGAATGAAATCGCATTGCATACAACTGTAGAATGCTTGAGAATATATTGGTAAGACACATGCTTCACAACGAATGTTTCCACCACATATGATCTTCTCTTCGTTGAGTTGTAAATAATGTTCTTCATGACTAAAATGACGTATCATGTTGCCATTTATTACCTTAAACGGTTTGATTTCTTGAGGTTCTTCTGGTATCCCCTTGAGTTCTAACTTGTCCCAGACATCATCTCGTATTGCACATTTAGAATGAGTGGCATAATTAGGACAAATCGAGCACGAATATGCCCCATAGGACCAATCAACCTTTTTGTGGCATATTCCGCATGGCCAGCTCCCAGGATTAAGATGTAGACGCCTAGAAAGACGATGCTCATGACGATTGATGTTGATGATCTCTGGCAAGTCAATACAACTTTGATGGATCATGAAATCACATTGTTGGCATGAATAAGGACTTCGATCGCCAGCCAACCCACAAGCATCACAGTTGAAAGAGATAATCCTTGGAATAAGACTGATTTGATGGTCATGAGCTTTAGGAAATAGGATTGTAAGTGGTGGTGGATTCTTTGCACAAGCAACATCCACATTGAATTTACAGATTGAACAATGGTAAAATCTCCGCCCTAATTTGTTTCCGCATATGCGACATTTCCCATCAGAGAATTGATGTTCTTCGCGTGTAAGGAACTTAAGTGGGTGTTTAGAGTGACATGGATGAATTATCTCTAGAGGAAGGTTAGAACATTCAAAGTGGAATTTCAGTTGACATTGAGAACATTTGTAGAGATATCTACTACAATATATCTCTTCACAAAAATCACATGTGCCATGATAATGGTTTTTCAGGTGGAAAAGAGAGTGTTCATGGGCTTTGGGATGTTCAATAAAATCTGGTGGTGGATTTTTGATACATGCCATATCAATAACGAATTCACATAAAGGACAGTGATAAAATATATGAAGCAATGATTCCCCACACAACTTACAGTTTTTACTCTCGGAAAAGTACTCCTCCACGATGAAGAGGTGGAGAGGGTGTTCAGGATGAGATGGGTGGTTGATCTCTAAAGATGACTCTGCACATTCTTTGTGAAAAAAGATTTTACATTCGTAGCAACGATAGCCATCCTTGGTGCAACCACTTTCTCGATAGCAACCACCGCAACTGCGAACCCAAGGTGTAGGGTATAAAGGGTGTTTGTGAGTTGGTAGATTTATTCTAATCATTTTGACAAGCGTTTGTGATGATATTAAAAACATTAATCGATTTATTTATACCAATCAACAAAATAAAAGATTCTTGATCATAAGAAAATAACAAGATAGGAATACATGCTAAACTTATGAATATGTTTCTCCTCTAGCTAATGCTAGCTATCATATGCTTTCTTGGATATGAATTAATATACATTCTTTCTTGATATTTACGCATGAATCTAGGACCATGATTTGTCATTCGATAAACTCTTAACAAACAACAGTTAAGATAAATACAAAAAATGTGTAGCTAAAAAAGGCGCTACGAATTAACTCATTTTAACTCACGTTGTATCTTTCTTTCTTTTCTTTTTGTTTAACTACGACATTGTTTGAGCTGTAGTTAGCGAGTTAATACCATATGATCAAATTAACTCTTTTCTCATTTTAGAAAACTCGAAGTAAAGGAAGGTTATGACATCATATATGATATCAATTATCAAGACAGGAAGACAGAAGCTCCAATGGACCAAGAAAAGAAAAAACAATTCTCGACTATTTACGAAGTGGTTACAATGGAATAAGGACATTGTTATACCTTTGACAGTTAACATTTTTTAAACCAACAAAAAGAAAACGGATAGTAGTGGATAAGTCAACGTTTTATTTTTTATTTTTGGTAAAGTCAACGTGTTATTTGTAACAGACAAAAGGCACGAGCCCTAACCCAAGTCACCGCGTCAATATTTATACGCTGCTGCTCTAAACTCAAACTAGTGCCATCCAGAAATACTTAAAATAATACCGTTTCATTAAGCTTGTCATAATATAAGAGTAATAAAGTTGAACATATATGACAAACGATGCCTTATTTTTTTTTTTCTCATCTGGATTTTATTAAAAGGGACAAAGCCCAACATACTTTACAAGCAAAGGCCAAAACCAAACAGGCTAAAACTAAAGGGCCACAAACCAACGGGCCAGACTAAACGAAAGAGCTACGGGCCGACAGTCCATAGACGAAAACCGTTGGGGAAGTAATCTCCAAGCGTCCACCACGTGCTGCCGATTGCCCAGCAATCAATGACGACGTGTCAAGATGCGAGAAAGACAGCTTCCTCCGGTGCCAGAAAGGATACAGACGAGACTCGAGAAAGCCGCATCAAGGAGAGATCGTTCGAGACCGAATCGTTCTCAACCTAGGTCAGCCGGAAAACCTAATCTGACAGATCATCTCTTCTGAAATTATCAACCGACATCAATCCAATCGAAACCTCCAAGATTCCTCTATGCAAGCCGGACATCTTTGAAGATAAAATTAAGCATGAAGATGCATAAACCTTAGTAAAGGAAAGGAATCACCAAACGGAAGCTGGAGAGGAGAATCAATTGAGCATATTGTGGGTTTGATCAAAAAAAAAAATCATATTGTGGGTATATCGCAGCTCAGGAGAGCACGTGTTGGTCCATGAATCCATCTTTCTCCCGAGACCTACCATCGTCATCGCATTCTATCTTAAATTTACGAGTTTGCCATTTCTAAGAAACTTCTTGACCTTTTTAGAAACGTGTTCTTTCCTAAAGCAGTCTAATTCAAATAATTTTATATAACGAAATATTATGAATATTCCCAAAAATTGTCAAATGCATGGAAGAGTACAACATTACACCAACCATGGTTCCCTACAGCGTAAATCTTTGAATAATGCGAAACAAAGCTCAATGCTTTGAAATAGAAAGAATCCTTAAACTCGGACATTGGGGCAGAGGTTTTAATCAACACAAGGGCGAAATATTCAACCAATATCTTTATGTAATAAAAACTAAAAGCTACAAACTTAACACTAAACTCAACAAAAGAGACTAAACTAGAATAAAATGTTTATAAATTCCAACATAGTCTTGACAAAAAAAAAATTCCAACATACTCAACACTCGTAGGCTCATAGCTAAAAGCTAGTCTCACAAACGCACCTATATATATATACCACCTTGTTTGTAGATTATAAAGACCGTAAAATACAAAATACGACTATTACTAAAAAGATACTCATGGGAAGTCGTCAAAAAGAGGTAGATCATTCATAATTAGTAATAATACACCATTAAAAAATATTGTTATGCTATGTTGTGCAGTACTATGCATATGTAATCCAGATATTTATAACGCTAACATGCTCTTCTTTTTGTCATTTTATGATGTTAATCAAACAAGTTTTACGCGGTATAATATCTGTCAATGAAACAGTAACCAGTAAACGCTTTATCTAAAATAAAACAATACAAAACAATAATAAAATAATAAGAGAAAGAAAGTCGAGTCACCGTCAAACCAATCTCTCCCTCACCGCGTTCACACCTTAACGCGCTTCCTTCGTCCCTGCATCTTCTTCTCTTCTCGCAGACAAAGAAACCATTTTTTTTTATAAATGTCTGAAACCATCGAAACCCGAAATCATTGTCTGAATTCAAACACTTGGAAGCTTTTAAAGTTCGGTTTCACATCTAAACAAAGTCAAACACTTTTCAAACTAAAAACTAAAGTCAAACTCTGGAGAATAAACTATTTCCCTCTCTTTAATGGAAGTCTCTGCTTTCCCATTCCCATACCTACAAGACGACGAGTGTTCCCATCTCCTTGGTCTATTTCAAGACATGGACTCTGCTCCTTCTGGTTTCGAATTCGAAGGTTTTGGTAATGACAACACTAAGAAACGCTCAAGAAAGGAAGAAGAAGCTGTGAATGGTAGAAATAAGGCTGCAACTGGAGATATACTCGCGACTCTTCTAGAAGCTAATCACAGGGAGAGAGTAAGGACAATGGATGGTTATTACTACAACCAGTTGCAACAAGAGCCCGTTGTTTCTCGTCCTAAGCGACAACGCAAGTATGCCGGCGAGGAAACATCCGCTGCTCCGGATATTGCTAGCGGTTCCGGGTCTGGTAGGAGGCTGTGGGTGAAGGAACGGACGACGGACTGGTGGGACAGAGTGAGCCGGCCGGATTTCCCGGAGGAGGAGTTCCGGCGAGAGTTTCGGATGAGCAGACCGACGTTCGATCTGATATGCGAGGAGCTGGACGCGACGGTGACGAAGAAAAACACGATGCTCCGCGACGCGATCCCGGCTCCCAAACGCGTCGCCGTCTGCGTCTGGCGTCTGGCCACGGGAGCTCCGCTTCGCCACGTGTCAGAGCGTTTCGGGCTGGGGATCTCCACGTGTCACAAGCTGGTGATCGAGGTCTGCCGCGCGATCTACGACGTGATGATGCCGAAGTATCTCTCCTGGCCCGCGTCGGATTCTGAGATCATCCGATCGACGAAGGAGAGGTTCGAATCGAACCACAAGATCCCAAACGTCGTCGGATCGATCTACACCACTCACGTCCCGATCATCGCTCCGAAAGTCCACGTGGCGGCGTATTTCAACAAGAGGCACACGGAGAGGAGCCAGAAGACGTCGTACTCGATCACACTCCAGGGAGTGGTCGACGCCGAGGGGATCTTCACCGACGTCTGCATCGGGAACCCGGGGTCGCTCCCCGACGATCGGATCCTCGATAAATCGTCGCTCTCGCAGCAGCGGGCGGCGCGTGGGATGCTACGCGACGGGTGGATCGTCGGGAACGGTGGGTTCCCTTTGTCGGACTGGCTTTGGTGCCGTACGCGAGGCGGAATCTGACGTGGACGCAGCACGGGTTCAACGAGAGCGTGGGAGGGATCCAGAAGGTGGCGACGGAGGCGTTCGGGAGGTTGAAAGGACGGTGGGCTTGTCTGCAGAAGAGGACGGAGGTTAAGCTGCAGGATCTTCCGTACGTGCTCGGTGCTTGTTGCGTGTTGCATAATGTTTGTGAGATGAGGAAGGAGGAGATGGCGGAGGAGCTGAAGTTCGAGGTGTTCGATGATGTGACGGTGCCGGAGAATAATATACGATCTGTGGCTGCGTCGAACAAGAGGGATCAGATCTCTCACAATCTCTTGCATCGTGGCCTCGCCGGGACAAGGACTCTGTAACTAACTACAAGTGGACTCTCTGTTTTGTCTTGAAACTTTTTTTTCCGAAATTCTTTTTCCAGATTAGGAATAATACTTAGAAAGAGATTGGATACAAAAAGCATAGTTGATTTGAGTGTAGTCATTGGCTAGATTTGTTTTTACTATTATATTTAGCAATGTCTTTAGTTCTGTATTTGTTCTCTATACAAATTGAATTCGAAACCTTCAAAAGCATGTTTTTTTCTTTTTTGGTTTCTCATTCATGGTGGAAAGTTCGGTTAGAATGTTAATTTGGAGTTACTATATGTTTAACTTGCTAGATAAGCATGTTCCTTAATCATTCTTTAGGTAACTAACACAGCTGTTACTTGCATTTATCTTGTTTCACATGGCATATGCGTTCTACATTTTATATTTGATGCTGGCAGTAAGTAAATTATATTTGTGAAAGAGCATTAAACACTACCACCTCAACATAAAAAATTCATTTACAAACTCATACACTTCTTTCAAAAATACATCTTTAGTTGATTGAGAATATTATTCTAGTAAATTCTTCTATATGTATATACAGAATCCATATGTTTGAACAGAGTTTTAAATTAATTGATTTTTAAAAAATTTAGTATATAAGGCAATGATTATGAGTCAATACTGGTTTTCTTTTGGTCGAAATTATTAGTCAAATCAAATATGGAATATTCATATGATTCAGCAATATTTAATCTTAAAGATCCTAATTATGGGTCTTAATTACGTAATTGATTTTTTACAAATCTGAATGCAATTAAGGTGACATCAAAGGATGAAAATGTTATCGATTTAAGATCTTAAGACTTAAATAAAATGTGGATTTTTTTTTTCTGAAACACTTTTTTTTTTTTTTTTTGAAACACAAATAAAATGTGGATAAGTACCAGAAACATAGTGTTATCCAATTGTTGACTATATAAACAGTTTAAAATCGTCATTCGTCAAAAGCGTCACAGCTTTGTTCCTAAGAAAAGCCATTTTAGCTACTTTTAAGCCGGCTTGAGTCCTTCATATTACTAGATTACCCCTACTGTCACCATAGGGGACCGACCATCCTCCAAGTTTATCCAGAGGGTAATATCGTAATTTCGTAATAACCAATCTCCCCGATCAAAAACAGCAAACCAACGAAGGCGCGGTTCGTCTCTCGATCCCGTCCTCTCATGGCTGCTGCTGCTGCTGCAGGGACGTCGTTTGATTTCGATTTCGGTTCCAGTTTCGAGCTCTTCACGTACTCATTTGATTGGTTTAATCTCTCATAGGTTGAATCGAGCTCTGATTTTGGGGGGGAGAGTTTTTCTGTAATCGCGGGAAATCTGTATTTTTGGATTCGAAGGTAACGAGGTTTTTGTTCTCTCATCTTCTATCTCTGAAGTTTGATCCGGCTTCTGTGATTCCGTTTCTGTGAAGTTCTATGCTTATTGTTGATGATTGACTTCGTCTCATGAAGTTCATGTGATGTTTGATTCAATCCTCTAGGGTTTGTTTGTTGTGATTATTTAAAGCTATGAATTTTGGTTATCTCTACTTTATTGTGGCAATGAAGTTTTTTTAAGGAGGATGATTTAGTTGAAATCATATGTTTGAAGTTTGAGGCATTTTAGTCGGCAATGCAGATAAGCTGTGGTTTTGATTCCGCTTTGTCACTTTTCAGGTGCACCTTCTAAATAATTAAACAGCTGAGAATTTAGCATATATGTGCTGCAACTCCTCAAGCTTATCACGTGCCACTGCGTGTACAGTGTTTATAAATAAAACAGCGGACTTGCGATAAGCTAAGGGAATGTCATTATGGCAGCACCTGGGAAGTTTGATTATTCTTCCGGTGGGCCAGATAGGACTACGTTATACAGGTCCAACTTAGCTGCTGCACAGATGGAAAGATCTAGTACCTTCCGCCAGACGGTTGAACACCATCCTGTCTCATCTTCTTCTCACCCGAACGCGTTGAGAAGAAGCACTTCACCGTTAGCACAAACCGACGTAACGAATTTCTTTCAGTGTTTGCGTTTTGATCCGAAGGTGGTTGCCGCGGATCACAAGTCTATTATTCGTCACGGTGACTTTAAGCGTCATGTGAATATTGCTCTTGGGATTCGAGGAGATGAATCTCCAAACGCAACGCTGAAAGGGAAGTTGATTCCATCTCCTGTGCCAGAAGAGATCAAAAGACTAAAGGCTGGTCTACGCGAAAACAATGTGAAGGCCAGGTAGTCGATTGACTCTATTCACATAAAATCAAAGAAATTTGAAATTTTGTTATCAAACTTTCGGAATTCTTGTTTACCTTATTGGATCTCTGCTGTTGCAGGGAGCGTGTCAAAATTTTCAACGAAGCGTCCTCTGTATTTAACAAGTTTTTTCCTACCGTACCTACAAAGAAAAGGTCTCGACCAGAAGGGTTTTCCAGTGACCGCTCTGGTGATCGCTTGGCTTTAGGGCCTGGTTTAGGTAAAATGGGAATTCAAGGTCAGACTCTGCCTGACTATTTGGAGTCTGACCAGCAAAGGGTGGACGAACGACCTAAAAGTGGTGCACTCAATAAGCGGACCCGTACTTCCATGGTAATTCCTGATTTTTTGTTTATGCTTTGGTGTATGATCCTTGTGGAGCATATATTGGCTCACCAAATATATTGGCTCTTATGTCTATTGAAAAGACCTTTTGTGTCATGATGTGGTCGTCATAGTAGAATATAGAAATCGAACTGTTAAAATAGAGTTAAGCTAGAATTGTTAGTAGCAAATAATTATATAGAAACTTCATCGTGTAAGGTGGTAATTGTGCTTCCAGTATTCCTGTTAGAGTTTCTCAATTGTTTTTTCTTTTTTCTTCAATGCTTATTGTGTTCTGACCTTATTAAGTATGTTGTATTTAATTTTGGATTCTAAATAAGAAAAGCACCTGGCAGTTATTTTTTAATTCATAATACTTTAACTAATTGGTAAGTGCAAATTCAAAATATTTTAAATTTGCTATTATGTGATTCAGATGGATGTTCGAAGTAATGCTATTGTTCGAGCTGGTGTAGATAAAGACACAATGAGGCTGGCAAATCATAATGCAGTTCAGGGTGAAGATCGATCTTCAATTGGCATTGATGGTTGGGAAAAGTCGAAAATGAAGAAAAAACGATCTGGCATAAAAACAGATGCTCCTTCTAGTTTGGCTTCAAATAAAGCTGTTGATGGTTACCGGGACCTAAAGCAGGGCATACCAAAGTCGGCTGGTGATTTCAGGTTGAGATTGAATGGTGACTCGAACATGTTAAGGTATGGCTTACTGTATTAGATCATAACATTTTGGTTCAATCTTATTTTGATTTTTCCCAAATTTCTTTTTACACTTCTTTTGTTTTGTTAAGAATTCTTTGAATGACACAAGTAGAAAAGAAACAAAGTTAAGATGAGAACAACAGTGCCTTTATAAACCTATGCAATGACTTTGATTCGACGATTGCTTTGATTCATTTGATTATGGAATTTAGGTTAATGGCTGAAATAATGCTGAATATCTTTTGTTTTGCGCTTGTCTGATTGAGCACAATCTCTTCTTTCACCCATCATACATTTTCTCTGCCGTCTGTCAATGATGGTTATTGCGACTCTCTTTTAATGGTCATTCAATTGGTTGATGTTTCTGTGTGACTTACTTGTGTAGGCCTGGAGCAGTAAACGGGGCTGTTCCATATGTAAGATCTGATAGCCTCTCTCGGCAGACAGGCTTGGCAGGGTGTTCCTTGCCCTCCAGGGATTCAGATCACAATTCGTTGTACAATGAGAAGAGAGAACGAGCTATTGCTTCAGATAAGGAAAGGGTGAATCTCAGGGCTATCAGCAAGTATGTGTTAACAAACTTACAATCTAACTACACCTGCCAATATTTAGATAGATCACATTCGTCAATTTTTCTTGCCTGTATTATTTCTGATGTCTTTTTTCTTGTTACTCTCTGCTGGGTTCTTCTCAGGTCAAATATTCACGATGAATCCAATTCTTCAAGCCCAAAAATAAATGTTACAGTTCGTGGTCCGAGATCAGGATCAGGACTTCCGCCGAAACTTTCTCCGGTTGTCCATAACACTCCTTCTCCAAGTGATTGGGATATTTCTGGTTGTACAAACAAACCTCCATTGTTGTCTGGGGTTCCTAATCGCAAGCGTATGACATCAAATCGGTCTTCATCACCACCTGTCACTCAATGGGCCAGTCAAAGACCACAAAAGATATCCCGTGTTGCAAGGAGAACGAACTTGGTCCCAATTGTTTCAAGCAATGACGACGTTCCTTCATCAGATAACATGTCAGATGTTGGTTGTAGTGATACAAGTTTTGGATTTCCTAGACTCTCGCCAGCAGCTTCTCCTGGAATGAAATTAAAATGCGAGAATAGCTTGTCTACGACAGCTTTATCAGGAAGTGAAGAATTTAGTCCCCTGAGATCAAATCTAAAGACAAGGGAAAGCAATCTGATGAGGTTGATGGGAAAGCTACCCTGAACGTTCGTAAGCTCTCCATCACTGGTTCACAATCGAGAAAAAACAAGGAACAGCTTGGGGATGGAGTGAGGAGACAAGGAAGGACAGGCCGTGGCTTTGGTTCAACAAGGTCTGTTAACCCAATGGGAGTCATGAGACATGGAACAACAAAACAACTTCGCAGTGCAAGAAATAGTTCTGACAAGAATGAAAGGTAGAGAACTTTGTTTCAAGTACCTGTAGTTAGGTATCGTGAGGCTTATCTCCTAGTATTTTGACGCTCTCTGCAGCAGGGTAGGTCGTCCACCCACTAGGAAGCTCTCTGACCGCAAGGCTTACAAACGCCAGAGAAATACATCGGCAAACGCTACAACACTAGACTTTCTTGGTCAGTTCAGTCGATTAGATTCGTTCTTGAGCAGGATTGGTGTTTCTTCTTTCTTTTATTTATAGTTTACTTTTGTTTTCTTTGTTGGCTCAGATGATGGTCATGAAGAGCTACTAGCTGCTGTTAACTCGGCTATAAACTTTGGTAAGTAATTCTTTGGTTTCTCCTTTATGTTTACCTTTTTATTTACATTTTCTTATCTAGATTTATTCGTTTGGTTCTTTGATGCAGCTCAGAATTTTCCTAGCTCTTTCTGGAAACAAATGGAGCGCTATTTTTGCTTTATATCTGATACTCATATCAATTTCTTGAAACAGCCGGTAATTCATGTGACAGATCATTTGTATATGTTCCTTTGCATATACGTAGCAGTTACGTGGCTAATGATAGATTGCCTATTTGGCCTTTCTAATGTTTGGTAAAGATAATTACAGCTCTAATATGCTGACTTCTCATTTTAGTTAAATGTCATAACCGTTCTCTTTTTCAGGGTGACTTCTCCTCCATGGGTACGACACCAGTTGGGACATCTTCAGACTTCGATGGTCGTGAAAAATTACCCGAGGGACTTACAACCAGCAGAGGGATTCTAAAGCTTCGCCCCTTTATCAGAGATTGCTATCAGCTCTGATTTCAGAGGACTCAGCCAGTGTAAATGAGGAGTTACAATTTGATGGATTTGGAGCCGATGCTGGGTCCGAATTCAATGTTTTGAATCATTTGGAGTTCAATGGTTATAGAAGTGATAAACTGGAACTTGATGATCTAGAAGATGATGTGTCTGTTATCCCGCTCAAGGATGTTGATAGCTCACCCCACAATGTCGATGGAAGATTTACAGATCACTCATCCATCGACTTCTCAGCTATTCAATATGAAACTCTGGGGATGGATGAGAAGATCTATTTGGAAGCTCAATCTATTGGAATTTCCTTGGAACCCATGGTATATACTCCCCCTGGAGTTCAATTACTTCAGAAATGATGCCTGCTGATGCTATTGGATTTGGATTCATTTGCTATAGTTCCTAGCTGATTGATGTGTTGTCGCTGTGTTTTCTTGCAGCTTAATATTTCAAACGTGGAGGATGAAGGAATAGTTGACGAGATCGAAACGTTAGAGGAGGCTGTCTACGAGGTGGTATGATGATTTCTCACGTGTTTTTATCTTCCATTTAACAACTTATGATTACTTTTCGCTTTTGATTTACTTGTTACTACTACTGTGCTCTCAAGATAGCTAACTTTGTGATGTTGTCTTATCTTAAAACTTAAGGGTTCCAAGAAGAAAGAGATGTTGAATCGGTTACTAACGCCTGCCCTAGAAATGAAAGAACTTCAAGAAAAGTATGAATTTGTCTTCCTTCTGGATTTTCTTGCACGCTTTTAATGATTTAAAATATGATCTGACTTTTTCTGATATTTTCTACATATACAGGGAGTTTGATCGGCTCGGTTATGAAAAACTCATCGAAATGGCATATGAAAAGAGCAAGGTAGGTTATTTTTTGGCTAAATGGTTTATGACAAGTTGATGTTGTGATAATTTTATATGGATTTTGTTTTACAGGCAAGTCGGCGGCATCACTCAGCTAGTGGAAAGAGTTCGGCTAACAAGATATCAAAGCAGGCCGCATATGCTTTCGTGAAACGGACGCTTGGAAGATGTCGTCAGTTTGAAGAGACAGGCAAAAGCTGCTTTAGTGAGTCTACCTTCAAGAATATCCTCGTTGCCGGGCTGACACAAGTTGAAGATAATCTCACGGACAAGGAAGATATCTTATCAGCTTCATGTATGAATTTTTATTTTTGCCTTATCGAACAGTGTACTATGATTTTGAAACCTGTTAATTCGAATCTCTAATCTCTTTTTTTTTTTTCCTCTGGCAGCACCCATGGGATCACAACCAAGCTCATCATTGGCATTGCGAATGAAGCAGAACAGAGAGAATTATACCAATTCTTCTGAACATGCTCTACGGGAAGGTAAAGATGAAACGATGTGGTCAAATAGAACGAAGGAAAGAGAGTTGCTACTTGATGATGTGTGTGGAACACCACTTTCAAGCAGTACAAAAGGGAAGAGAAGTGACAGGGACAGGGATGGAAAAGGACAGGTTTCTTCATCAAGAGGTGGAGGAACTAACAAGATCGGTCGGCCTGCACTGTCAAATAACGCCAAGGGTGAACGGAAATCGAAAACAAAACCTAGGCAGAAAACAACTCCTATGTTTTCTTCTCCTTCTGTCAATATCTTGGAGCAAAACAGAACATCATCGTCCAAACCAACTAATAGCAACAACAGCGAGTATAGTAACTTGGAGACACTGGACGAGACAGAGCCACTTGACCTATCTGGCCTGCAGATACCAGACGGTTTAGGTGGTCCAGATGATTTCGATGCACAAGCAGGAGATCTAAGCTCATGGTTGAACATCGATGACGATGCCTTACAAGATAATGATATAGATCTCCTTGGACTTCAAATACCCATGGATGATCTTTCAGACTTAAAGATGATGGTATAAGCTCCTCCCTCCCTATCTTTATTTCTGTACAGTACCGTCTGTTATACCATTAGCAACGAAGGAAGATGAGTAAAACGATAAACGAGTTTTGATCCCAAGAAAGAATAACCACTCACCATCATCATCATCATCATCATCATCATGTTTAGGGCTCTTTCTTTCTATTTCTTATAGGTTGATTACTAGGGTGGTGGTGAAACTGTTTTTGTTTATTGGTGATGGGTGGTGTATTTGGCTCCGGCGATTAAGATAGGTCGGTAGTTAAAAACGTCAGGGAAGAAAGAGTGATAGTAATGTTGTGTAGTGGTATATAGATAAGTCTCAGGTTTTCTTTTTTCGCTTTTGTAACCTCAGAATCATTATTGTTGCCTCTGTACATATATACATTTTATGTTCCTTAATAAAATTCAGCTTCTAATACATGAATAAATTAATTGTCATATATTGATTCTTTTATTTGTAGTTCTGTAGATGTACAAGGCAAGACAGGAGGAAATCTTATTAATATCGTTTTCTGCATTCTCCAAAACGCCATGGAGTTAAGAGGGATTCTATATGAACAGTAGGAGAGAATGGTTCAGACTTTTAGAACTTTTATTACAGAACTGAGAAAGAGTACACAAGCGAACGGTCTAAAAAGTTCAAAAAGAAAAGAAAAGGGTTTGCTTCTTTGACCTAAGTGTCTGACAAGATCACTATGTGTCTCTCTTGACTCTGAACCCTAATAGATTTGACAAGAATTTAAAATGTCTCCGTATAATCACTCGATATACATCTGCGTAATCTCAACTCACTATAATCGTAGTATCATTTGATAATAAATTACCATACACTAATGTGTAACAAAAAATGCAACCACCAATAGTAATTAATGTATATATAATTTAGATTTATGATTTCACTTGTATTGTATGTGAAAACAAAGGGATGAAGACCGTCGACTCTGAGAACAAAACAGCATGTTCAAAGAAAAGGAAAAAAATCATACTATCTCTAAGAGACATCAAACCGACGCAGCAACACAAACAAACCATTCATATGACTCGACAGGAAAGGTAAGCACATCAACACACTCAACGTTTCCCCACACCTCACGTCCATTGCATCTTGATTCTAAAGAAATCTTGGCATACCAAATTTTGATATTTCGTTTGATACGAGGAATGGGATACGGATCCCAAATAACCAATAGTTGGCCACCACAGCCCACCAGTCCACAGTCACTCCCAGTGTGTAAACCTCTTGTAAGATGCTCACGGAGTTTTTGCAAACCCTTGATCTTTCTCCACTCTCTACTCCCATTCTCAGAGGCAGACCACATTAAGTAACCGGAGTCAGTGTAACTGTACATTACATTCCCCATCTCACACGAAACTTGTATGGAATCTGATATGAAACTCGACTGCTCTCTTACAAGTTTCCATTCACCATTTTCCGGCTCGTAAGAGTATTCCTTCTCATCTGAGGCTACGTAAATTTTCCCTTCGAACACATTAACTATATCAAATTCTTGTAAATGATTACGTAACTCTTCATCATCAGCGCCAGGACCAGGCAAAGCTGTCCAAGACTGAGTTTCTATGTCAAATACCTCAATCCAGTTGGCATTATACTCGTCAATATCGCAACCTCCCATCACATATATTTTCTCATCAAGTAAAAATGTTTCCGCATCATCCCGTGCCACGGTCATGTTAGGGCCATCACGCCAAGTGTGACTTCGACAATCGAAGATCCGAACCGAGGAAGACGGTTCCTCGTAGGGTCCACCGATTATGTAGATGTCCGAACCAACCGCTTCGATGTAATTTAGTTCGGGAAAAGAATCGGTAGAAGAGGAAGGTATAGGAACAACAGAAAATCCACTCGAGTCCCGCTTAAACCTAATCTTCGTTCTCGGTTTGGTTTGGTTTGGTTTTGATAAGGTTTTGTCCGAAGGCCAAACCATCTCGAACATGGGTTATCGGGCAACTTTAACCAGACGTAGACGCATGTTTCATCGGCTCCTATTTGAGATCGCGTCTTGTAGATCTCCATAGATGATAAGAGAGAGTGGAATCTCTTTGAGACGAGAGAGAGCGATGGGTACTTCCATCTCGAGACACGGGCAAGAATGTTCTCTATGATTTCGTCTGGTAGCGATGGAAACGACGAAGGTGACTCATGAGTCTTCTTCTTCTTTTTGGTTGGTTCAACTCTGCCGGAGATCATGATCGGCCGAAGTTGCAGTATAGAGGCTGTGGAGAGGGAATATGATAAAAAAATATAGGGTTAATAAACACGTTTAGGTCTTTACATAAGTTAACGCATATATAAAAAGACCTTTTGGTATTGTTATTGCCTTATTGGATTTGATGGTTTGGGAGAATTTGTGTTTTTCTTCATAAGTTGTATCCAAACCTAGTTTATTAATTATTCATACATTTTTTTAAAAATAGTTTAATTGGAAAACAAAGATTTTATCAATAAAAATATATATTTTAATTTTAATAATTTAAAACAACTTATAAAATCTCAGTGCGTACAATACAAATATTACAAAACCCATACAGATTCTAGATTTGGTTTTGAATGTGTATACAGTTCACCAAGAAAATAATATACTAAGGAACTTATATAAAAATGCGTATAGATGAGCAAATTTGATACCTAAAACAAAAGTTACAAATTTGAGCAAATTTTACGGTTTTGGCGGGAAAATATTTTTTACGGTTTTGACAAAAAATGTGTTTATATGATTATGGCGAGAAAATCTGATTTTGCAAATTTGGCGGGAAAAAGTGATTTTGTAAATTTGGCAGAAAACGTGATTTTACGGTTTGGACAGAAAATACATGTTTTTATGGTTTTGTCCGAAGGCTAAACCAGCTCGCACTTGGGTGATCGGGCAACTTTAACAAGACATAGCTGCATGTTTCACTGGCTCCTATTTGAGATCGCGTCTTGTAGATTTCCATAGATGATAAGACAGTGTGGAATCTCTTTGAGACGAGAGAGAGCGATGGGTACTTCCATCTCGAGACACGGGCAAGAATGTTTTCTACGATTTCGTCGGGTAGTGATGAAAACACCGACGGTGGCTCACGAACCGTGTTCTTCTTCTTCTTTTTGGTTGGTTCAACTCTGCCGGAGATCATGATCGGCCGAAGTTGCAGTATAGAGGCTGTGGAGAGGGAATATGATAAAAAAAAAATTATAGGGTTAATAAACACGTTTAGGTCTTTACATAAGTTAACGCATATATAAAAAGACCTTTTGGTATTGTTATTGCCTTATTGGATTTGATGGTTTGGGAGAATTTGTGTTTTTCTTCATAAGTTGTATCCAAACCTAGTTTATTAATTATTCATACATTTTTTTTAAAAATAGTTTAATTGGAAAACAAAGATTTTATCAATAAAAATATATATTTTAATTTTAATTATTTAAAAGGCAACTTATAAAATCTCAGTAGATATAAACTTGAGATTGATCCGCACATCCGCGCGGATATTGGTTCTTACATGTTATACATTGATATTTATTTTCATAATATTGTTATATATTTTAGATCGATCGTAATATAACTAATTGTATTCAAAAGATATGGACCGAATCGGGTAAATATGATTATTTTGGTACAAATATCCGAACTCGTTTCACATTTATTATTTAGATTTTTTTTTTTTTTTTTGAAACACATTTGTTATTTAGATATTTTTAGGTTTTTATACATCAGAACCGAACCAGAAGGACCCAACTCAAAATTTATATATAAATTTATAATATTTAAGCGGAACCTAATTTAAAAAAAGAAAAACTATACAACAAATTTTATAAACTAATAAAATAACTATTTCTAAGCGATACATATATCAAACATGGACTCACTTAGACTCTCTTCTAAAACTACACTAGAGAGCAAATATGTGCGGTTCAAATTTGGCCGCCGCGGATCCATTGACCTATCAAGTTGAATCGGTTTATCCGCATTCGGCTCGTGGATAAGTTTATTTCACCTCTCCACTTGACCAAGAAAAAGAACAAAAACAAAAAGTTGGAAGATATGATATCAGTCACATTCATGAAAACATCACCGATCATTATGTTTCATTTGCACGTTTAGTAGCTACATCTAATTTTGCACTTGAAATCAACATGTGAAAACTCATATAACATTGTTCGAATTGAAAAAGTTTTAGAAACAAGAGGTGATACATATATCAAACATGAACTCACTTAGACTCTCCTCTAAAACTACACTAGAGAGCAAAACAAAGTCAGCCCATTTGCTTAAAAACATCTCTATACATTGAGTGTGAGGAGAGATACAAAAGGGGACTACGACTAAACAGGGGTATGTTAGAGAAGGAGAAGCCTTGGTATCCTTTGTAAGCATAATACGCGATCCGTGTGTAGTAAAACCCTGGGATGAACAGAAGACACCCGAGGACGATGAAGAAAATCCCTGGTTTCACCAAGTATCAAACAAAGAGAGAATCAATAATTCATTTACCTGAGAGCTCATCTCCCAAATCAAAATATAGGAAACTAGGAATGATAGTTTTTTAATGCAATAAATGACATTGACAAACAAGGAAAAATCATTTCACGCTTAGTATGATGAGCAGAGATACTTTGCCTTAACATATTTTGAGTATTCATGACCTTGCGGAGAGTTATTAAACACTTCAATTTAGAAAGTTTCTTGCTTCCCATCATGCACATAAGAGAAGCTTTTAGAATGAAATATCATCTACAAGTTCTTCTGAAACTATAGATATCCAAATCAAATCAAATGGCTATGAGAACATCTGTATTCATCCAGGAGCTAAGTAGATTATCTTCATCACCTAGATTCTGAATATAGATTTCTCAAATCCAAATACTTGCTAAAACAACCTTTTAGCTGATGAGAGAGCCTATATACACAATCAGAGGAACAAACGCTTCTGTAATCATCCAAATCCACTCTAGATCTCAAGATAGAGAGAGAGAGCACAATGCTAAAACTAAAACAAATCACACACACACCACACCTTAGCTAAGTAACCAAAGAGCAGTTACAATCTATCTTATCATCTTCATCACCTAGATTCTGAATATAGATTTCTCAAATCCAAATACTTGCTAAAACAACCTTTTAGCTGATGAGAGAGCCTATATACACAATCAGAGGAACAAACGCTTCTGTAATCATCCAAATCCACTCTAGATCTCAAGATAGAGAGAGAGAGCACAATGCTAAAACTAAAACAAATCACACACACACCACACCTTAGCTAAGTAACCAAAGAGCAGTTACAATCTATCTTATCATCTTCATCACCTCGATTCTTCTGATAATAGATTTCTCAAATCCAAATACTTGCTAAAACAACCTTTTAGCTGATGAGAGAGCCTATATACACAATCAGAGGAACAAACGCTTCTGTAATCATCCAAATCCACTCTAGATCTCAAGATAGAGAGAGAGAGCACAATGCTAAAACTAAAACAAATCACACACACACCACACCTTAGCTAAGTAACCAAAGAGCAGTTACAATCTATCTTATCATCTTCATCACCTAGATTCTGAATATAGATTTCTCAACCTAAAACAAATCTTAGCTGATGAGCCTTTATACGTAATCAGAGGAACAAACGCTTCTGTAATCATCCAAATCCACTCTAGATCTCAAGATAGAGAGAGAGAGCACAATGCTAAAACTAAAACAAATCACACACACACCACACCTTAGCTAAGTAACCAAAGAGCAGTTACAATCTATCTTATCATCTTCATCACCTCGATTCTTCTGATAATAGATTTCTCAAATCCAAATACTTGCTAAAACAACCTTTTAGCTGATGAGAGAGCCTATATACACAATCAGAGGAACAAACGCTTCTGTAATCATCCAAATCCACTCTAGATCTCAAGATAGAGAGAGAGAGCACAATGCTAAAACTAAAACAAATCACACACACACCACACCTTAGCTAAGTAACCAAAGAGCAGTTACAATCTATCTTATCATCTTCATCACCTAGATTCTGAATATAGATTTCTCAAATCCAAATACTTGCTAAAACAACCTTTTAGCTGATGAGAGAGCCTATATACACAATCAGAGGAACAAACGCTTCTGTAATCATCCAAATCCACTCTAGATCTCAAGATAGAGAGAGAGAGCACAATGCTAAAACTAAAACAAATCACACACACACCACACCTTAGCTAAGTAACCAAAGAGCAGTTACAATCTATCTTATCATCTTCATCACCTCGATTCTTCTGATAATAGATTTCTCAAATCCAAATACTTGCTAAAACAACCTTTTAGCTGATGAGAGAGCCTATATACACAATCAGAGGAACAAAAGCCTCTGTATCCATCCAAATCCACTCTAGATCTCAAGATAGAGAGAGAGAGCACAATGCTAAAACTAAAACAAATCACACACACACCACACCTTAGCTAAGTAACCAAAGAGCAGTTACAATCTATCTTATCATCTTCATCACCTCGATTCTTCTGATAATAGATTTCTCAAATCCAAATACTTGCTAAAACAACCTTTTAGCTGATGAGAGAGCCTATATACACAATCAGAGGAACAAACGCTTCTGTAATCATCCAAATCCACTCTAGATCTCAAGATAGAGAGAGAGAGAGCACAATGCTAAAACTAAAACAAATCACACACACACCACACCTTAGCTAAGTAACCAAAGAGCAGTTAAATTTAATTACATATCCTATCAAATTTTTTAAAAATTGTTTGGATTAATAAATTTGATTTATACATTAGCACTAATTTAATTATATATGTAATAGTTACTGAGTTTTAATTATTCAATATATATTTATTATTTCATAATATGTAAGAACATATAATACATAAAATAATTTTTATATATAATGTTTATCCCGCGCAAGGCGCGGGTCTTAATCTACTATGGATATTATAAATCTGACTACTTGTCATATACGCGTAATTATTTAACAAGTGGAAGGAGGAAACAAGAAGTGATATACATACACTCTAGAAGTACACTAGAGAGCAAAACAAGTCAAGCCCATTTGCTTAAAAACATCTCTATACATTGAGTGTGAGGACTGAGAAGAGATAGACTAAACAGGGGGTATGTTAGAGAAGGAGAAACCTTGGTATCCTTTGTAAGCATAATACGCGATCCGTGTGTAGTAAAACCCTGGGATGAACAGAAGACACCCGAGGACGATGAAGAAAATCCCTGGTTTTCACCAATATCAAAAACAAGAGAATCAATATTCGTTTACCTGATGAGCCAAATCACAATATGTGGAACTAGGAATGATAGGTAAGGTTTTGTAATGCAATAAATGCCAAAGAAGAAGTAGTTCTTGCAATCGAGAGAAAGAAGGTAAATCAAAGTAGTTTTGTGCATATACAATTGACCTTTGCATAGGCCCCAGAATAGCAGAACTACGAATTTTCCAGGTAAACCTCATCATAAGCACTTCAATTAGGAAGATCATTGTCAGGAAGGGAAGTTTCTCCCTTTCATCATGCAAATAATGGAAGCTTTAGAATGAAATATCATCTACAAGTTCTTCTGAAACTATAGATATCCAAATCAAATCAAATGGCTATGAGAACATCTGTATTCATCCAGGAGCTAAGTAGATTATCTTCATCACCTTAGATTCTTCTGATCATATAGAATCCTCAAATCCAAATACTTGCTAAAACAACCTTTTAGCTGATGAGAGAGCCTATATACACAATCAGAGGAACAAACGCTTCTGTAATCATCCAAATCCACTATAGATCTGCAGAAACCAAAGAGAGTAGTACAATGCCAAACTAAAACCAAATCACACATACACACGTAGCTCTAACAAGGAGCAGTTACAATCTATCTTATCATCTTCATCACCTAGATTCTGAATATAGATTTCTCAACCTAAAACAAATCTTAGCTGATGAGCCTTTATACGTAATCAGAGGAACAAACGCTTCTGTAATCATCCAAATCCACTATAGATCTGCAGAAACCAAAGAGAGTAGTACAATGCCAAACTAAAACCAAATCACACATACACACGTAGCTCTAACAAGGAGCAGTTACAATCTATCTATTATCTTCATCACCTTAGATTCTTCTGATCATATAGAATCCTCAAATCCAAATACTTGCTAAAACAACCTTTTAGCTGATGAGAGAGCCTATATACACAATCAGAGGAACAAACGCTTCTGTAATCATCCAAATCCACTCTAGATCTCAAGATAGAGAGAGAGAGAGCACAATGCTAAAACTAAAAACAAATCACACACACACCACACCTTAGCTAAGTAACCAAAGAGCAGTTACAATCTATCTATTATCTTCATCACCTAGGATTCCTCCAATCCAAATACTTGCTAAAACAACCTTTTAGCTGATGAGAGAGCCTATATACACAATCAGAGGAACAAACGCTTCTGTAATCATCCAAATCCACTATAGATCTGCAGAAACCAAAGAGAGTAGTACAATGCCAAACTAAAACCAAATCACACATACACACGTAGCTCTAACAAGGAGCACTTTGCAATCTATCTATTATCTTCATCACCTCGATTCTTCTGATAATAGATTTCTCAAATCCAAATACTTGCTAAAACAACCTTTTAGCTGATGAGAGAGCCTATATACACAATCAGAGGAACAAAAGCCTCTGTATCCATCCAAATCCACTCTAGATCTCAAGATAGAGAGAGAGAGAGCACAATGCTAAAACTAAAAACAAATCACACACACACCACACCTTAGCTAAGTAACCAAAGAGCAGTTACAATCTATCTTATCATCTTCATCACCTAGGATTCCTCCAATCCAAATACTTCCTATACCAATCTTAGCTGAAAAAATCGATTATATCTTTCTAACTCTCCCAAACTAGGATTCTGCTAAGAACTAATGAACCTAAAGAGGACCACAAACATTGAACAGCTAGCTATACAGAAGGTAACGAAAATCGCTACCGTGGTCTCGATCGCCGCCGACTCGATTGTACGCCATGAAGAATCCGGAGACGATTCCTAAGGCTCCGAACACGAGGAGAGCCACCGCGAGTGCGATCTCCTTGACCGGAGGTCGGTTATTGACGGTGTATGAGGTCTCGATCATCATGTCCTCGTCTGATATCGAGAACGCGTGGTCCACGTACGCCATTTGTCACAACAGCTCCGTGGATCGAGATCAATGGTGAAACGATCTAGAAAGAAACCAGAATGACTGTGAATCGAATCGGAAGTTTAATAAGAGTCTCTTCTCTTGTGACGGAGACGGATCGTAGTTTGGTGCAATTTCATTTCTCGCGAAACTCGTGCCGGATCTGTTATCGAAATCTAGACTTCACGTCGTTTTAATATTAACTCACACGGCAGAACGTTCCCGCTTATTTTCGCGAAACCTGATTACGGATAACATTATCTTAGTATCCAAACAGAGCAGACACTTAGCTCTTCTTCTTCTTCTTCTTCTTCACGAGATAGCTTTTAGAGTAGAGTCCACAGCCACCGGATCCGCCATGTCAGAAACCTCCGTCGACTCCTCAATCGATCCCTCTTCCACATCCTCCGCACCGTCCCATTCTCCTTCCTCCGTCCGCCGCGTCTCCGCCTCAAGCTCCCTTCCTTCACACTCCCATCTCCGATGACCGTCTTCGCCCTGATCCTCCTCACCTACTTCCTCGTCATCTCCGGATTCATCTACGACGTGATCGTCGAGCCTCCGGGCATCGGATCGACCCAGGACCCGGTCACGGGGCGATCCGGCCCGTCGTGTTCATGTCGGGTCGGGTCAACGGGCAGTACATAATCGAAGGTCTCTCGTCGGGGTTCATGTTCGTGATGGGTGGGATCGGGATCATAATGCTGGATCTGGCGCTGGATAAGAATCGAGCTAAGAGTGTGAAGGCGTCGTATGCTACGGCGGGAGTCTCGTCGATTGTGATTGGTTATGTGATGAGTATGCTGTTTATCCGGATTAAGATCCCTGGTTATCTTCATTAGGTCGCTTTCACTTAGTTTAAAGATGGATACTTTGGATAAAAAGATGTGAACTTTTATGTGTGTTTCTAAGCTCTACTTGGTTCTTAGTTTCTTCGTTTTGTAATCTAAACTTTAATGATAATATCAATCCCGTCGTCTGAACTTGTGTTGGTAACAAATAAAGTAGAGATTTTGAATGTTGGGTTTGGTGTCATAGCTTCAGTTTTTCTTGAACTCTGTTTCTTTCTTGTGTCACTTCTTATTTGATATGGTTCAACACTTCAGAAGCCTGATTCTTTGGACCGATTGTGATATGTTATGTGAATGCTCAGCTCTTTTGGTCGCCTTACAGATCCTTTTATGATCGATCGTTGGAAAAAGATGTGTGTGTTTTAAGCTTGTGTGTGGTCACTGAAACGAGATGCAACTTGGTTCTGAGTTTCTTGTTTGGTTAATGGGAAATTCTGCTTTGAATGTTAGCTTCTCGACTATGGTGTTTAGACATCTGCGTTTGAGATATCAATCTCATCGTTTAAACTTCAACACAAAAAAGTAGAGTTTTGAAGTTGGGATTTTTTGATAGGTGCGTAGCTTCAGGTTTTGCAGTAAGCATTCTCGAGCCCTGCGAAGTTGCAGCTTGCTTGAACTCTATTTCTTGTGTCAAATCTCATTTGCTTTCAGACTCATGATTCTTTGAATCAATTGTAATATGTTATTGTGATTGCTCAGTTTTGTTGGTAGCCATACAGATCATTTCATTTGGGAATGAGTCGTCCTTGAAACCAACAGTGTTTTGCTTGTCTTACAAGTCATAGATGTTTGAACTTTCACGGTTATTTCAAAGAATCATGAAGGGATGGGAATACGAAAGGAGAGACTCTTATATTTGTATAGTTTTGATTACATGATTTACAATAAGAAGTTTGAAATTTCAATGCCGTATATATACATACTCTTTTATACATTTAGAGGTGACTTTAAGTAAATGGTTGATAGATAGAATGAATGTTCTTTACTGCCTGCATTATTATTATCTGCTGAAATAGGTTCTTGGAGAGAAGATACGCCTAGGTGTGATACCAGGGAACCTGTTCGAAGCCAAGATATCAATGGGACGGTACTCAGGCATGATGAGCCCTTCTCTCTCTTCCCTAGTCCAAGCCCTTGATCTCCCATTGAATGTTCCATACTTGACCAGTTTACGGAATCCCCATGACTTCTTCTTTGGCGAGGTGTTCACCAGTCTACCATTCATCTTCTGGCTCAGATACTCTCTCACCGCCTGCAAGCTCTGCTCCACGACCTCTATCGGTGGGGACACGATCGGGTTTCCCTCAGCGCTCAGCTTCCTCAGCCGCCTCATGCATCCAATGGACTCAGGCAAGACCGTGATCTTGTTGTAGCTGATATCTAGCTCGAGGAGGTTCATGAGAAGACCGATGGAAGATGGGAGTGCGGTGAGGTACTGGAAGTTCTGACTGACATTGAGGATCTCGAGGTTGATGAGGTTCTCGAGGTCCTCAGGGAGGATCATAAGGCAGTTGAGACGAGCGTCTAGGACACGGAGGGAAGTGAGGTAGGTGATGGAGGTTGGTAGGCTGATGAGCTTGTTGGAGTTGACACAGAGCTTCCTCAGATTGGTTAGTTCTATCCCGATGGAGTCTGGTAATCTAATCAGCTCGTTGAAGTTTGCGTTTAGTTCTTCAAGTGACCTGGAAAGATCCAAAACAAAAGAAGAAAGATATGATTGGTTTGGTTCAGATATGAGAGTTTGATGATGTGAATCGTTTGAGGGGTGTACCTGCAATTTTGAATAGTTTTGGGGAGGTAAACGAGAAAGTTGCCGGAGACATTAAGGAACTTGAGCTTAGAGAGACAGCCAATGGAGTTTGGAAGAGCTTTGATCTGGTTTGAGTGGATATCTAATGATATCAAGTTCAGTAATCTCGCTGTTAGAGATTCTGGTATTTTCTGTTAATCATTCACAAACAAAAAAAAACATTAGAAAACAATATGATTGTTAATGTGTATGAATGGACAATATTCACCTCGATATGATTGTTGGAGAGATCAAGCTTGCAAATAATTCCCAAATTGAGGGAAGGATTTGGGAGAGATTGTAATGCCATGCAACTCAAATTCACATCCTCTAGACTCTCTTCATCATTGCTGTCAGTATTGTTTGATTGTGACTTTGGTGATGATGATGGTAGTATGGTTGATGAGAGTGGTGATTGGCTCAAGTCCATCATCATCATTGACATCATGTGATCATTTTGTCCATGGAGTTGTTGATACTGATATGCCTCTTCGCATATCATCTTTAAATAGATGTGTAATGTATATAATGACTTTGTATGATAGTTTGCGCTAGAGGCAGAAGATGACAATGGTGATTTTTATCTGGAATGAATGAGAGTGATTCTTCTGCTTTATAATGCCAACACAAGTGGTTGTCTGGAGGAGAAACATTGGTGGACTTTTGAGGAAATGAATAGTTTTCGGAAGTTTAATTAATTGAGATCAATGAAATAAAAGGTGATCAAGGATGGTGATCATCTCACAGCTACCTTACCTACACTTCTACACATCATTCCATCGGGAACAAAAAAAATCATTTTAATTTAATTACCACTGTGTTTCAAAAAATAAAAATTAATTACCACTGGTTTCGAATCAGTAAATATTTATTTCTTTTTTATAACCAGCTTTTATGTTCATTGTATGATGAGTTCGGTTACTTTAGTAACTTTTTACCATATACAGTAGTCTTATAGTAACAATAAAAGAGCAGGCGGCGATGACGACGCTGGCGACGATAACGCCACCGTCTCCGGCGTTTCCCTCATCGACGCTGAAACCCACCACACGTTTCGAATTCGGCGTCTCAGTCTCTCAATTCGCCCGCCGGAGAAGAAGAAGTTGTCTCCACCCGACTCTGCTCTGTACCCGAGATTCTTCGAGCAGAGTCTTCGCTACCAGTAAGCTGGTGGAGGAGTTCGATCCGGAGATTCCAGTGGAGAGAGCGTCGACTCCGCCGAGCTCGTGGTACACTGATCCCCAATTCCACCGTTATGAGCTCGATCGAGTCTTCTATGGAGGAGGATGGCAAGCCGTTGGTAGGTTCGGAAATATTCACTGTTTCATCGAGTGTTAAGCAGTTTCTCTAGCTAAAGGTTGTTGATATATTGAACAGGATACTCTGATCAGATTAAGGAAAATCGCGACTTTTTCACTGGGAGGTAGTAACTTATTAACCACATATGAAAGGTTGTTACTTTGGTATTTGATATTCTTGTTGTTGATATGTGTCACTGGTGGGTGCAAGCCAGGCTTGGGGAGGTGGAGTTTGTGGTGTGCAGAGATGATGATGAGGGAAAGGTTCGTGCTTTCCACAATGTGTGCTCTCACCATGCATCTATCTTGGCTTCTGGATGTGGGAGGAGAAAGTCTTGCTTTGTGTGCCCTTATCACGTAAGCTTCTTCAGTCACGTACAGTTTGTTACGATTACGCGCTGTGAATGAATTTACGGTTTTGAGTCGTTCTTTTGTTGGCAGGGATGGACGTATAACTTGAATGGATCGCTTGTCAAAGCTACTAGAATGACTGGGATAGATAACGTTCCTTTGAATGTATGTTATTTTGATTGAATGTTTCAGTTTTTTTTTTCTTTTTGTCAGTTTTTTCAAAGTCTTTTTTGTCACCAAAAAAACCTCTACAAAAAAATGATTGTTTCACTAGAAAGGTAAAAGACTATTTTACCTCTTAATTTATATATATACATAATAATAAAATAAAAAATAATAATAAAATATTTTTATAGTTTCGAAAATATGTTTTCAAATTTGAATTTTTTATAATTTTTATTTTTCAAAATTATTTTTATAATATTTTTTTTTTGAAATTTGAAAATGTTTTTAAAACTATTTGAAAATGTTTTTAAAACTATTTTTAAAATTTGTATTTCTAAATTTTTTTTTCAGATTTTAAAAGGGTCCCTAAAATTTCAACTCTTAACCCTAAACCATAAGTGTTATTTAACATTTAATGAAATCTTTTGATCATTTTTGTTGAAGACTATTTTTGTGAAAATAAACTAAAAATAATTACGATTTTTTTTTTTTTTTTTTGTTAAGAAACAGAGAGAATTTGATATCTTCAAATTTGACTGTCTGAGGAAATAGGAAATGGGACTGAGGCCTCTAAGAGTGGCTGTATGGGGACCCTTTGTCCTCCTCAAGGTGAACCAAGACAAATCAAAGAAGGAAGAAGATTTTGAGAGTGATGGATCAGTGGCATCTGAATGGCTCGGTTCTTCTGCAGGGAGGTTGAGTGAAGGTGGAGTTGATTCCACGCTTAGTTTCATATGTAGACGTGAGTACACTATTGATTGTAACTGGAAGGTGATGATATCTTGTCCTGAGCACACATTCTCTTTTTTTTTTTTTATTAATATTTAAGAACTCATAAGATTTGGTTATTCTTTGGCAACTCAGGTGTTCTGTGATAACTACTTAGATGGTGGCTATCATGTACCTTACGCACATAAAGGTTTGATGTCAGGCCTCGACCTCGAAACCTATTCTACAACGGTATATTCACACCAAACTCTGACTTTGATCACATGATTCTAAGAGAATGTTAAGATGAGCTTAGTGTTTCAAGATATCAGTTATTTGAAAGGGTTAGTATCCAAGAATGTGGAGGTGGTGGGTCCAAGGCTGGTGCAGAAGAAGACGGTTTCAATAGACTTGGATCTCAAGCTCTATACGCTTTCGTCTATCCAAATTTCATGATAAATAGGTAACAGACGTCAAGTTTTGATTTCACATCTTCTAATGAGTTTGACTCACTCTGGAATGGATTATGATGTTTTAAAGGTATGGACCATGGATGGACACGAATCTAGTGATACCTTTAGGACCAAGAAAATGCAAAGTTGTCTTCGACTATTTTCTTGATCCTTCTTTAAAGGTAAAACCAAACCAACGTACATAGCCCAACCCTGTATATGAATCTATTTCTTTTGCCTTTAGGATGATGAAGCTTTCATCAGGAGAAGTCTTGAAGAGAGTGAGAGAGTTCAGGTATGAGAATGAATGGATCTGATCTAAGTTATACCAAAAAATACCGTCTTTTTTGGAGATTTTGAGTTTATTGAATGTGTAAGATGGAATGTGTATGTGTTTGGTGATCAGATGGAAGATGTTGTGTTGTGTGAAAGTGTTCAAAGGGGTCTCGAATCTCCAGCTTATGATAAAGGAAGATATGCTCTTGTGGAGAAAGCAATGCACCATTTCCACTGTCTGCTGCATCAGAATCTCAAACTGTGAAACTTTTGTATATATGTTTGATATGTATATATAATAATACCAGTGGATGCAGATCTACACCTGTACAATATATGTTTAGGAAAAATCGCATAGAAAGCTACTGAAATGGCATTTATATTTTAAACCTTCCACATTTTTAACTATCATTTTTAAACCAACATGATATTTGTACCACAAAAATCTCAACAGACTTATATGTTCATCAAGTCAAATTTTAGACTGGCATTATTTATAATTCAGTGAATATGCTAATGTGGTGGTTTTTATATTTTTAATCAATTAAAAATAAATTATAAAAAAACTAAATATTAATAACTCAAAAAATATTAAGATTTTTAGAAATTCCAAACTTTAAGAAAAATCATTTTTTAAAAATATATTTAGATAAAAAGTCCAATATACTAATTCTCTTGAAAAGAATTAAAAATTAAAATTACTAATTTTCAACTATTATACGAACATAAACATACAAGATACAAGAAAAGGAGTGCATCTTCAATTCTGAAACCTTGTCTTTTCCACAGCAGTTCTAATGGTTTAATCAACAATTCTGTTTTGCTCATATTCCTATACCACATATATTGTATCCAAATATGAGCATTAACAGATTTTTCTTTCTGTGTTGCAAGTAATCTTCTTCTTTTGGCAATCAAATTTTTGCCATCAAACTCTAGTGGCCAAAAAGAACTTCTCTGCCGGATTATTTTCCAACAATGGAAGAGAAATGAAAACCCGATTAAAATAAAGCCTCACAAATTTTGGAACATAAATTTTCCTAAGTTTTTTTCAAGATCCATAGAGACTAACCATCGATAATGGACACAGTGACCACTTCAGAGATAAATAATACGTATTAGATATAACCCATGCAACATCTCACTCGGATCAGAGATTTAGCAATTCCGTTTTGACATCAGAAAAGATCTCAAATGATCCATTGTCAAACTGGATCACAATAAATTATCAGAATCATCGCCGGTGAGAGAAACAACCAAAGAAGCAATGGTGTGCTCTTACGAGAACAATTATGGTGAAAAACAAAAAGTCATAGAAAGGTGTGGTTGGTGATGATACGGATGCATATTTGTCTGTATCTCTCATGACCCTCTCATTTTTGTCTTCTTCTACATCACTGAAGACACTATGCTTCGATTGAGAGCCTATGAAAGAAAATCAGCGAGGAAAGCTTGAATTGAGACAGAATAAGGCCATCGTCCTCTGATCGCAGAGAGAGATGGTCTGTTTAGTTTCATCTTATAGCTTTTTAACGTTCAAAGTAACATGCTAATAATAACAACTAAACAAAAATAGGTAACGTTTTGCATTTTGTTTGATGCATCTAACGATATACTAAAAAGAAGCAGCATTTTGCGAAAGCACTTCAACAGACAGAGAACCGAGAGACATAGGTAAAGTAGTATAAAAGTATTCACAGGTTTGGATACTACTAAATACACTTCTTGTATGAACTGAACTGTCTTCTCTTTTCAAACTAATCATCAACCTGAAAAAAAAAAATCAACAGAAAATATTAAAAAGCTTTTTTAGATGCATTTCGTGGTTTGGCTATAACGACAAGGTAACTTTAAGTAACTTTAATTACCTGATGATGAATTCCTCCTCCACCGGTTTATTCTGAAGTATTGGCTAACCGGAGTTTCTGGAACCGGTATGCATTTTCCGATCACCGCCAAAGGCCAACTGGTTAAATATAAAAACGCAAAACAGAAAGTATCTGGTGAGTTTATGAACATAATTAACAATCTTGGACAAAGTTAACAAACAAACCTGATGGAACCTATCCCAATACAGATGAGCCACATCTCCCAGTCAAGCTTAATCGTTGAGGCAAATGTTCCAAGGAACTCGACGATGACTACCTATTAACACATTTAACAACAACAACCAAACCGCTTATGTATGTATCAGATGTAATTTATTTTTTAGGATCATGAGAGAGAGATGATCAGTACCTGGAGCACAATGGTTATACAGATGATGCCCACAAAGAGGTGATTGCGAAGAACTCCTTGGAAAATGTTGAATTCATCTGGCTTTCGTGCGTTGAACTCATTGAAGATCTGACAAAATTATAATTAAATTTGCTTTATGTTGTGTCTAAGCATTTTCTTAACACAGAGGAGTGAGTGTCTATTTTTAACCTGGCAGATGACAAAGGCATTGAAGATGACTGTATTTTTCACTCTCTCAGCGTTGGGCTTATGATCCAGATGAAGAATACTTATTCCACGGAAATTGAGGACTAACAAGACTGTCACTTGGTACATCGCCTAATCATATGCAAAAACAATTGGAGCAAGCAGATAAGGGTTAGATAATGTTATCTTTAGACAAGGGAAAGAATAAGAGGATGACTTACTTGTACAAACAAGTTTCTCCACATGATATTTGTGATGAGTGGTTCTCTGAAAACAAGAGATACATATGTTAATGGGAAGAGAAAGTGAGATCACTCAAGACTTCACACATGCTTAAGCTCAAGTCGTACCTTCTGCCAACAGGATCTCGATCCATTAAGTGATCGGTTGGTGGTTCGGTGGCTAAAGCAAGAGCCCCAAGAGTATCCATTATAAGATTGACCCAGAGGAGCTACAAAGATAGGAGAGACCAGTCTTTACTAACAGTGAGTGCTTTTGTGCAGATGAGAATGAATAAATTTAATAAATCGAACCTGTACTGCAGTTAGAGGAACATCACCCGAGGATATGGCAGCCACAACATTGATGACAAGAGCTGCGACATTAACCGTGAGCTGAAACTGGATGAACTTTTGTATATTGGCATACACAGACCGACCCCAGCGGACAACCTAGAGGAATCACATCATTACAAAAATGAATATCCAATTCACGGTAATTATAAAGATCATAAAACCCCAAAAGGATACCAACCTTCACAACGGATTCGAAGTTGTCATCCAAGATAATGATGTCTGACTTTTCCTTTGCAACTTCAGTGCCTTGGATACCCATAGAAAGACCTATATCTGCCTGAAGTTCAGGGGACAAAGAGAATGTTCGATCCTCAATATTAATAGTGTTCTTTAAAGGTTACACGTACGAGGTCTGTTTAAATATATTGTTTGAACCTCATGCAGTGCAGGAGCATCATTGGTACCATCACCAGTCACAGCCACGACGTGTCCCTTTCTCTTCAGCGATTGCACAAGAAGAAGTTTGTCATTGGGTGATGATCTACCCATTACCTTCAAGTTTAGAAACAATGTCATCAGGTACCAGTAATTAACTGGCTTTGATCATAACCTAAATCGTAAGGCTCTTACAGATATCTCTTCACAAATCCTATCTCTTTCTTCTTCTGAATAGGATCGGAATACTTTTCCTTCAATCAGATTAGGCTCACTAGCATCTGAGTCTGAAGCTAATATACCGCATTCCAGTGCAATTGCTTTGGCAGTTTGAATATTATCACCAGTCACCATTCGAACCTGAAGCCAACAGTAGAAATTAGAAGATTGTACACACGCCCATGAAAAAGAGCAGTCTACAAAATAAACAAAAATATGAACAGAAACTCTCAGGAAAGAAGCATATGGGATATCAACGGACCTTGACTCCTGCTTGTTGACATAGTAGAACTGAATTTTTGACACCTGGGCGACATGGATCCTACAACGTACAAAACTTGCAATAAGTAATGCTTCACCAACCAACCAACATGGTCTACAGAATCACATGAGGGAGTATCACAAGAATTTTCAAGTACTGCTTACCTTGATACCAACAATAGCCAACAGTACAAGATCATCCTCAGGTAATACCCATCTAGAAAGTTGATCTTCATCAGTTGGAATCTTATCCGCTTCAAATTTTCTGAAGGCAATTGCAACACAACGGAGACTCCTTGCAGCCATATCATTGATAGCATCTTTTAACTCGGCCATCTGAAACAACAAAGACTTGATTCAGAGGGAAAAAAACAAGTATTTATATCAAAACTCTCATTACCAAATTTGGGACTGATTTTGGATACAAAGGTTTAATAGCACAAGAAAAACAAATAGAAAGTAGTTCTGACTTGGACTTGCAGTAAGCGAACGGTCTTGAATCAAGACACCAAATTTTTATGACAAATTATATCATATGATAAAGAAACTCAGTGATCAACCTTGTCGCTACTCATATCTACAGGATTCTCATTCTCATCCATATAGTGTGTGCAGGAACCCAAGACAATTTCCGCAGCGCCTTTCCAGTGAATATGGACACTCGAATCTGGCTGAAATTGGGTTAAGAAAAGCTCATTAGGATGCCGATTAATAAGTAGAAAACATCCACAAACGAGAAATTTGAAAAAAACAAAGGATATTGAGAATATGGAAACACAGTACTGTTTTCACTGCTACGCCTCCACGTTTCTGCTCTGAGTTGAATGGAAAAAATGTACAGCAGAAGACTCAGACCTAAGGGCATCGAAATTCATGCCTAACTGCAGAGCGCAAAAAAATCAAAGGATTAGTTCTCCACTCAGCTATGTAGAGACTAGAACCAGGGAAATGTAGCTGGAAAGTAAACCTTTATCGCCCAATTGAGAATTGCTCTTTCTGTTGGCGATCCAGAAACCTGAATCTCACCACTCTGTTATCAGCAAGCAAATATACATTATTAGATTAAATTAACTGAGGTAGATACCAATTAGAAGATCAGTTAAGTTTCAAAGGAGTTTATCCTACTTCAGATCGGAACACACTGCCAGTTGTATTATGAGCAATTCCCTCAACAAGTATGGATGTAAAAGTATGTGGCAATTTGGAGCTACTGTCCGGAGGATCCATCTTTTGGAACCCAGCATAACACTCAACAACAGTCATCTGAGAAAATAGAAAGTATTAGACGTTTCGCTTGTTAGGCACACAATTCAAGTAGCAGAAGCTTAGCTAGGAAAGTGCGTACCCAAACTGTAACTAGAAAGGCTTTATATTGCTTATTGTTAGTGTGTTAGCAAATATAAAAGAAGGAAGAGCACTAAGATTCACCTCATTTAAGGTCAAAGTTCCCGTCTTATCACTGCAAATTGTTGTTGCAGAGCCCATTGTCTCACAGGCGGAAAGCCTGCGCACCTGAAATTAAACTTCGTATAAGTAGCCAATATCATTCCCTATATGAAGTTGTATTAATTTTAACGCAAACTAATCGAGTCCCAAAATAAAAAGATACATACCAAAGCTTTATCTGCCATCATCTTTCTCATGGAATAGGCAAGACTGCCAGTAAGAAGCAGAAAAGATCAGTCACGAAAGACAAACTCGTTCTAGTGAATTTTACAGCATAACCATCAATTTCTATTAATTTGAGTGACCATGTAATTAAGAGGCCAAAGCATATATAGAAGATAGTAGACTTACGTTAAGGTAACAGCCAAAGGAAGCCCTTCAGGCACTGCCACTACAACGATTGTAACCTATAATATTCGACATGTTGAGCTGAATAAGAAGCTGAAGATGGTATTAGACATGCTGATTTCTTCTAAGAAACACTTACTGCAACAGTGATGATTTTAACAATATCATCAAGCACGTGATCAAATTTTGTTTTTCCTCCAACAAACTGTGGGGCTCCATTTGCACCCTTCGTGTGGCCAGTAAAGTAGCTGCAGAGAACAAAGATTCGTTCAATGACCAGTGACATTTACTCCACGTGGTACTTAGATGTCAGAAAGAAAGATTTAACGCACCGAACGACAAGGACAAATAATACAACGCCAGCAACTGTAAGCCCCACAATTCCGATAAATGTTGCAACACCATTCAAGCGTACCTGAAGGCATCAAAGTATGTATGAATATTGAGCAACAAAAACCAATAAAAAATATGAACAGATAAAAGGTTGTCACTCACCTGCAATGGTGTTTCTCCACCATTGTCTTCTGAGACGCTAGCCATTAGTAAACCCCATTCAGTGTTGACCCCTACCCCAGTAACCTGAATTTTGAAGATAAATTTTAGACTGAAAATAAGAAATTCAGGAAAAAACTAGTCTTATCAGAAGTTTTGAACGCACTCGAGTCAAATTTTCTCTCATAAAAACATGTTTTGCTGCAGAGAATCTCCAACCAAGGATAGATAAAATTCTCTCCAAATTTTCTTTAGAAAGACAACAGTTACTAAAGTAAAAGTTAGAGTTCGTCAAGTCTTACCAACATTGTGCCATGGCCATCTGCAACTTTACAACCAGACATTAGGAATGGATTCTTAGTAGAGTTTTTGTGAACCTGCAAGAAACAGCTTGCTCAGACACATGAAATGCAAAGATGGCATCGTTGCAAAATGCAAAAGCAGAGCGTAAATCATACAATTTTGCTTTCCCCAGTCATGCTGGACTCATCAACCGCAAGAGAATGGCCAGCAACTAAGACTCCATCAGCAGGTACCTAAATTATTTGCAGATTAAAACACAGATTATATCTATACTGAAATTCGAAAAAAGAGCTACTGCATGATAAATTCGCGTAACTTGCCTGATCACCAATATTAAGAGGTATGATATCGCCTACCACAATGTCATAAATTGAAATCTCAACTCTTCTCCCATCGCGGGTGACCTAAGCATGTCCACGATGCACTTTCAAAAATTAAACCAACAAGAATAATTTATCCTGTAGCTGCATGATCATCCAAGCTCTCACCTCTAGACGTATATTCCTTTTCTCTTCATTTAAGTTCTGAAATTGTAGAGATTGGCGATAATCACTGGTAGCTGCCAAGGGAAAAGGTATACAAATTAGTAAAGTACATGCAGCAATCACATATAAGTGAAATCAGGTTCAGCAAAGAATATCAATACCTGTCACCACAATGACAAGAAGAACGGCAAAAGCAATGCTGATGCCATCGTACCATCCCTTTTCGATACCCTAACAAGGCAGCAAAAGAGGTGCCGAAAGCTCAGGAAAGATTAAGAAAACTATAAAACTTTGGATAATGGAGATAAAACAACTTTCTACCCTCATAGAACAAAGGATGAGTACAAAAGCATAGGAATGGATAGTCAAAAGCTTCAGCGTATGGAAGACAGAAAAAATTGTTTTATATTCCTGGAAACTCTTGTTTTATAATAATTCGTCAACTATTATAAAACTATGTCACTTAGAAAAGGACCCAATGTTTCAAGGCATGTGCTGAGAAATATATAATGTACCAGTTCCTAAACTGAATACCTCGGTCTTTATTCCCAATGCCAAAGAAGCAGCTGCTGCGACAATCAGTATGATCAAAGTAAGATCTTGAGAAGCTTCCCATACAAACCTCTGTTGTACATGAGTAAACAAAAAAATAATAATATTTAGATATTAATTAACTGGAATAGCCCCACAGACTGAACCGGAAAACCTCAGCCTAATGGAAGCTGCTAAAAAAGCAAATATTTAAAGTATTAATACCCAGAAACTCCTCCCTTTCTTCTGGGGGTATGTGTTTGATCCAAAAGCAGATTTCCTTTTCGATATGTCTTCATCATCCCCATGTATACCTTTCTCCAAGTTCGTTTTCAACAGGCCAGATAAACCTTTGACCTGATGAAATGAAACAGAGAATAAGTCATATGGCTGGGAAATAAGCGCCGCGTAATAACTGAGCTAAAGCAAAGACACACCCCTCCAAGTTCTTGTAGAGCTCCTATATTTTGATCCCTTGATATCGATACAATTTGCTCCTGTCCAATACCAAAATCACCACCTCCAGGAGAGGGAGGTGAACTTGAAATTCCTAAAAGAAATAAACATCAGCCAACTACATAAAACAAAAGATATAAAATGGCAACCGTTTAATCTCTACGACACTGCCAGAGAACAGATACATGCTTCACACAACAGAATGAAGGAAAGAAAATTACCATTTACGCGGCTAGCAGCTGCTTTAAAAAGGTGTGCAGCCTAAGGAAGCAAACAGCATCAATTAGAAAACCGCCTAAGAGTTTTACATACAAGTCAAAATTGACAAGCAAAAAAAGCCTATGTATATACTCTAATAGCTTGGGCATGCGCTCTCATCTTCCTCAGCATCCGTTTCTTGTCTTCCTCCCTTTTCAAATCCAGAGTATAACGGAACCGACGAGACGCATTAAGCACAAGCGCCGCTTGCTACAATTTCGCAGAATGTTAAGAGGATTCAAAAACAAAAAAAAAAAAAAAGAATCTTAAACAGATCAAACAAATGCACTTACCCTCCAACGGCGCAGACGCTCAACGGGAGCATTCTTAGTACTGGTAATGTCGAAGGGACTATCTTCTTCATACTCAGTGAAGCTGCTCGTCCCAGCCTCCACGTCCTTATTATCTTCCCCTCCTCGTGGAGAGTTGTTGAACTGTCCTTGTCCACTCATCGCTACAGTCGCAGGAGAGATAACACCGATGATACGCTCTTCTTTAAGCTAGAGGGAAACAAAAAAAAACGTAACAAACACATTCAAAATTTAGAAACAGTTCTTCGCCTTGTGAGATCTATAAATCTCAATCTAGCTCAGAAAACCTCACGAAGATTCACAGATTAAACAAATCTCGTTGTGAACGACACGTCACACTTACTCACCAGCAGCACCGATAACGAAACGGAGAACAATCGAAAATCACAGAAACGAAAATTTTCCCGGAAATTCGAAATTCAAATCGAGGAGGAGAATCTGATTCAGTGAGATAAGGAACAGTCCAACAAACGTGCAGGAGGATAACATCGTGAATCGCGCCAGAGCGAATCCGAATAAACAAACAAACACACGAAAAAGGCTAAAAGGAAAGAGAAAAACATAAAATCTCAGAGGAAAAAAGTAAAATATACGTTTTCTATGCTGCTTACCTGAATTATCGGCGGCAGAAGGGAAAGTGGAGAGAGGAGTTTCTCAGCAGCTTCCCTCTGGTTTCTTTTGATTCTCTGCTAAAATTGATTTTTTCCGTCACTTTCTCGAGAGAAACTTCCTGGAAGTAGCATTGGACTGGTCACACTCCGGGTCCTCGTGAAACTAATTTAAAATTTTTAAAAACAATTAAAAGTTATATTCCTTTATTTCCATTTATTAGGTCATTTATGGTTATGCTGCTTCCTTTCTAAACATCAAATTTTAACTAATTCAAATGTAAAGGACAGTTTCGTTCATAACTTTAATTAATTAAACTAAAATGTTTTGAAATTAAGTTACCAAAAATGAGTATTAACATTATTATACAGACTAAGAGTGACTAAAATGAGTATTAAAATTAATATTCTCTTAAGCTTCCGAATGGCGAATGGAAAAAGCGGATCAAGCGGATCGAATTGAACAAAAGTGGATCAAGCGGATTGAGTCGTACGAGTGGTATAAGTGTAGATCTAGCGGATCTAACAGTTCAAACATATGTTTGAATATTGATAGTGGATAAAAAGTGGTCCAAAGTACGGTACAAGTTTAAATTTATAATATTATTTATTTTCATATTTAAATGAGTTATTTTTTAAAAAATACTTTATAAGTAAATAAAAAATTCTTCACAGTATAATAGAAATTATTTTTAAACATATATATATTATTCTTTTGAGTTTTAAATAAAATATGTATCTAATTTTGGATAATTTAAAATAACTACATTTTGATAAAAGGTCATGTAAAATCAAATTTAAAATTATTTTTCAAAGAATTAAATTTTAATTTACTTTTCTAATTAAATTAAATATTTCCAAAATAATTATTTTTGAATTAATTAAAGATTATAAATAAATAAATAAAATATATTTTCATAACTAACTCAAACTATCTCCTCATTGGATTTTTTGATTCTATTATATAAACTGTTATAGATACCAACTATATATCAACGTGTAAATTTTATATTGGTGTGAATTATTAATTTGGTATATTTAGTATTACGAAAATATTATTTACTTAATTACTTAACTGTAAATATTAGTTTAGTTTGTTATTTTATTTGCTAATTGGATAGAAGTAATTATATAAAGATATGAATAACCTATATATAGATTATTAAATAATAACATACAATTATCTTATGTCTAAGAATTATATACAGTACAAGTGGATAGACTGAACTATTTGTAAATAAGGGTGGATGAAATTTTTCGGTATTTGTGATTTGTTTCGTATGTCACGGATATCTAATTTTTCGATTTGATTTACTTCGAAAAAATACGGATATTCGGAAAAACGAATATCTGAAAAATAAATAGATATTTGCGGGTATTACGAATACTTACGGGTATCTCATCTGTTTTGATTAATACAGATAATCTTAAAAATTTGATACAAAATTGTTTTGTAAATATTGTTTTGCATGATATAAAAGATAAAAAATTAAAAGAAGTAGTGAATCTACATATTTTGTAAAATGTTTAAACTTAATTAATAATTGTAATAATACAAAACTTAAGAAAAAAATTATAATTGTCATAAATTTTTCTCTTCCTTTTATGTAATACTATTACATAAATAATATTGTTGAATAGAATTTGTTAAATCATATGTTAGAATAATAATTATAAATTTTATACATTTAAAACTTTAAATATAATCAAGATATACATGTATTTATATATTGCCGGATCGAATCAGATATCCGCTTTCCAAAATTTTAGTATTTGTGATTTGCCTCGATTTTAACGGATACTGATTTTTAGTATTTGTTTTGCTTCGAAAGTTTACGGATATCTGAAATTTTTGGATCGAATCGAATCAAATTTAACGGATAAAATACCTAACCCTACTTGTGGTCCTAGAAACAATAATTTAAAAAAAAAAAACAGTTTAGACACACAAGCACAACATTTTTGTTGAATGGTGAAGGAAAAAGTGGATGCTACACATATGTGTCCTCCATTAATTATCCATCTCCCACTCAAAACCTTAGAAAGTATTGCTAAGCTACCAAATCGCATTAAACACGCTGTTTCGGTATAGTTGATTATGTTTGAAAAGGCTTGTTGTATATTTGGTTTTGGTGTACTGCCTTTAACAAACAAAAGTTGGTCTACTAAATAACAACTTTGTGAATTAAAAAAAAAACATGATAATAGCATTTTGCATGCTAGACGTATTGTGTGAGTCGTTTAATATAAACTCACCGAACAAAAAATACTCCCACTTGTGGAAATATATTTTCAAAAACTAACAAAGATAGAATGTTACAGGGATGACCACAATTACACAACCAAAATAGTAGTATCTTAGTGATTAAATATTTGGAGTATGGTATAAACTTATCTGATTTTTTTTGGAAATTAAATTGCTGCTATTTGGTCAGTTTGGGTTTGAAATTCGGCTCAGCAGTTTACATGTATTCCAATAAACATATAATCTAGCTAATTTTTGTACTAGTTGGAATGCATTTTAAATTCGGAGCAGGTAATATAATATTTAATCTACTTTATAGCATTAAATGTGTCTGTTTCGGATGCGATTGATCAACCGATAAGACATAAAAAAAAGTCAATATGCAGTTTCTTTTCCATCTTCACTGTCACTGGAGAACATTTATCATGGCGTAATCCGTAAGGTGTGATCTACACCAAACTCATAGTTATTATTTATACTTAACTGACAATCTATGGATAATAATCGATGTTAAACTAATTGTCAAGAGAAATAAACAAAATGAATATTCACGTTGAAAATACATTTTGCGGAAAGCTATGAACAAGTAAAGACCGTCATTTCCTCCTCGTGACGTACTAATGTTCTAAATTCTGCCTACATCATTTTGACTCACGAGATACATTCATTATATTAATGGAGACAGTATTATGTTATGGTTTGAGAACGAAATCTCTTTTTCGAAAAGTTTCCTGCCAATGTTTTGTTTTTTTAAGTATTTGATTTCAAGTGGGGGGAGGTTTCAATAAAGAAAAAAAATTCAGTCAAAATTTCACACTCGTAGTGTATTATGTATACTCATGTGGAGCAGCATTGAAAGACATTAATGTCCATGTGAGATTTCTATAAAATAATTATTCATTATACGATGATCATTACATTCGTCCATATAGATCAATTGTTAATTATAGTTATAGATTCACCTTGCTTCTTACATCAACTAGGAATGTCTATGATTTCTATGAGAGGACATATTCTTCACATAAATAAAAAAGTGCTGAAACTTGGAACTTGGAAGGTCAAAAGAAATCTAATCACTAGTAAGATTAATAAAGATTAACAGGAAGGGAGAATGAGTCAAAGTCAGATTCCGTCGGCACCGTCGGGGCAATCAGACGCCATGCATGCTTTAGGTTCGACGAAGCCGTCATTTTTCTCTTACAATTTTATTTTTATATTTTACCTTTCGGCTAAATAAAATTACGTTGATAAATGTCTTTTTTTTTTAACTTACGTTGATAAATGTCTTAAAATTCTCCTTTAATTAAAACATAGATATGTATTAATCTGGACCTTAGAATATTGTAAAAATCTGTAATAAAAATAATTTGCGATAAACGATAAACGTGCGACATATATTTAGTTATCTAGAAAGTAAAAAAGAAAGTAAAAAAGAAAGTAAAAAAGAAGAAGATATAGTTAGCAATATGTAGAAAGATTTTTACCAAAAAATATATGTAGAAAAGGATATAATGTTTTGGTAAGTTTTCAGATCTCATGTAATCAATAATTATTTGTATACAATTATCCAACGACATGATTTTTCTAATCTTGCATAATAATCTGAAACATGAAACTAATTGATAACAGATTTCCTATCATCGGAACCAAACATGTGAAAATCAAGTTGTCATGTGTACAGTGTACACCATGTACCAAAGCAAATGGTAACAAATTATTCAACCACCACGGTGAACATATTCACCATCCATAGTCTTTATCAAAAATGAGGTAGAAATTGACATAATTTTTCAAAACAATGTACGTAAAAGAAAATGATTAATGGATACGTAACCTAGTGTTTCGAAAAATAGGATAAGTAACCTATTTTCGAAAAAGATCAATATGAAAGGATTTCACTAGAAAATAAATAACATGGATACCCAATAAGTTAGATAGAGAATCATAAAAACTGAATACTGTGACACCGAGGCACTGAATGCATGCATGGAACGAACGTTGGACAACTCATCAAATCATAAGAATCCATCGTTCCATGTTCACTAAGAATTGATTTATATCGTAATACTATCATATACGGATTTACAAATACTAAGAATTTCGAATTCAAAAATTTATAGTATTTTCAAATTCAATCGATGTGTGTATATGTAAGTACAGTATAGAAATTTGTTTTAGTGATAGTTAATTAACTACTCACTAATTTCAGTCAAACTCAAACATAATAAAACTTCTGGAACCTAACATACATTGTTCGGGCAGGTGGCCAGTAGACTTGCATATTCTAGTTATTTTGCTCCAAAAATATAATTTAAATTATATATATGTATATCTATTTTTAAAAAATTATATTTTCTTGGCTTCTAGCGTTTATAAGTATTCAAAATTCTCGGTTATGTTTTGATTACCTTCTTAAATGGTGTTATATGGTCGAAGCATTATTTTATTAAGTTATAAAGAGAGGAAAATAGGCTAAGTAGCTAGTCAAATAATGTTTTGCGATCATATTCAGATCAATAATGATGGAATTGGAATTAACTGGCATGTAGTACCATCTAGGCATGTGAAGGAAATTTCTCGGAAAGCACACTACACTTGCTCTTGAATGTGACTCCTTACTCATATATGCTTATTATATATACTTATAAGACTTACACATAACTCTTCTTTTACGTCCTCTCATAAGTACTAATCTTTGTAAGACTATCGAGTTGAAGAGTCTGAGTCTACCGTTTGAGTGATCCCAAAGTGAGGCTAATAGTCATTTTCATATGTTGGTACACCAACTTATGACATGTTGTACCACTTGAAGGAAAATAGATTCACCTTTCTGCTCTCATACGCATCAATGATATTATGCTAATTAAATTTCAACACTACAAAGATTTACCGACTCTATTTTAGATTTCAAGATTCTATAACTGCATGAAAGTTAAAAGAGAATATGTTGATGATGGAACAAAATGAATGAATGAATGAACGAGAGAGAGGCTCAGAAAATTCAATGAAATGTTTTAACAAAAACAAATAAATGAAATGTGAGTACAATGGCTGCCAAAGCAAGGAACTAAAAAGTACCCAAAAAAGGAAGCAAAGGACTAGTAGATGTTATTAGATAGGCGTAGGCCTATACTCCATAGGCTCAGTAGAATTTGGAAAAATATCACGTCAGAAGATGAATACTTATTGGGCAAGAGATGGGCCATAAAAAACTAGATGTTATTAGATTGGCCTATAGGCCCAATGCCTCGGTACGAGTCTATTCCTTTGAATCCTCTGGGAAATCAGTGCATGAAAGAAAGATTTTGACAGATGCACACATAGACAAAAGGTTGTTGCACAAAAACAAAAGAAACATTCAGGAGATCATTAACAATGAAAAATAAGAAACACAGACTCGAAATCGGATCAGCATTATCGTCGAATCAGAGTCGTTGTTAAATATTGCTTGCAAATATCAAATCAAAACCAAATTTCTTTGATTTAGTTCTGCGTGTAATCTTTTGTACGTCTATCTATTTTCTCTACTTTGGTTAAGCTGTATTTACTTCGAAACGAGAGAAAAAAAAAACTCACTACACAATAAAACCTAGTTTGATTTTATTCAAAATAAGTTTGGTTAGCTTGACCTACAAGGTGGAAAAAGAAAATAAGAAGCAGACGTCATTCCGGTAAAACAGATTACTCCTGGTAAACTGGATTGTTAATTTTTATAATTGAATGATGCCGAATGACTTCATTAATTCCATAATTTTTTCACCATTTAACTTGAATGAAATAGAATTACTATATACTATTTTAAAACTAATTCCATTCATTTTATCTAATCCATTTTATCCCATTAATTCCAATTCATGGTTACCATCTACAGCTATACTATAAAAATCTTGTGATTCAGCAATTTCTGTCATAAATGATGTGAAATGTCTGATTAATGTTTTCAAAATCTATTGTTTTGCTATTTCAAATATATTTAAATGTAGATTTATAATCATGTGATTCTGCAATTTCTATCATAAATGATGTGAAAAGTCGATTAATGTAGTATTCAAATGCTTAAGTCGATTATATATATATATATACATGTCATTCCAATTGACTTTTTTTTTTTCTTTTGTCAAAACTACATATAATTTGTTTTGCATTTTTATCATTCTGTGGGATTTGTTTAACCTTTAAAACAGTCACGATTACGCAAAGACAAGAATGAAAAAAACCCTACTTATTAGCTATAGACTTCTAGCATCATTTATCATCCAATCGTGGTAATTCATTTTGACCATAAGAGCAACACCGACGAAAATATCTCAAAACAGTTTCTAATCTTAATAATAATAGTAATTTAATCATGCATAATTTTTTTAAATAAATTTTAATTCTTTTTAGAAAACAAACCATTCAGAAGTTGACAAATGTTAAAAGAATATCCGAAGGGTTTTTTAGAGGATTTTAAGAAATGCATCATAATTTACTGTTCCTTTACCAATATTTGAATATATTTTTTTTTGCTTTAAGAGTCTATTTGTAATATCTTTGTTGGACCTGCTCTAAGGACATCTACAACCCAACTCTATTTTTTTCTATAAAATAGAGTAAAAGTGAATATGAAATAACAAATGCTCCAATCCAACTTTATATCTCACTCAATTTTGAAGTTTACTTCATAAATAGAGTAATTTTTTTTTGTTAGTGACTCTATTATGGAGTAAAAATAGAGTATGATTGAAACACTTTTACTCCTTATCTACTTTTACTCAATTCTAGAGAAAAAAATGGAGTTTTACAATGGAAATGATCTAGAGTAGGACTGTGAGTTCACCGTCCGAGTTGATCGAAAGACATAAAGTGATCGTGTGGTTGGTGATTGTGATTTTGTCATTTGGCGAAAGGTGATTGCGGTTTGTTAAGGTAATTGTACGTGTAACAAAAGTATAACACTTCATAATTTGGAATATTTTTTTCTTTACTCGAAATAATACAGAAGTACATATATCAACGGACCGCATCAAGGGAAAAAACATAAATAGAGAGTGATAGACTGTGTAAGCTTGGCTTTTGGGGCATTCAAAAGACATGAGAGTATCAAGCGACAATGACTTGAGGTTGAATATCAAACCTTTATCTACTCCCCAACACATCTAACTTTCATCAATTTGATATAAATTGAAAACCTTTGAGACAATAGAAAAAAAGAAAAAAAAAACACTAGTCGATATTATAAAATTGAATTCATACATTCATGTATAGTTTATGAAAGTAGAATAATTAAAACCGAAAACCTACGTTTGAAAAGAATTATATTGTAATGTTCTCAAAAAATTATGTTGTTGTTACAATTATGTCACATAATAGAATTTATGTGTGTGAATTCGATATGTGATAAGATATGGCACTGTACGCACGTCCCGAATCTGAAGAAAGAGATAGGAGAAGACTGAGAGAGAGTTTTTTGGGCTTATCCACCAGCAAGTAGATGATAAGTGACATCCAAACACTTGTCCACCTGTTCTTGCTCTGTCCCTTTAATCATGTACATGCGATTCCAGAAAATTATTATTTTTGTATAAATCGATCAATTTGTACGACTTCTTCCAATATGATTCTCTTATTAAATATAATATCTATCTAGAGATCTTACCCAAAATCATTGATATGAAAATAAATTAAAATCTTACCTAAATGATACAGATACGGAAAGTTTCAATATGTGCATCTAATGCAGACGTTGAAATGTATATACAGTTCTGGATATCTATCAAGTGTATCAAACAAAGAATAAACTTACATTTATATACAGTTTAGGTATTGACTTATTAGTAATCCATTAAAGTTAAAGTGAATAGAAGAGTTGAAAATGTTTGAAGATGAATAAAAACAGTTGACATTGTATCAGCTAGAGAGAGTAAATATTTTAAAAAGAGATATACTTGGATGGTTTCATTCTGCAAATCTAAAGGGCAACTCGGACTTGATACTTCCCAAATTCAAGCCATTCTAATAGTTCATCAGTGTTCTTCTTTAGCGTTCCTCACGTTAGATCGGTATATAATCTTATTTTCTATTTAAGAGTTTGTATTAGAACCGTAATCTAGCTCTGATATAAATTGAAGTGATCCGACTTGGTTTTTCTTATTGCAGGTAAAACCATGGATTGCCTTATCTGCAATTCAGTAAGGCAAGAAACGTCTAGAATAATAAATGTTCGAATCCTATTTAATTTTCCACTTCATATAATATAATAAAAATAAGTTCATTATATAAATAGAATAATGCACTTTTTCTTACTCTATTTTTTGTTATAAAGTAAAATAAAATTGAGTAAAACTCAGTTCAATATGGAATTACTCTATTTTGAAAGAAAAAAATAGAATAATACATTGAAATGCTATATTATGTAATCTGTTTTTTTTTTTATCTTTGATATTTCTTTGGTTATGTATATGATTGTATTTATAGAGCATCAACAGATATCTAACATATTTACATCAACAACTTTTAATACAGGTTACATATATGCTGAGCACTTATTATCTGTTATCTAGATCAGCATATACACATGTACTTACTGTTTGTTGACATAGAATGAACTAACCTAGTTTTAGTAGAGCGGACTGTGTGAAAAGTAATACAGAAGAAGTTGTGTTTCTTTAAACTTTAAATTCGGTTTTGATATACAACACATGTTTAAGTGACATTTGGTTTCAAATTTCGGTTTTGAAATAGAATCACATGTTTAATGTCTAATACTACGAACAAAAGGATACAACTTTCCATATGTTTTTTTTTTTGGTAAAAACTTTCCATATGTTTAAAGTTAATTCAACTTTAATGGAATTCTTTTTGCTTCTACATCGACTGTCATCACTAGCTACGTTCTTAGATATGAACTTTATTCTTTTCTTGGTTTATGATGATGGCTCCGAACAAAATGGAATCAAAGTAAAAGATACTCGAATATACAACGGATCCGACTAATCAATAAGAAGATTCATTTCTACACCTTTTAGTGGACACACAAATTTATTCTCTAAAGTAAGTGAACGTTAGAGACACAGGATTTGTATCGGAACTCTTAGGACCACAACAATTTATTTTTTGTTTTGTCTATATCATGTCAGGCCAGCTAAGACGTTACAGACTTACAGCAAAACTTTGGCCTCATTCATATACAGAAACCCTCTTATCAATCACTCAAATATATTGGTGATCTTCAATTATTTATCTAATATTTTTTCTGTTGAACTTTGCGGTAAAGATGAAAACAAGATGCTCGAATTTCATATTTTATATTTCACATTCAATCAGTAATTTTTAATCATATTTTTAAAAGCACGGTGTTCAATTTTTATCTATGCTTCCATGTGTTACTTCTGTTTGTTGATATGCGTTGAACACATACGAAGATAAGATCTAAAAATGCCTATGAGTTATTTTAATCATTGAAATGAACAAAAAGAATAGCAATATCAGTTAAGAATGACAATCTTTATTTAAACAAAGCTGAACCCACAAAATTATTTACATAGAACAAAAACTCAATGAACTTAGCCAATGTCACCACCATGAGGAGTGTTTATAGCAATCCAGATATTACAGGGGAAAATCTGCAAAAACCTCAACATCGAGAGGAGCAAAACAAACAAATAAAATAAATAAGAAAACAGTTCCCTTCGTTTCCCCTCTGCTTCTTTTCTTCATTTTGCTGCTCAGTTTCTTTCAATAATACAAGACGAGACGACGATCGCAGGACGAACAAGAGTACTTGCGTTTAACCTTGAAACATAGTGGTAAGAAACAGAACAACCACTTTGTCTCGATATCTACCGCCGATACTTTTCCGCCGCAGTATGGACACACACCCGGTGCTTGTTGACGACCAAGCTCTGTCTTCTCCTCGTGATAAACAAACTCCAAACACATTTTCGCTTGTTTGTTATATTGCTTATGGACTTGTCTTTGTTTCTTTCTAGTACGTTTGCTAGGAAAAAAAAATCTGGAAATGTGAAGAACAAGAGAAGAGAATATTAATACCAGAAAAGGGAGAATATTATAAAGTGTGAAGATGTTTTCTTTTGTTCCACAAGGACTTTGCTGTAGGGTTTAGCAGTACAATGACAATGAATATATAGAGGATGGAAGGAGGATTACGTGGTATATTCACCAAAGGTATATGTACAAATAATTTATATTTATTTATTTATTTATAATGAATGTATAAATAATTAAGTCATATTCTACAAAAATCTTGAGTCTTGGTCTCAAATCAATATTTAATTGACAGCTGCTTTCACGAAATATAGGCCATGTATTTTCCTAACATAAATACAGATTTTTAAGAGATAGGAACAAAACTTAAGTCGACGAAAGAAACAAGTTTAGTCTCATCTCAGGTTTCAAAAATAAGTAAACCAGATTCAACATGAATCCAGAGAACTCATTAATCACATGACAAGAACTCAGCTCTATGTGTTGTCGTGTTGGAACAACATATGCAATTCGTTATCATACTTATCATGCATTGTAAACAGAAAGTTAATAGTTCCAACTCGTTCTAGTCCAAAGAGATGTAAACAAGCACAAGCCAAACACAACATAGTTAGTGCGTATATGTAACATGATAAAGTTAGTAATTAGCGTTAATTGTAGCAGAAAGACCAGATCCGTGTGTCTTGTCTATTCTTCTTCAGTTATATCTACTGCAACTGCAAGACACATCTATCCTGGATTACCATCCATGGTTTTCCTTATATTATCGTTCTGTGATCATGTCAACACCTGAAAAAGAAAAAGGTTCTTTTTCTTCTTTTTTGGCAGATAGTAGTTGCAATCTCAAAGGCCTACTACACTCACTGCTTTTGAGTATAACGCAATTTAGGTTAATAGAGAATAATGTAACCAAAGTTCTATTAGAAGAAGATAATCTTAAAGAAGAAAATAGTAAGGGTATTCAATTGCACTAATGCAGTACATCACACAATCAACCTATGTACAATAACTTGAAGATTTATACGATTTTAGTAGAAGAACATAACTGAAAACATCAGTTTTTTTTTATCAAATCTTATTAAAGATAATGAAATGAAAAAGGTAACGATATTAAAAAAACAATAAACAGCAGCACATTCTATCATGAAGCAAGGCAACTTTACACAAAGAACACTGCGGTAAGCTCCACTTTTCTTGGGTCATAAGTTATGACTCATAACTAATTTCTTCTTCTTACAAAAAACAATATATCTAACCTATATTAAAAGGAGAATAAGATACATGGAGAGGGTGTCCACGTTTGCAAAAAAATCGTCCAATAGAAGGAGAGTTTTTCGCCACGTCAGATGGGTTTGAAAGTATGGGCTTCGTTGCAAAGTTTATATGCTATTAACTTTGGGCCATCTAATCATGTTGGGCTTGAATTCTTTTTGCCCAGATCGACAGATGAAAAAAACAAGCCGACGCAGGAACTCGGCGTCTTCCTCTCCACCCCTTCGTTTTCTCCGATTTGAAAACTTGAAGAATGAGTTCAGATCGATCCACTTCTGCACAATCAATACTACGGTTTACTTCGATCAATCAATTTCTCCTTTATGATTTCGTTTCAGCTCCCTATTTTCCTCCTTTATATACTCATCTTCTAATCTTTTTACAAATCAAAACCCTATAACCTCTCTAAAGACAATATATACTATGAGTTGATTTCGAAACTTTGATAGATTCTAATGTACTATATATAATCTCTCTTTATATACTATGATCTCTCGCATGATGATGGTTTCACACATATGGAGTTGATTTTGAAACTTTGATTGTTATTGCAGGATGTGGAATATTCCAGAGTCTAACGAGATGGCTCGACCATCCGTGACAGAAGCTGCAAGGTTGAAGCTTATCTCCGAAGGCTGCGGTCCTAAAACCGTAAGTGTCATGACTCATGTGATCCTTTTGTTTCAGTTTGTAGAAGACTTCATAAAATGATCTGATTGGTTTTAATCTTTTTAGCTTTACCAGAAAGAAGTGAAACGCGATCCACAGGCTTTGTTTGGAGAAGTCTCTAAGACTCATAACGCTATACAGTAAGATTAAAGAAACTTAAGCAAATTACAGAATCTTCTAACACTTAATTGTCTCCGTGTTTTACAACCGTTTCTTTTTGTTTTACTACAGAACATTGGATAAGACCATTTCAAGCTTAGAGATGGAGTTAGCCGCAGCAAGATCAGCTCAGGAGTCTCTAACGAATGGTGCTCCTGTTTCTAATGATGTGGAGAACAATAAGCAATTACAAGGGAAGAAAAGAAAATATTTGATGGTTGTAGGGATTAATACTGCTTTTAGTAGCCGAAAGAGAAGAGATTCTATTCGATCGACTTGGATGCCTCAAGGTTCCAAACAACACTTTCTAGCTTTTATTAAATCTTCAAAGTTGTTGATACCAATATGGTTGCTTCATGTCGAAAATACTACTTGTAGGTGAAAAAGAAAGAAGCTGGAGGAAGAAAAGGAAATTATTATCAGGTTTGTGATTGGTCATAGGTAAGAGTTTAAACACTTTAATTTTCTTTTATCAGCTAAACACTTTAATATAATATTAGTTAGTGGAACCAATCACTACGTTCTTAGTTTTTGAGATGAATCTCTGTATATCTGATGTTGTTTGTCATTGGTCCTTTTGTGATATCGGACACCTTTTATTACATGTCTATGAAATAATAAGTTTTCCAGAACAAAAAATCTAAAACTAAATTGTTCTTCTTTCACATAATGATAATATTTTATAAGAAATACAAGCTAATACTCTATGTGTTCCCTGACCCTGAAAAGCTTGAACTAATAAAATGTTCTTTTTTCAAACACATTAATAATCTACTTCGTTAATTTGACTGAATAAAAATGTCAAGTTTTTCTATATAATCAACTACTTCCTTTCATTTTTTCCTGGGAAAAGAATAAAATATATGTTAGAGAATTATTATATCTTTTGACACATTAATAATCTACTTCGTGAATTTGACTGAATAAAAATGTCAAGTTTCCTATATAATTAACTACTTCCTTTCATTTTTCCTGGGAAAAGAAATAAAATATATGTTAGAGAATTATTATATCTTCCACCACTTACTAGATTTTAATTGTTCTTTATTCAACACTATCTTAAGATAAGTCAAAACAAATCCATACAGCTAATGAATAACCAATAGTCGACCAAAAAATAACAACCAATAATAAAAATATTACGTTAAATATTATAACTAATCATTTCACTGTTAGAAAATAGATATTAACTGATTTTAAAATTAAAAATTTAAATTATTTTTGAATGTAGCATTTTCTCATAAAAACAAATAAACAAGATATATGTGTGACAAAATCATAGATAACTATTAAAATAACTCTTTAATCAGCTTGCTCACCATACTAAACATATTATTTGATATCAATTTTTCAAATTTGTGTAGTTTATTATATTCTAAATGTATATACAATATATATACTAAAATGTTAAAAATAAAATTGAATTAAATTTATGAAAATATCCGGACATAACCATGGACAAATCTTAATTTTAAATCTTTGAATTATGTTATATTGAAGATATTTTAAAATATGTTTAATCTTTTGTTGTCAAATTTAACATAACAAAACTACCTTAAATAGAAATTATATACAAGCTACAGAGTCACAGAACCAAGGGCTAAACTAAAACCAGAATATATAACTAAACATCTAAAAAGACTAAATAAACACATAAATTGAAAAATGAAGACCAAAATAACATATATATATATATATATATATAAACATTTAGAAAAGAACAACTGAAAATTAATTAACCTTCAGAAAAAATAGAAAAAGGTGTAGACCTGAGATACACAATAGAAAAATTTTGTAATAAAAAAAAGTATAATGAACAAGTTTTACAGTATTTTCACATTTGTGTGGCTAACTATATAAGATGAAAAAACATATATTTACACAAAACTATTGAACATCAAGGAACGGAAAGGAAAATCATGTTGATAACGATCATTAATCTCGAAACTACTTGACATGTTACTTCTTATGTTCTAAAATAATATCTATTTTAAAGTTTTCACACATATTACGAAAACATATTGAATTTTGAATATATATTTATTATTTTGTGATTAGTTATTTCTCATAACTTTAAACCAATAAGAATTCAGTAAATATAATTATTATCTTTGAAGTTTATAATGTAATATTATTACATATATTATATATGTAAAATATGTATCTTTTAGAAATAATATTTTTTGTAAAACGTGGTTCATTTTAAAATAGAGAGAATATATTTTAAAAATAATTGAAATAGTGTGTGATAAATACTCGCCACAACACCATTAACAAAAATTTAGTTTAATAATCCCCTAAAAATACTTAAAATCACAAATGACAATTAAGAAAAATTAAAAATATAACATCACACCACGTACGAAGTCAATGGATTCATGGCTAAGAAGAGAAAACAACACCAAACTGATTGTGTTAGTGATGCAAGTCATTTTGTTTAATGAATTGTAAACATATTTTATAATAGCAAAATATATTGGCATAGACTAAACGTTTACTAGAAAAAAGAAGCAGAATATTAAAAATTATAAATCAATATATAGATTTAAAAATATAAAATCAAATACAACAGTCCACACAATTAGGCATGTGGATATAAACCAAAAAACCGAACCAAAATTCATAATTAACCAATCTGTTCATATATTCTAGAACCAAAACCAAAACTGAACCGAGAAAAAAATAAATACATGAATGTCTGAAAAACTGTTTATATACCTAAAATATTTACTAAATTTAGTTTTGAAATTATATAATATTCTAAAATATTACTTAACAAGTTACCTGAAGAACATATACCAAATATTTTTCATCCAAAATATTTTAAATTATCTGAATTACCCTAAAGAACCAAATTACTTGAATAATTTTATTCAAAATATTAAAATTTATAGAATTACACAATTTCTTATCCAAGTAACCAAAAATGTATTTGACCTGAATTATCTAAAATTAATCGAAACTGGAACCAAAACAGAACTAAAAGTTTATTAAATATTAGCCGATTCTTAATCATAAATGTTACACGAATCGAATTGAAAACTAAAATAACCGAACCAAATTTAATAAAGAACCATTTTTCTGTATCTTTAGAATAAAAGACACAAAAATTGAAAGAACCAAATCCATACCTTTACATAATTGTAAAAATGATAAATTAACAAATTTTAAAGACATTAACCGCGCGTAGCGCGGTGAAAACCCTAGTGTAAATAAATAACATCAGAATAAGAAATTTATACGACTCTAATAGAAATTACACACAACAATTAAGTAAAGGCAAATGCTAATCAACAAAGTAAACTTGGATTCTGTTGGGTAGACAAAGTACCCATGAATCCTTCCTCCTCGTACATCTCTCCTTGGTCAATCATCATATTTATAGGTTAATTACACTTATGCCCTCTTTCCCGCCGTTTCTGACCGTTACTAAACCGTTTGAAAAACCTCTTTTCCCCCACTCTTCCCACAAACCGTCGGCAAAATATCCACACCCTCTGCACAACATCTCCATCAATTCCGGCTCCTCGCAAGACTCCTTGATCTTCGCCACTAAGAACTTAGCTATATCTCCTTCGACAAAACGTTGAAATCAAACCGGTTCTTGATTGAATCTAGAAAACGTTCTACACATCCGGTTGAGGTTTGACTGGCCGATTTGGCTTCTTCTTCTTCTTCGGCATAAAATCTTAAGTTTAGGTCAAGAGCACTCAGCTGTCCTGAGAACTCTTTCTTAATGTTGCTTATGTCGCAAGCCACATTGTTCTTCTCCTCCTCTTCTTGGATTCTCGGATTCTTAGTCTAGATCATCGTAGGTACAGCGTCAGATTCCGGTTTCCTCTTGTGGTTAACCATTCCAGAACTCGGTTTGTGACACTTCGACAGCATTGGTATGACTAAATGTTCTTCCCTGGTCAAAATAAAGATCATTTGGCTCTTCTTCACTAGAGAAACATCCATATCTCCAGCATCGAACCGATCAACGAGGAGTTTCATGAACCGGACATCGGCTAAATCAACCCGCTCAACAAAACAAGAACCTTCTCCCGGTGTTTCAACGCCTTCTCTAGCTCCTCGCACGCTTCACTTGCCTTGGATGTTCTCAGATTAATCTTCAACATGTGATCGACTGAGCCGAAAAAAGAAGTTGTGATCGTGAGAGCTAATCCTCTCTTGGCAGTCACATCGTAAAGCCAGCATCCAAACATCTCTCCTCTTCACAGATTCTCCCATGGCTTCAATGACTCAAGGAAGAACTTCACTTTGCCATGGAATGTTCTCGTGAAGCGTTTCTGAAAATTGGGTCATTGTAACCGCATCTTCATCCGAGTTCTCTGCATCAGATGGAAATGGAGAATGACCAAGTGCAAGCGGGCTAAACTCAAATGTATACTTACGTGGCCCAATATATTTCTTGTGGATTTGGAGATAGATTGAACGGAAGATAAGTTTGGATTTCTCCGTATTTAATACTAAATATATTAATTTTAAAATTATTTTTAGACATAAGCTGCAATCATTTGTTTGTCAACATTAGCTGCACACTGTAATAAACATTTCATAATTTTATGGCTAATTGTAGCTCCACGTCGATGCTTTATATTCTAGAAGTCTAGTCATCTCATTTATGAGAATCGAAATAAGTTAGAAGTGGAAGTGTTCACTTTACAAAATAAAATATTATTACAATCCGACAATACTGGGAGTGATTAGTTGTCATTTACACCTAATATCATTGATTTATGAATGTTTTATAGATAATAGCCTAGGCTTTTAGACTGATACAGTATGCCTTTACAATCCAATATTTAACCAATTTTTATTTATTTATTGATGCACATAAAAAGTGAATGTTCAGACGTTTGAATGAATTCTTAATCATAACAATACCCAATTCATGTCATAATGTAATGTTCCATACATATGCATGGTACCAACAGAAGTATCTTGATATATCTTCATCTAGCCATGAAATTTAATTAAAATTATCCTTCTATGATCACCAAGATCATGTTGGGCCACCCAAGCCACGACTTAATAATGTAAAGACAAATTAACAGGGAACAAAACACTGTTCTGCTTTTCCTAATAACCAAAAAAAGATTCGAAACTTTGAGCTGTAATCTATATATATATATATATATATATATATATATATATATATATATCCATAGCTGGCCATATTCTGCCAAAATTTTCGTAAATCAGGTTTTAATTAATTAAATGGTTTACAGATAAACAAACAAGAACCAATACAACCAGGAAAAGAGGCCCAGCTTGGTATACGATAATTCTGGAGAACGAGAGAGCAACCCAGTTTCAACTAGTCCAAGGCAAACAGTAGTTATGACAAGAAGAGAACGTTGTTTTGTATCCAAGTTGTTGTAGAGCTAACCTTGTTTAGTGTCTTCTAGCCAATGTGTAGTTTCGGAATCATGAATTTAACGAATGAGTGTGTTAACATTAACAATATAAAAACTTAGAATATCGTATAACTCAAATAACGGCTACACTTAACCGGCCAAGTCAATACAAATAATATAGAACGAGTTAAACATTTTCCTCGTGGGGCTTTGAGTGTGGACATGTACGACACCAAATTCTCCAGTCATGTCATTTTAATTATTTAAACAACGGAATATATCCTTACAATCCACTATAATAAAATTGCTTATGCAATTCGAAATATATATTCCAACTGGTTATCATCTGACATATATATATTATTTATTTATTTTAATGATTAAGAAGTTTTGAGTCTGAAGATCTGTATAGTTTTTAGGGTGAGACAAAATTATTTTAAATTAACCCGTATTAAGAGAATAGACTCTTTCTAACGGAATCGAACATATGATCTTTTAGATTTTTACTAAATGATTCAGGAGTTTTGCCATGTAATCTAACTCCATGTTGGCGACATATATAATTTCTATGATATTTGACTCTTTTATACCTTAAATTTATAGTTGTACTATTTTGTAAGGAAACCCCATAAGACCAGTACTCGAGCATATTTGTAAAGTGAAAGAGAAAGATACCCCAATATCTGGTTTTTCTTCCTTTTGGGACAAAATAAATCATTTTTTTAAGATCTCCGAATTGAACGGTCAAGATCGTATATTATTTCAGGAGATTAAGATCCTACATATCCCACGTGCGTAAAAAACTGTATCATCTCTCTCTCTTTCAGAGTCTTTTTTTTTCTATAAAAGCCTCTCGGCCCACACTTGTTTGGAGACAGTACACTAACTCAAAAGACAGAGAGATAGATCAAAAGAAACCTTCCGTTTCAAGAAAGCATCGTTTTTGCTTTTTTGTTTGTTTGTTTGTTTGTTTGTTTGTCCGAGAATGGAAGATCTTGAAGATGAGTACAAGAATTATTGGGAAACCACAATGTTCTTCCAGAATCAAGAACTCGAATTCGACAGGTACATTTGGAACATATTAATATCTTTTTTTTTTCTTTTTGTTGTTGTTTTTTGTTTGTTTGTTAGTTGGTCATTATACATTAAATGAGATTTTGGTTTAAATGATTTAGTTGGCCGTTGGAAGAAGCGTTTTCGGGTTCCGGCGACTCGAGTTCGCCGGACGGAGCAGCAACGTCTCCGGCGTCTTCAAAGAACGTTGTCTCCGAGAGGAACCGACGGCAAAAGCTTAACCAGAGACTCTTCGCTCTCCGATCAGTCGTCCCCAATATAAGCAAGGTGTGATTCATTCCATATTAATTTTATTCAACTGTCTCTTTTGTTTGATATTTTTATCCAAAATAATTTAATGATAAGTTTCGTCACCAGCAAATATTTTCTTTGGTCAATACAAATTAAATAATCTAGTGAACTTTTCTCTTCTTTCTTGTAGAAGAAATAAAACCATAATTAAAGTTCAACCAAATTTTGATCCTCTAAAATATCAACCGAAACTAAAATATGATTTCGTAAGGATATCTTAAAGAGTCTATTAAGAATAAACAATAATAAAATATTAGAGAAAATAAGAGAGAAAATGAAAAAGTCTCTCGTATAAAAAATTCTTTTCATAAGTGTCAAATTTTGAAAAAAGTTAATATTCGTTTATGTATAAAAGTCTGTGTTGACAACCAATGTGGATGGCTAAGTACCCTAATAACATATTTTGCATACGTGTAATATGATTTGATCAGATTTGGATTTATTAAATTATGTTTTATACATGTATACACAGTTGGACAAGGCATCTATCGTCAAAGATTCGATTGACTATATGCAAAAACTTATTGATCAAGAGAAAAGATTGGAAGCAGAGATCCGAGAGCTGGAATCACGATCAATGTTGGTAGAAAATCCTACAAGAGATTACGCTCACATCAATAATTCCATGGAAAATCAGCAGCAAGATCTCTCATACAATAATGTCACTAGATCAAAGAAGTTCAGGCAGATGGATTATACTTCTGGATCATCAAATGCTAGAGCACATAATCAATCCCACATTGAAGTTCTCGAAGTAAGTAGTATGCATCTTTGTTATGTTTCTGTTTTGTATATTTAGATATAGTAAAATTGACTCCATTTTTTTATAAAATGAAAAGATGAAGGTGACGTGGATGGGAGAGAGGACAGTGGTGGTATGCATAACATGTAGCAAGAGGAGAGAAACAATGTTGCAGCTTTGTAAAGTGTTGGAGTCTTTGAATCTCAACATTGTCACTACTAACTTCTCTTCCTTCTCCTCTCGTCTCTCCACCACTTTGTTCCTCCAGGTAACTTTCTCTTTCTATATATATCTCTTTCTATTTTTACGTTTTCAGATGTGTATATTTGGCTACATTTTGTGTTAATATCTTCTTGTACGGCGATACTTTCCAAAAATAAATTAAGAGGGCGATTTTTTGACGACAAGGGTTTTGAGAAGTTTGCTCTGCAAACTAGGGCTTCTGACGGCCGTCATGGCTACGGAGGAGTCGGAAACATCGGTGACGCCGGCGGTAGACGCGTCCACCACTCAGGAAAAACATTTGTCGTATGCTAAAGCGGTGAAAAGTGGTCCATCACTCTCTGTACACGTTTTGGACATGGGGATGGTGGAGGGGAAGGAAGTTGTGCAAGTGCCAGATGACGTGATACAGGACACGGTACCTCTCTGGGATGATCTATTGGAAGGGAGATTCCTTGCTCCTGCCCCACATGTTGCAAAGATTCACATCATTGTGAATAAGATTTGGCCATTGGGAGATCAATCTATTAAGATTGATGTATTTCCTGTGAATGAAGTTACAGTAAAATTCAGGATCAAGGACATGGCTACTAGGAAGAGAATCTTGCGTAGAGGAATGTGGAATATCGCCAATATTCCAATGATCCTTTCAAAGTGGTCACCGGTAGTTGAGGAAGAAGAGGAGGAGGAGATCAAAGTAGTTCCGATGTGGATCACAATGAAAAATGTTCCTCATAAAATGTTCTCGTGGAAGGGCCTGGGTTTCATTGCCAGCGCAGTGGGTAAGCCAAAGAGATTACATCCTGATACTATTCTATGCACAAGTTTTGAAGAAGCAAAGGTGTTTGTTGAAGCTGATATGACCAAGGAGCTGCCTAAATCTCATCGCTTTAAATCAAAGCTAGGGGTTGATGCAGAGGTGGATTTTATCTATCCTTGGCTTCCCGATAAATGTAGTATCTGCACCAAATGGGGACACACTCACAAGACGTGCAAGTCAAGGGTCAAACTGTTAACAAGGCGTGATGACTCTGAACCAGCTGTTCAGAATGTTACGCTCATTACGAGTGTGACTGAGACTATCAATGTTGACAGTGCTACAAGAAACACGGGGAAAGAAGTAGCAACAGTATTAACACAGACAGATACAGCAAAAGGGGGTGCATCACCGAATAAGGTTTACAGGAAAGAAGCTCGGGATGTGGTTGCCTTCAACGAATCTTCACGAGCTGCAGAGAAGACTTCGTCTGTAACATCTCTTCCAGCTGATATCGAAGGAAATTGGAGGATGTTTCCCCATCTAAACACCGCTGGCAAGGAACTAAACCTGCGGCAGAGCACACCACTGTGATCTCACCATCACGATTTGCAATACTGTTAGAGGAAGGAAACAATGATGAACTGGAGAGGAAGGATGAATTAGAGGAGGGACACGTTTCAAATGATGTAACAGAGGAGGGATGTAGTTCAAATGAAAAGGAAAGAGAAGAAGGTGAAATCCTAGAAGCACCAGAAGAGGCCTTGAAAGAGGTATCCATAGAGGTTCCAGAAGAAGATTCTGAGGAAGATACTGGAACGGATGATCATCTAAATACGAGTGTAAGGAAGCCAGGGAAAGTAGATAAAGGTGAGCGTCTCCTTGCCCAACTATCTCGCGTTTCTCAAAACTCACATCAAATCATCAAAAAGCTAGCTGCCTTAAGCGTGAAGGAAGGACTTCCTAATGCTGTGGGTAAAAACGCAACTCCAAGAAGAAATAATATGTCGGTTTCTTCGGAATGTTCGAGGTTTCAACAAATCAGAAAAACATTCTGTAGTGAAGAAGTGGGTTCGGATCAAGGTTTTATGTTTGGAGCTACTGGAAACGCGAGTAAAAGAAGGAAGAAGTCAGAGGATTTCTAATTCAGTTTTAAAGATTGGAATCTTATATCCAATTATGAGTTCAATTCACTTGGTCAATATGGCTAGTGTGGAGACCGGAAGTTCGAGTCACACCGCTTTATAAAACTGATCAAATGATCACAGTCTCAGTTGCCATTGGTGATGACGTAGAAGAATTTTTCTTCACGGTGTTTATGCTCAGAACACGAGTTGGAGAGGAAAGAACTATGGAGTGATCTTAAAGCTCATCAAGACTCACCGATTATTCGTCGTAAGGCTTGGATAATCACCGGGATTTTAATGAGATTCTAGATGCGTAAGAACATTCGATGTATGGACTAAGAAACACACAATCCCAAGGGATGAGAGATTTTCAGGAGGTAATACATCACCGCAACCTGCTGGATCTAGCTGCTCACGGCCCTCGGTATACATGGACAAATAAAAGAGAAGAAGGTCTCATATCAAAGAAGCTTGACCGAGTTCGATAAATGATCATTGGCTTAGATCTTATCCTCAGTCTTATAGTGTTTTCGAGGCGGAGGCTGCTCGGATCATCTACGCTGTAGGGTTCATCTAAGCTCAGCTCGAATCGACCAAAAGGCCCTTCAAGTTTGTCAATGCAATTGCAGAGCTCGAAGGATTCAAGCCGCTTATGGAGAATTATCGGCAAGCCACGGACCCTATTTTCTTGTCAACATCATCACTCTACCGCTTCCAAGAAGTTAAAAGCTCTTAAACCAAAAATCGAGTTCGGCAAAGGAAAAATGGGAAACCTTTCGTAAAGTCTAAGGAGGCTTATGAAAATCTGTGTATGTATCAAGAGGAGACTATCGAAATCCATCAAGGCAAAACTTGAAAGAGAAAACAATGCATATGCACGCTGGGAACATGTTGCTCGGTTGGAGGAGGGATTTCTCAGCGAAATCAAAGTTGCATTGGCTGAAGGTAGGGGACAAAACAACAGAGTTTTTCATCGGCAGCTACAAAGAAGAAACATCAACAACTCGATCAAAGAAGTAAAATGCAGAGATGGTCGCATTGTTAAACATCCGATGAAATAAAAGCGAGGCTGAAGGTTTCTTTAAAGAGTTTCTTCAGCATCGCCAACTGATTTTGAGGGCATTGATGTGGGTAAATTGCGGAGCTTTTACCATACCGCTGTTCGGTTGATCAGCAAGAGCTCATAAGAGAGGTAACAGCGGAGGAGATCACTAAAGTACTTTTCAGTATGCCTAATGACAAATCGCCTGGGCCGATGGATTTACAATGGAGTTTTTCAAAGCTGCATGGTCTATTCTAGGGCGAATTCATCATTTCGCGAGTCTTTTTGCGGCGGGTTTCTTGCGAAAGGAGTGAATACAACAATTCTGGCCTTGATACCAAGAAAACGTGGCTCTTGAGATGAAGGACTATCGACCGATATCACTATGCAATGTTATATATAAAGTCATCTCAAAGATTTTAGCTAACAAGCTAAAGATCACGCCGGACTTTATTGCTCAATCGACAAAGATTCGTAAAAGGCCGACTTCTTATTGAGAATCTCTTGCTTGCCACAGAGCTGGTGAAAGACTACCATAAAGACACGGTCTCCTCTAGATGTGCTTTAAAGATTGATATCTCTAAAGCATTCGACTCGGTTCATGGAGTTTTCTTCAAAACATTGGAAGCTATGGACTTTCCTCCAATGTTTATTCATTGGATCTCTCTCGTATATCAACAGCATCGTTTTCGTCCAAGTTAATGGTGAGCTTCGGGTTACTTCCGTAGTACAAGAGGCCTGCGGCAAGGATGTGCCCTATCACCCTACCTCTTTGTAATCTGCATGAATGTCCTTCGGCTACTAGACAAATCGGCTAAGGATAGTAACATGGGGTATCATCCCAAATGCAAGAATCTGGGCTAACTCATCCGAGTTTTGCTGATGATATAATGGTTTTCACGGATGGTGAGTCAGATCCATAGAAAGCATTGTGGACGGTTTACATATTTTGGAAAGATCTCGGCCTTAAGATCAGCATGGAGAAAACCGCTATCTACTACGCGGGGTTGTCAAGCGGAAACAGGATTACCGGAGCGAGGTTTGAATTTCGTCGGAGAAATTGCCAGTCCGTTACTTGGGGTTACCGCTGCTAACAAAAAGATGGGGAAGGATGACTATGATATTCTTATTGATAAGATAAGAAATCGTATTACTCACCGGACGAATCGGTTCTTATCGCTGGCTGGTAGATTACAGCTGATACGCTCTGTTCTTGAGCATTGTGAACTTCGGATGGCTGGTTTTGTATTGCCCGGAGCTTGTATTAAGGAGATAAATAGTATATGTGCAGCTTTTCTTTGGTCGGGCCTGCTCAACCCGAGGAAAGCCAAGGTATCTTGGGAAATAGTCACGGAGGAAGTGTGATGGGGATTAGGTCTTCGCCACCGAAAGAAGCTAACCAAGTCAGTTGTTTAAAACTCATCCGAGGACAAGATCTTCTCAAGCATCCCTTTGGGCTCAGTGGACTAAGGAGAATCTGTTCAAGAATGATTCTTTCGGTCGATCAAAGAAACCACCACAAAAGGTTCCTGGATGTGGCGCAAGCTGGTAAAGCTCGAGACAAGGCTAAAGACTTTCACAAGATGAATGTAGGGATGGGAACAAGACATCATTTTGGTTTGACTGCTGGTCGAGTATGGGAAGGTTATACGACTTGTTTGGTGCGCACGGTAGCATTGATATGGGAGTTTCAAGGACTGCAACCGTTGCTGAGGCTTTGAGTAATCGGAGGAGAAGGAGGCATAGGGCTGATGTTCTCAATGAAGTTGAAAAATCTGTGAGGATCGAGATTGAAGCTTCTGAGAGAACCCGACATAGCACTTTGGAAACAGAGTGAAGAAAAGTATCAAGCGCTTTCAAGACAAAACAAACATGGGAACTTATTCGTAAAGAAGACCCTCCCGCTCAATGGTGGAAGAGCATCGGTATAGACATCACATTCAAATATGCTTTCCTACATTGGTTAGCGATTCAGAATAGATTATCGACGGAGATCGCATGTTGGCATGGAATGTAGGAGCCAACCCGCCTTGTATTCTCTCGTCGAATGTGATGGAGTCAAGAGACCATCTCTTTTGAATGTAGTTACTCAGCGTAAGTCCGGTCGAACCGGTGCGAGGTTTGTTGCCAAACTCGCTCTCAACTCGTGGTCGGAGCTTATGATATTGATTATGGACACTAATGGAGGTTTGCTGGAAAGGTTCCTTGTTCGCTACACATTGCAAGTTGCTGTCTCTTTCCTTTGGCGGAGAGAAATGAGAAGACATGGAAGTACACCCATATTGGCGTGCTCTTTGGTGAAGCTCATTGATGACAAGTCAAAAACAGATGTCTCTCATTGCGACAAATAGGAGACTTGAAGTATAATGGAGCATTAACATTGTGGCTTGCCACAAGATAGCTTAATTGGTCTCAGAACTAAGCTCTAGTTTTAAAATCAGTTACACTTGTTGTAAACAAAGCAGGTTTTTTTCTTTGAATAAATTTAACATATATTCAAAAAAAAAAATACATTTTGTGTTAATTAACACAAATATAGTGAAACATGAAACATATATCATTGTTTGAGGTTAAAGTTTGAACTCTATACAACGGAACCACATTTTTAAAAATGTCTTGTTTTGGTTCATACGCTTATTTTGCAGTGATCGAATTAAGTTATTGTATATTTTTTATCAAAATAAACTTATGTAATCAGTTAAGAACATTCTATGAAAAGTTGTTTAGATTGATTCTCTAATGTTAATTAGCTATAAAACTAGCTGATAGCACCTGCCGACTTTGAAATACACCGACCAAACATATGTGTCCATTTATTCGGTCACAACTATTTAGACTTTTATTTAAGCAAAAAAAAAAAAAAACTATTTAGACTTTTAAAATTTACCAAAAAAAACTATTCAGACTTTTTAGATATAAAGATGTTGAATATAGAGATATAGTAGAATAGAAATATGTTGACAAAAAAAAAAGATATAGTAGAGATATATATTTAATTTATACCATCTTAATATATTTTTCGTTTTGGTAATTTGGGAGCAAAATTGTCTCCTGACGGCACGTAGACAAGTCCTATCAATCAATCAATAATGTAAAAAGAAAATCATATGACTAAAGTAGTCTAAAAATGCTTTAGTAAAAGCGGATTCATCATTGGCTAACGAAAATTGTTTGTTCTTATTGATTAGTACAAAAAAAAAATTGTTAAAACAATCAAACTAGCTTTTTTTTTTTGTTAAATCACTATCAAATTCAAAAGGTAAAACTTTAGACGGACCCATTTAATTACCACTTTGTTCACACATGTCTCCGTTAAGTGGCCCTTAAGTCACACTATACCTTAAGTATTAACTATTTAACAATCTTGATTAAATATTTCATATCATAAATCAATAAAATAAAGCTTCAATTATTGAGGTGGCCTCGAGCCCATCACTTCTTTTTGATTTTTGCATTGACTTTTTCCGGGGGTTAGATTCTCTCAAAAGCTTACCTTAATCAAATTTGTGTGTGGAGGTCATAAGTGCATCGTGTTGCATTACGCGTCGTCGAAAACATATAGCAGCAACTGAAAAACGTGGCTATTTATAACACGCTTTTACATTTGTCTCTTTCTTCTCACCGTATCGCACGTGATTTTCAGCTTTCCCACATCACACCTTACATTAATTTTTATTTTTTATTTTTTATTTTTGCAAACTACATTAATTCTTTATCCACTAAAAATAATGAAATCAGTTGACAAGAAAAAGAAGACAATATTCACTTGTGTTACTCCAAAAATATGTCATTTTTTCATGTGTTTTAACTTCAAATGAGATGATTTCGGATATGTTTAATGTAACGTATAATATTATTTATTTATTTTACAAAGTTATAGTGTATATGTTCCATAATGTAACATATAATATTATTTATTTATTTTACAAAGTTGTCATTCCTTTCTGACAAAATTTATATATAAAAAATAAAACTAAAATATGGGGTATTCTATTCCATAAACCCTTTTTCTTTTATTTTGGGGTTTTGGTAGTTCTTATGTCAGTGACAAAAAGGTAGTTCTTATGTTTGCTATATCTAGTTTTGATAATTTCTCTGTCTATTTTTCTTATCATCAAATAGTACTAGGACTTAAAATTCTACTTTTACAGAATTGATTATAATACTATGTTGTAGGTTGAAAAACAATTACTACAAATATGAATATTTCGTGAATAAAATGAATATAATAATATTGTGTTGTGTTTTCCCACATTTATAACATTTTAGCTTTAATAATATAAATCAGGTTTAAGCAAAAAAATAATAATATAAATCAGACGCTAAAAGTACAGTAATGTAGACTATTGAGATCATCTTTCTAGTGGAAAAAAAAAAGGTCAAGGCAAAAAAAAAAGACTATTGAGAAATGGAGAGTTGGTGAAACCTTTACTCCAATCATTTTTCCTAAAGTGGATCATTTCATTTTCCAACCTGTCTTTCTCTGTCGTTTTCGAATCATATAAAACAATTATTCACCTTTTTGTTTCCACGAAAAATAATTATACTAGATTACTTATGCTTGTAGTGTATTATGTTTTCTTTATCGAATCATTTTGAAGATTAAATTCTAATAGTCAACTTATATAGAGATCTTCTGTGATCGTTAGGACTTTTTTAGTTTTGGTAAAGATTTGATATTGTTCAAATTTAAAGATTTGATTTTGTTCAAATTTTCAATAAAATGAAACCAAAACTTTTTCAAAAACCAAACTACATGGTTTCTGCTTTCAGAAAAAAAAAAACTAGATGGTTTCTATATATATAATGAAGTGTGCCAGTCAAATCAGTCCAGGATTGGAATGAATTTTTCAATGAAATATTGGTGGTTACGTAAAAAAACATAAACATCCTAAATTTAAATAAGCTAATCTGAGTTTGGACTTTCAAATTTCTATTAGAGGAAATATATCGACTGATGCGTATTTTTTTATGTGTGTTAAGATATATTAACGGGATATTATGTTATAATGTTGAATTTGCAGGCGGGTGAAGAAGAGAGGAGTACATTAGAGACAAAGATACAAATGGCAATCACAGCTTATAATAATCCAAGTTGTCTTATGAATGATTGATTAAAGACATGAGATACAACTGCTGTTGGAAAGAGGTTGAAGGCCAAGCCATTGCAACCTCTTGTGGCCATCTTTTGTGTATGTTTATGAATGACTGATTGATGAGCTTTTGAATCAAAATTTTATTTTAACGATCCTTGTATTACCTATTTTCTTGTGCTCCTTCAAGTTTGTTGCAAAACCGTTTCACAAACTTTTATCTCTAAAAAACAAGTGTTCATCTCCCATAGACTGTGAAGAAGAAGTGTAAAAAACTTAGGAGGTGGTATTGAATTTAAATATTTAATAGGTTTTGAAAGAATTCAATTGTAAACACAAATAATAGATGATAAATTATTTTAAATGATTTGATGAGGATTTTCATGCATTTAATTTTTAGTTTTGAAGGAATATAATTTAATATGATAGAAACCAATTCCTCGAATCTTAGTATAAGAAATGCACAAAGAAGGAACATAAATTCTATTGATAAAAGTAACAAAACGATAATTATTTCCATGCTATATAGATAAAGAATATCATTTTACAAATTAGAACCGAAACCCTACTAACAAAAATTAATAAAACAAATTATTTATATATAACTATATAAAGATGTGGAGATAAGAATATATCGGAATATAAAAAATTTGTTCTTCCATTGTAATATGGCGTACATCAATTGATATATTTTTGTTAACTCATCAAAATAAAATTATATTTTTAAATTAATAACGAATATTAGATTTTCAAATCTGTTGTAATTATATAAAAAATCTCTTCGAATCCTAGTTTAAATCTTAAGAAATGTTTCATAATAAGTTTTTCGTTAATATTTTTTTCAAATACAATTACGATGAAATTTACCAAAAATTGAATAACAATTATCTAATAAATTAGAAAATTAGTGTATTGGATAACAGCAAAACTTAAATTATTTTAGTAGAATGATTTCAAATACCTAATCTGATAACATAATTCATAATTGGATAACATAAGAATCCAATTTAACACTTCAATTCTTTCAAATTTATTTGAAGGTTTAAAATTGAATACCCACCTTTGTTAGTAGATTAAACAGAGAATCCTTAATCTTTCAGGCGGAGGGGGCATGAGTACAGTCAGCACCTCGGTTTAGTTCTAAGGTTTCTCGATTTGGGTTTTATCTTTGCTTTAGTCCAGGTTATTCTTATTTCTTTTATCCAGTCAATTTAATATGTACACCGTTTAACCATACCTGGTTCTGAGATGATTATATTATCTTTATATATAAAGTAGAGTTATCTTCTCTCCTGTTGCGCCACATCAGATTCCAGCTAGGAAATTCGTTGAACGACAGGCCGACACGTGTCTCGATTATCACTTCATTAACTCATGTTTTGCCGTGTTCTTAAAGTTTTTGGGCTAATAATTTCGGATGGGCTTATTCCTCTTTTTTTATTTTTTTTTTCACACAGGTACTGGCAATGTTTTGAAAACCGGACCGGACACCGACTCGGTGTAGCTACTGGTTGACTGGTTGGACCGGTTCAACCGGTCAAACCGGGTTTTCTATTTATGAAAAATTATATATATATATATATATAAAATTATATATTTATGTTACATGAACTTTATTTCTATATATAATATATATTCTCTTTCTTTTCTATAATTAACTAAATATAAATAATAAATATAAATCTAATTATATATAGTAAAAAAATTGAATAGTGAATACTATGTAAACTGAAAATGATAAAATCATATGATTTACAATTAAAATTATCATATTAATTTATTTTTACAAATAACATCTCAAATTTTATGAATATGGTAAAATAAAGTTAGTATATGAAAATCAAAAAATAGAATTTTCACATTGTTTCTTAAAAAAATAAAAAATTAATTAAATAGTGATAGTTGAATACTAATTATAAAATATTAAATTTTAGCTACTAGTAATTAAAAATATTTAATTATATATTAATTTTTAAGAACCGGGTTTTAAAATTGACCCGGGTCACCGGTTTGACCGGTTTTTAGCCGGTTTTACCGGTTTTTCATAAATCCGGGTTTTAAACCGAACCGGACTCGGCTTCTTCAGCGAGTCACGGTCGGACCGGTTCGACCGGCCGGTCCGGTCCGGTTTTCAAAACACTGGGTACTGGCCCAACCTTGAAAGAAGAACAACATCTTTTTTTTTTCACGATTTCTAGGGTCCATCTTCCCTTTCGACCTCTGACAACGGAGTTCTTAAACAGTTCATCATCTTCATCGAAACAACGCGGCCAACGTGACGATCAAAGTTCAGAAAATACCTCTTACCAGCCGAAGCGTTATAGTCTGCGCTTTCATTAAATTTGTGGCTTTTACGTTCTCATTGACTCCATTAAACCAGGACTCCACTAACTCGCATTCAAAACGACCATTGCCTTTCTCGAAGGTAACGAATCTGAACCTATAAATAAGGATGTATGTTTCGGTGAGATTCATCACTTTCTCATTCTCAATCTTTACAATCTCTATCAATGGCAAGCTCCACCTTTCTGCTTGCCGACTTAAAATCCGGTGGTTATGCTAAGGCTGTTGAAGCACGGTTTCGGAAAGGCACAAATGTGGTGAAAGGAGGCGAGCTCACAGGTTGACATGTTGTCCTTCGACGAGCAAGTGATTCCGGCGACCATTGACTACCTATTAGTACTTTTCGGGTGGACTTCGCTATTACGGCGTTACCGATTTGTCCCAGCCTTCAGGTGATTTTTGAATTTCATCTGCTTCTGATTTTTAGTATCTTAGATTGATTCGTGGATTTTTATTTGGTGCGTAGGCGACTATGATATGGATCAACAATTCCGAGTGGGTGAGAAACGGAGATTACTCTCCTTCTTACAGGTTCAAACCGAAGCTGTCAATCTTCTCCGCGGTGCCCAAACGCAGGTACACTCTATTCCATTAGAGCTTTTGAATTGTCCTTTTCGTATGTGATTTAGGGGATCTTTTCGTGTTTTGCGATTGCAGTCGAATCCGGAGAACACTGTGATCTTGACAATGGCAGGTAAGGAGTTAGAGTCTTGACTACGCCTACCTCTTATCTTGGCAAGATTCAGACCTGTATGCACAGTATGTCTCTACTCAAAAGCAATTTTGTAATTGTTGTTGTTTTGATGGATGCATCAGTTTCACTGTCTTTTTAGGCCTCGATGGGGGAGGAGGGTTTAATTTGACAGCAGCGATCCAGATGTCCCAGCTTGCTCTTCTTAGGCATTGCCAAAATAAGAATCAGCGCCAAAGAATTATTATTTTCGCTGAAAGGTACTCGCTTTCTTGCCTATTTTTCTTAAAGCTATCTGATGCTTAGGTCGAGAAGCTGTTGGAAAGAAAGGCGAACAAGTCATGGTTGAGAGTCTCTTTGGCATCTCCAAAATTACGGGAGAGCATCTCAGCTAGGTTAGTGAAAAAATTCAAATTTAAAACATCTAAGCAGTGAGTTAAGTGTCAAGAAAATTGCAACTTATAATCGAGTTTTGGCTGCAGTCCGATGAAAGGGCTCTATTATTGTGTGATATACCTAAGACCAGGGGACCACCATCGGATATACTCTCTGGCTGACTGGAATGCATTGGCATTTTGCAGGTTTGGTTACTCTCTAATCTCTCATTTAAGTAGACAACCTATGTGTGAATGCATCTTTGTAACGATTAGTATCCCTCTAATTTCTATAAACAAGCAATTTTACAGGACGGATGTTTTCTGTGAAAGAGCATGCTATGAAAAGGATAAAAAAACCTCTATGTTGAAAATTAAAGGGTAATTATTTATTTGTTTCATTGTAAACATACCAAATATGTGTAGCGTTTTCTTTTGATCTCCAGACATTGATCATCAGCTGTTAATCTGATTTTAACAGGTCGTGCTTGAAGGGATATGGAAACAAGGTTTTATGGCACTTACTGCTGTTGGTGCTACCAACATTGGATCCATTGAGGAAAAACTCTGATGATTAAATTGAAACCTTAACTCCCTAAGCCAACAACATTGCTGACGGTTGCTGTCGCAGCTTTTCATCGAACCTGAACTAATAACAGACAATCCAAAGAAGAAGCTGTTTCCTGCAGCCTCTTTGATTGTGTGGAAGAAAGCATTGGTTCGTTTATGTATATACAAACGTTAATGGTTAACCTCTATATCCTAATAAGTCATTTAGATTTTTTTTCTGAACATTGCATGCGGTTTGCTTTAGATATTCAATGGTCGAAGGGAACTGAAGTAATTTATTAAATATATTAATTTTGGTTTCAAGAAATTAGTCGACATCGATTCTATAATACCCACAATGATAAATTAAACCTTCAAATCAACTGGTAACAAACAAAAAGATTCTATCTGAACCATGTGTTCTCAAAGGTTAAATTTTCATAAGAAGATAAATGAAATTTTAGGAAACCATAAGAGGAGAAAAACTAATACTACTTTAAGCAATATCATGCCAACAAATGTTTTACATTTCGTTCACAAGAAAATAAAGAAAAGTTTAAAAATCAAAAGTGTATGAAGTCTAACCAAGAAAATAAAATCCTCCATATCACTAAAATTTTGAAAGGAAATAAAAATCAAAGATTATATATCGAATTAGAAATAATTTATATTGTTAACAATGTAAAATCTTCATTGGAAATTTTTCCTCCAATATGCTAAATCTGATGCAAAGGAATGGAAACAAGCAGGGAGTATGGAGGGGATGAGTCTCAACAGAGGAGAAGAATAGCTGAGGTGCAGCGACAACATCATTGATTCGCCTCCTCGAGACTGGATCAAATGCAACACTAATGGGTCTTTTCTCGATGTAAATCTACACGGAACTGCAGGGTGGGTTTTACGTGACAGTGTAGTGACAGTGAAGGTAACTATAAAGGATGCGCTCAAGTAATGGGAAGGAAGGTACAAAACCCTTTGGAGAGTGAACTACAAGCCCTTTTGATGGCACTACAACACTGTTGGGGTCTCGGATCCAAAAAAAAATATCACGGAAAGAGACACTAAAAAAAAGCTGTTGACGTATTAAACAACAAAATGCTACTCTTTGGACGAAGGAGATCAAATGGTGGTCGACTAAGTTTGAAGCAGTTTCATTCTGTTGAACTAAGAGGGAGGCAAACAAAGTAGCAGATCGATTAGCAACATATCACTAATCTTCTTCATGAAAATCATGGACTCTCGATTGCATAGTAATAATAAACATAGATGTTATAAAAAATTAAAATTTATTTTTAAATTTTTGATATAATATAAGATTGTAGAATGTTTTTACTGGAAATAAAAAATATGAAAATAATGTTTTGAATCATAATGTTGGACCGAGATATACTCAAAATTCACACAAACCCTCAAACGGATACATTACTACTTAATGTTTCAAACGAAATATAAAAATAAAAGATTAAGTTAGAAAATATATACAATTTTATTTTCAATAACAATGTAATAACCTGATTGGTATTTTGAAAAGATAGTAATTGAAAAAACAAAATAAAATTTAATAATAAAAATTAAATTGTACATATCTATTGAGAATATCTTAAATATCTTTTTACACTGAGTTTTAATCCGTACCTATATTTTAACTATAATTAGATTGCAATATATTGTTTTATGTTTATAGTTTAACAAATGATATAGTAGATAGTAATTTTTTCGTAGAGGTTACAAAAACAATTCATAGAAGTTTTAGTGTATTAACTCATACAACATTTCTAAAAGTTTTTTTTATTTGCTTCCTTAGGAAATTTATTTTGGAATAAGAGATATAATTTATTTATATTTTTTAAAAATTAACAAATATATAATTTCTAAAAAGAAGAAATAGTAAAATTTGTAGTAGAAATATTAAATATTATAATGTAAAATAAACTGAAATATATTAAAATTATATTATTTCGTTCATTTGCATATCCGCCCGTAGGGCGGGTCCGACCCTAGTATCAATATATAATCATCGTTCTTCGAGTCTACAAAGAATTTACATTTGCTCAATTATTTCGCATCTGTGTTGAAAATCAAAATTTAAGTTTTAAAGTCTTGGATTGGAGTCTGGATACTGGGAGCTGAGACTTCGGATCTGAAGATTAATGATGCGCCAGGCCATGGAAAATTGTCTTGCTACCAGCAAAAATTCACAAGTCAAAGGGATTGGTGATGTCTACGACCGCAGGTTAGCGTTTAGCATGTCGTCCTTCTAAATGCTTTATATGTTTTTTTTTGTCAAAGGGTTTTCATCAGCTTTATCGATAAACAATGTATTTGACCATAGTATCAGCCCTGCAGTACCGGCGAGAACTAACAGCTTCCGTTCTGGTTCTACTTCGCCTAAGTCTCCCCACTTATGATTACACCACAGAGTTACTGGGAAGAGAATTGGAGAGTTCTTACCGCTGAGGAAGAGAAGAAGAGTCCTTCAACACCACAGAAGAAAAAGACACCACATGGTTCAAGGTGAAAAGACTCTAAGCCTACACTTAAAGCGAAGACAGAAAGCAAAGGTCATGTATCATCAGTGGCACGTAACTTGCTGGAAGATTTTTACAATGATGAAGATATCTCAGTTCAAGAAACCGTGGAAGCTAATAGAGAATGAGTAGATGTTTGAATTTTATAACAATCTTCATCCACTGAACCCAAGTGCCGCTTTATCTCCCGTTTTGTTTGACTCGAAACGGCACAATGTTTTCAGTCAGACAACACGTAGTTGTTTTGTTTGAAAGGAAAACATCACGATGTTTGTTTTGTTTCAATAGATTGCAAAATAGGAACAACCTTCCTAGAGCAAGATTATTATAATTTTCAAAATCATCAAAACTGATAACTAGTGTTTCTAACTAATAGTATCTAAGAATATAATGATGTGTATAAAAAAAAATTTGAAAAAAAAATAATCTTAATGGTCCAAATTAAGGTTTGAAGTATGCCACTCTCATTATGGAGCGTCAACGCCACGTGCCTCAATAGCTGTGAATACTAGCCTATTGGTTTTCTTTGATAATGGGAAATTTTAATTTTTGTCAAAATAGCCAGCGCGTACCTGCAAAACGATGACGTATCAACATAAGTCGAGAGAGCCCATTGAATTGAATACTAGTGAGTTTCGAATTACCACATCTAGAGCTTCTCTGAGGTCCGTTGTTGTTCTAAGCCGAAAGAGAGAAAGTACGTAGCTAGCTAGCTCTCTAGAACCAACCGAGGCCAATATCAATGATCCGATCCATCTATGTTCGTGTTTGAGGTCCCTGGCTGGCTCCTCCTATAAAGAGCTCACCGCCTCCAATGTATGTATTTAGTCGAGCTTCTCCCCTTTGTTTTGTGATGATGATGATCCTTACTTATATTATACAAAGACACTGCTACTTCTCGCCAGCCACACAGATCCTGATGATGATTCTCAGATTCTGATGAATACTCTAAAAGAACCTTGGAAGTTCCATGCTCGAACACATTCAGGTACATACTCACATATTTTCATTTTGCTCACTCTTATAGATGAAAAGTTCTGATGATCTGAGACCATATGTTCAGATGATGGAGTCTGTTACCCAGCAAGAACGAGGTCAGGTCCAGGCAGGACTTATCTAAGACCAACTTGGTCGAGAAGAGACAAGTCACAGCCATGACAGCTCTCAAGGAGCTTCGGAAAATCAGTTATCTTAACCTTTTGTTGGTTCTTTTTGTTCTGCCCTGTGTATATAATATATATAGGCAATCCTATTTCTGTATTGTAAAGTATTGATTCTCAGAGCATAGAATAAATAAAGGAAGTCACCATACATTAAGTTGTTCAAGATTTAACTCTAAAGGTTAAAAAATTCTGTACTTTCACAGACAGAGAGAGTATAACATAACACTTTCTTCCTGAGTTGCTTCTGTTAAAGAAGATTCGAGAGTCTAATCTACGTTGTGGAAGCCAGGGAGTAGTGAAGTTATGAAGCCAAAAACTATCATTTGAATTTCTTTCACTATTCCCCACCACTGATTCCCTTGTTGTCCTGCATCCACATTCTCATTTCCGTTGGCTCTGTTCCTCCCGTTAACAACTTCATTCTCTTGTCCCTCTGCACAAAAAAAAAAGATAGAAACAAGTTGCTTCTGCATAAGTTGTTGCCGTGATATGACTTCATGGGAGGGAGAGAGAGAGAGAGAGATTGCAAATTAATAAAATTACCGGGAGCTGCATCTTCGTTTAGTGGGACTGCAGGAGGGTCATTATCAGGTCGATTAGGTCGAGGTGGTGGTGCTGCTGCTCTGTGCATACCTTGTGAGAGCCATCGCACAAACGGTGCAAGAGCTCCAGTCTGGTATCTTGTCAAGTTTTCCAACACCAAACAGAGATAACTCAATAATACATTGCATTTTTGTAGAGGTCGTTCTACCAACATAATAAGAAATGAAAGAATCAAAGACCAGATTCTCTAAAAACACTACTTACAAGTAAATGATGGTAGCGAAGATGACAAGAAGAGCTAGCCTTTGTCTTGACCCATCTTGGTTGAAGAGGAAGATGACAGCAGCAAGCTTGAGTATGAGGAAAATGTCAAGCTGAAAGGCGATCTCGAATCTCCGTACAACAACGACTTGCCTTTGATGTCCAGGCTGTTGCTGTTGCTGACCAACCTGCCCAGCTTGCCCTTGGTTCTCTCCCCCAGCCTCAGTCTCATTATTACTTGGTCTAGTTCTAAACCAAAAAAATATAAAAAGCACATCAAGCCAAAAAGAAAAAGACACAATAAACAAGCCTATAGTTTCCTACACTAAAAGTCATCTGAAGCCACACACCACCAGTGATTTGAACTAAACGAGTAAAAGGATCAAACTTTGCAGTTACAATATCAAGCCTATACTTTCAGTCATCTGAAGCCACCACACACCACCAGTGATTTGACATAAATGAGCAAAAGGATCAAACTTTGCTGTTAATTCTTATAGCTAGCTAACCAGTGAATATGATTCTTCTCTATATGAAAAGGGTTGTTAGCACTTTTCAACAGTATGGAAGCAAATTGGGAAGAAAGTAGTTACGTGGGGACATTGTAAGTGAGAGGGATAAGATAGTTAGAGGAGGGGAGGCCTCCGAACTGATGGTGATGCAGCACCGGAACCGCATAGATCCCAGCTCCACGGTTCGTTTGTTCATTGTAAGTTCCATGATTCAATCCGGGAACAAGAGCTGGATACCCATGATCTGGATTCTGGAAGTTTGAAATCATGAGTCAATTCACGGTTTAATGATACAGAGAAAAAGGGGGAAACTTTAGTGTTTCAAATCATCACTTAATCCAAATCAACAAACCTGGGGATTGATCACAGAAGAAGAAGGTTGCTGTAACGATGAAGAAGACACTTTCTCGGGTTCTTCCGCCATCTCTCTCCAAGGATGATGATTCTACTTTCCTTCTTCTTCTCTCTCTCTCAAATGTGTTTCTCAGTTTGTTCATTCAAAAAACAAAAAAAAAAAATTGTTTTTTTTCTCCTTTCTGATCAATTCTCGCTGAAGGATAGATGAATTGCTTTTGCTCAAAAAAAGAAAAAATTGATGAATTGCACTGCTCATTCTTCAGTTCCTCCAATTATATTTGGACACGTCTCCGATATTATTAAATTTTGCACACAAACTCCTTGTCTTTGCAAAATAACTAATTTTCACCTAGTTATTTGTTTTGTACTCAGTTTCCAGTTTATCAATTTTGTTTTGTACTAAACAGAGAATCTGACTACAAAGCCAATGGAAGATTGGTTTGGTAAAACCAAAAAGGAGCGGGACAGCTATCATGACGCTAACAAATTTATGCATTAGTTTCTGAGCACACCATTACTAAATTTGATGTTGATAACGTCGACATAACATGTGCTAGAGTGTCCCAATTTGGATGATAAATTCATGGTAGTGATGACATGGTTAAAGCAATTGTACAATTCAATTCACATCAAGGTATTCTATGGGATGAGTTGTTGACTTGTGAAGCAGAGAAGATGGAGGAAAAAGAAAGGCTAATTTCCATGTTTACCTTTTGAATAATTTTTGAAGTACTAAAAAAATAGAGAGAAACAAAGTAGAAAATCAAATAAGACAGTAACTTATAGTATTATATATCGTCGCCACCGTAACGAGAGAAGTTAAATGGAGAAGCTATACGATGAATGACAATGGAAGGAGATACAAACAAATCAGGCTCCGAGACAAGAACACCATCGAGTGTAAAACCTGAAGCTGAGTTGTTGGTTACAACGATGGAGTTTCCAGAGAGAAGCGTTGGGATGCGAGAGAGATGCTCCATGAGACTTATGTTGTAGAAGTGAAGCAGCTGTGGGACGATGTGGTAAGCAGCTACGAGCGGTGACGTTGAGTTGATTCCTTCGACGGAGGTTTTGGGAAGGAAGAGTGTGGAAGTGAGAACTTGACCACCGTTTATCTCGTCGTTTGTTGAGAGGAAAGCTTCGCTCCAATCCTCAAAACTTTCCCCGGAGATCATTGCGTCAATTATTTTGATAACAAGTTTGCTTTGATCATCCGTAAGAGAAGTGGATGATGTTGTGGTGATGATGAGGAGAAGGAGAAGAGGAACGTGTTTGTTGCTTGCCATGAAAGAAATTAAGTGGAAGAAACCCTTAGTTTTCTTTAGGTCAAGAAAAGATGGTGAATGAAGGTTGGAGTGTTTGAGGTTTTTTATTTGTTTATTTATTCATATAGAAGAATAAGATGGGAATTTTAAGGTGAGGAGAGGAGTAGTAGTTGGGTCATGTAAATTAGTTTTATATATGGTTTAGTAGTTGGACAATGCAAAAGCTATAAGTATGTTTCGAGTGCATTTTACATGAGTCATGCCCGGTTTTGAACTACAATTTTGAGATTTTCTTCTTACAAATTATAGCAATATGATTATATATATGAATCAATTATGATAGTGACGGTTGAAATGTTAATGACAAGATGATGATTTGCATAAGGTATTAACATCCAATATTAATAGAAAATCGTTAGGTGGTAATTAAACGTCTTTTTACATAGCGTATAGTCGGTTTGCTGTATAAACTGATTTTTTAAAAGAGTTAAAAGAAAAATTGTTTTATTTATGACTGTTATTTTGTTAACTATTTATGACTGTTTGTTAAAAAAAAAACTATTTATGACTGATTTAAAGTCGGATGTTTATACTCATTTAAATCGATTTTTAAAACATTGATAACATATATACTTCCTTGGTTTTCGTTGTTGTTTTAGGTTTATATATATAGAATAAAAAATCATTAATTTTTATTATATTAAAACACATTATCTATATATTTAAACCACATTTAAACCCATATAAAATAGAACAGTGTAAGAAAATTTATAAATTTTGTTTTGACACTTATTTAAAACGAAAAATGGAAATGGAAGGAGTACTAATTTAAGTAAAATCAGCGATTTGTCCCCGGTCTGCGTTTCAAACCGAACAAAACAGAACCGAATAATCGAACCCAAAACCATTTCAAAATTAGCAAGTAAAAAACCGAATTAAACCAAAACAAAAACCAAACCGAGAGTCATATCAGTTTGTTGTCAGCTTGTCTCTCGATCCCCCAATTCGTGGATTAGGGTTGAACTTTTATATATCTCCTCCTACTCGTGGCGCAAACAACGAATCGAGAGATCGAAAATGGCGATGAGGAGAGTATACAGCGAGATCAAAGGGAAGAAAGTGAAGGAGCTTCCCACCTACATCAAATCGTCGTTCTCGACGCAGGCCGTGAAGACATATGTGAGGAAAGGTCTCGATAACTACAACGACAAATACATCCAGACCAGCTCCGTCCAGCCTCTTCTCCATATCTGCTTCGGAGGCATGGCCTTCTCTTACCTCGTCGCTCTCCCGAACGAGCGTCGCCATCTCGAGCACCAGCAGCATGCCAAGGAGCACGGTGGCCATTGATCTCCCAGGTCTGTTGATTAAATGCGTTTAATCGTTTTTGTCTCGTTTGATAGATCTGTGGTGATTTGTATCTGTGAAATGATTGATTTTTTAGAGTCAAAGTTGATTTTTTTTTAATAAGAAAATGTTTTAGTTGATTGGTTTGATTATAAAGGTTTCATCTTTTTGTTCTTTGTATGTAGTTATCTGTTGAAAGAGTTAGTTTTGATCTTTGATTGAGATGTGCTAATGTTTTATGATTATTAGTTTAGGTTCTTGGGCAGTTCTGTAATGACCACATCAGGTTGATCTCTTTGTTGTTGTTTGGTGTTTGATTATTGGATGTGAAGTGATACTATGATGGTCTCGTTGATGATAATCTTTTGTTGATTCTTCATGTCTTTGATCAGTTTCTAATGAACGGTGTGCTCTTGCTTCCGTTTATGAATGCAGATGTTTCTTTCTACCGCGGTGACAGACTGAATGTTGCATGTCTCTTGTTATTTCTTATTTTCCTGAATCTCCTGGATTGATACTATTGTTGATCTAAAGGAAAACCATTTTTTTTTCTTCCAAAAACTGGAGCTTGATATTGATGAATAATGAAACTGCTATAAGCTGTGGATTCAGCATTTCGTTTTGTCCTATTCAAGTGTTTCGGTTTGATCTATGTGATACTTGGAACAAATATGCATAATCTTGGCTGTCCTCTGCCCATCTCCTTCAATCAAAGTCGACTGCCTCTTACCAAGAATTTTCCTTTGGACTTGCGAACAACCAAAAGTTGGTAAGGTAGTTCTGGGATTGATTAGTCACTAGAGATGGGCTTTCTTGATGTAGAATTCATCGTTCTTGGAGAGCTAGTTTGTTAAAATGACCTAAGCCCAAGCCCAAAATCGAACTGACTCTTCTAAGTCGACATCACTTTTGGGTGTATTATCGTAATTCATAACATGGTGATATATCTTCACGGGAAAGCCAAATCATCTTCACCTTTCTTGATCTACTATACATCACGATAGCTCCGTCTTTTATCAACAGAGTAAAGACGAATTTTCATTGTTGTCTTCTAGCATTAGTCATTTTCAGGCAAATGATAACGTGATACTTTAGTTAGGTTGTAGTATGTTTTAATGCATATGAGTGAATGTGTATATATATATATATATATATATATGTATATATATATAGATGAAATAAATACTAAATTAAATAGCATATTTGTCGTTACACCTAATTCAACATAATCAATAAATGTTTGTGTAGACTCACGAAAAGTTGCTGTCACGATTTCGCACATTGCAAATTGATTTTTTCCCCTTTTGACCGAAAGGCAGTTCAAAAAGTTTCATTTGATAATCATCAACAACAAGGGTTTCCATAATCAAAGGGCAAAAATATAATAAAAGAATAAAGAATTTCCTTTAGAAAAACAAAAGTTATTTAGAAATTTGCTTGGCAGGACCAACAGATGTAACGATCAAGAAAGTTTTTTTTTTTAATGAAAACTTCGGTTTACCAAAAATTTAAGAGAAGTTCAAAATATAGCAAATGTAATAACCATGTTGTTGTTTATCTGCAACTCATAAATTGTCTTTATTTTTTAGTAAAAGTATCTTTTTCTTCGTTTTATGAATGAGAAACGACTAGAATTGATTTATAAATTGGCATATCACACACATGCATATAATTAAACACATCACTAATCTATCAATCATTTGCTGAGTCAAGTATATGAGTGTTGATGCAAATGATTTACAAATAACTAACACATACAATACTTTTATTTTATTCAACTATACGAGTTCCATATAAAACTCAAATTAATCCTAAAAAAAAAACAATCAAAGAATAGTTTTCATTGCCACTTCACATTTGTACACGATAGCTAAACTTTTGTTTCATCTATAATTAAATAACGTCTGATACCATCGACGGACATAAAAGAGACATCTTATATCTCTATTAATTTGCCAATGCCGGTGAAAAATACAAAGTAAGTTCAGCTTATATTGGTACTTAAATAATAATTCATAAGCTCTTGAAACATGTTGACAAACAAAGAGTTAGACTAATGAATAGTTAATTGTCAAATACTGTGGGAAGTTTTTTTTTTTGGTTGGTGTAAGAGAAGGAATCAAATTTTTGGACAAGAAGAAAGGTCACATGACACATGATGTGTTTCAACTAAACGACATAGCCCTCACATGTGCCCTTGGATTCTTAACTTTATACGACCACGTATACCTCCAACTTACTTAACTACATTACAAATACCTAAAGAAATTCCAATCAGAGTTTAGAACTTAAGTCAAATAACATATGATTTTAAAACTGTTAATCCAAATTATCAGTTGAGTCTCTTACAAACTATCTACCATTTTCTCTTCACAATTATGTCATATAGGACCAGAATGGAGTAAAAATCTTCAATGTAATCCAAAAAGAAACACAATCAAGTGCTTATCAACTAACTGTGTTTATAATGCTTTTGGAGGGAAAACGCGTTATGTGATTGAAACACGAATTCTTAATCAAACATCATTAACATTTACTTTATGTCTCTGTAGATTAAATTAATGATCGATCTTTTTTCTACTTTTCTTTACGGTTCATCGATTACGAAGTCAAACTCTCTTTTGCTCCTCCCTCCTTAGACTTTTCATTTTGCTTACATGTATGTTTTATGTTTTATTCATAAGTAACGTATGCTTAATATTTAGAAAAAGAAAAAAAAAAGTTACAGATGTGAGAGTCTGCATTATTCACGCTTCCGTGTCTGCTTGACATTGAAGAAAAAAGAAATATTTATAATTAAAATATATATAATAAAAAGAACAAAAACCCTAATAAATCTCAAATTCCACACATACACACACACACTCTCTCTCTGTCCTCTCTCTCACTGACAACTTCACTTATTACAGTTTCAAGACTCTTATATCAATCAATCTCGTTCAGATTGTTTTTTTTTCTATCTGCACCACATCTGATGTACGTACAGTGACTAAATTTGGAATCTTTGGTCGGTTTTGATCTAAACCGTTACAATCTCTTACCGTTTCCACTTGATTCGTTTCGTGAATCAGAGTAAGTTCTTAAAGTCTCTCTCTTTTAATCCTTTTCTGAGCTTTATCCACTTTCAAGATGATCCCTTGCTTGGAAGATTTGTGGAAAGTGGGTTCATTTTTTTCTTATCTCAAACTACATTGATGTGTGTGTTTATTACAAGTTTGTTGGGTTTTTTTTTTACCAATCTACTACAGTATATGTCTTTGTTTTCAAGTGGGACTCATCTGAGTTATCCCACAAAGTCTCTATCTTTGGAGTTAATTGAGAGTGGGCTTTTTCTTCATGTGCGTGGTTCCTCTTAAAAGTTAAAGCAAAAAAAAAATCAGTGAGATTGTCAGATTTTTTTAAAGTTTTGTCCTTTATCAACTGTGGAAGAGAGCAAAACTGTTTGGACGTTAGCTCTGATAAGTCTGTGAGATTTAACTGATCAGTGTTGTATGTATGTATATGGTGGTTATACACAAGGCTAATTAAGTGATTGTTTCTGTTGATAGTGTTATTGTTGTTTCAGGGATGCTAATGCTCTTCACTGGTTTTTTTCTGATACTGCAGATTAGTCTATACAATAATTGAGTTGGTGCTTCTTTGGTGAGAAGAAGCAAGATGGATATGGGATGTAAAGTTCTTGTCTTGTTCGCAATCTTCTACTCTGTGACGGCAGAGATTTACATTGTGACTATGGAAGGAGATCCAATCATTAGTTACAACGGTGGTGATAATGGTTTTGAAGCTACTGCTGTTGAATCTGATGTGAAGATCGATACCACGAGGTACCCCTGTGTTTCCTCTTCTTTCAAGCACAATCTTATCAGCATCCGAGTCTCCAAAGGCTTTATATGGTTTAATGGTTACTACGCTGAGCAGAGAGGCAAGATTAACAATCTTGCCTCTCTGTTGCATCTTCTTTAATGTTGCTTGCTAGATTAACAATCTGTAACCTCTCTTTATTGCAGTGAATTGGTGACTTCATATGGGCGTCACCTTGAGAGGAAACACGATATGATTCTTGGAATGCTCTTTGAAGAAGGATCATACAAAAAGCTTTACAGCTACAAACACCTCATCAACGGATTCTCAGCTCATCTCTCCCCTGCTCAGGTGAAATACCAATCCAAAACATTGTCTCCACCACTTTCATTTTCAGTGTTGTTTGCTTACACTCTTCCTCCATATTAGTAGGCGGAAACGCTTCGTCGCTCGCCTGGTGTGAGATCTGTGAGCAGAGATTGGAAAGTGAGGAAGCTCACCACACACACGCCACAGTTCTTGGGGTTACCAACCGATGTCTGGCCGACAGGTGGTGGTTACGACAGAGCAGGAGAAGATATTGTGATTGGTTTTATAGACTCGGGGATTTTTCCTCATCATCCTAGCTTTGCCTCTCACCATACAGCGGTTCCTTATGGTCCTCATCCTAGTTACAGAGGAAAATGCGAAGATGATCCTCGTACTAAGCTTAGCTTCTGCAACGGGAAGATCATAGGAGCTCAGCATTTCTCTGAAGCTGCTAAAGCTGCTGGTGCGTTTAACCCTGATGTTGACTTTGCTTCACCTATGGATGGAGATGGACATGGAAGGTTCGTCATAAACTTTCTTTGTTTGTTTAGCAATGCTTTCTTTGTTGCTTATATATTGAATGGTTGGTCTTTCAGTCACACAGCAGCTATTGCAGCTGGTAATAATGGTGTTCCGGTGAGGATGCACGGTTATGAGTTTGGAAAAGCAAGTGGGATGGCTCCTCGTGCTAGGTAGATAGATGATCCTCAGCTGGTGGTATTAAAGACACTTTTTAAAATCTAAATGCTGTTTTGTTTCAGGATTGCTGTATACAAAGCTCTCTATAGGCTTTTTGGAGGGTTTGTATCTGATGTGGTTGCTGCCATTGATCAGGTAAGCAATAACTTAGCACTGTATAACGAGCTGATGCTCCCCCTCTTGCTGCACATGAGCCAGTTTCTTTCAAAACTCTTTGCTTATTTGTTCTGTTTTTGAGAATCTTCACAAGTGATGTATGGTTTTTGTGAGCAGGCTGTTCATGATGGAGTTGATATTTTGAGCCTCTCGGTTGGTCCAAACAGTCCTCCAACTAATACGAAGATAACGTTCTTAAACCCATTCGACGCTACACTTCTTGGAGCTGTAAAGCTGGTGTGTTTGTTGCTCAAGCTGCTGGAAACGGAGGTCCTTTTCCGAAAACTCTGGTTTCTTACAGCCCTTGGATAACAACTGTTGCTGCTGCAATCGATGATCGCAGATACAAGAACCATCTGACCCTTGGAAACGGAAAAATGCTTGCCGGAATAGGATTATCTCGTAAGTTTCTCCTTTTCTCTGCTCTGCTTTGTGGAACATTCCTTTAATTATAACATGTGTGTGTTTGTGCAGCTTCTACTAGGCCTCACCGTTCTTACAAGATGGTCTCAGCAAACGATGTTCTGCTTGGTTCTTCTGGTGTGAGATACAATCCAGCAGATTGCCAGAAACCAGAAGTCTTGAATAGAAAGTTGGTGGAAGGAAACATTCTGCTTTGTGGATATTCTTTTAACTTTGTTGCTGGTTCAGCTTCCATCAAGAAAGTTGCTGAAACTGCTAGGCATCTTGGAGCCGCTGGTTTTGTTCTTGTTGTTGAAAATGTTTCTCCAGGAACAAAGTTTGATCCTGTCCCTTCTGGCATTCCAGGGATTCTCATTACAGATGTCTCTAAGTCAATGGTAAATATAGTCTCTAAGGCCTCGGTTTTTGGTTTGGTTCTGTTTTTTTTTCGGTTTTCATTTCTAAAAATATAGAAACTGTTCGGTTATTTATAAAGTTCAGTTCGGTTTTGGTTCGATTATTTTGATTGTTGGTTTAGGTTGGGGTAACAATGTTAGGAACCGATAAAATTTCAAGAACAAACAGTTGGTTATATTTTTCTTAACTTGGTATTGTTTTTATTTTCTTCTGTAGGATTTGATTGATTACTACAATGTCACAACCTCAAGAGATTGGATGGGAAGGGTGAAGAGCTTTGAAGCTGAAGGAAGCATAGGAGACGGTTTGGAACCCATTCTCCACAAATCAGCACCTGAAGTGGCTCTGTTCTCAGCTCGAGGACCCAACACCAAAGATTTCAGCTTTCAGGACGCCGACCTCCTCAAACCAGACATTCTTGCTCCAGGCTCTCTGATCTGGTCTGCTTGGTCTCAAAATGGAACAGACGAGGCTAACTATGTCGGTAAGCATCTCCTCAAAATCTTGTCAGCATTGTACTCTAGAGCAAGAAACTAAAGTGTTTAGTTTTCTTGGCTCAGGCGAAGGATTTGCACTAATCTCTGGCACAAGCATGGCTGCACCACACATTGCGGGTATAGCTGCTCTGGTGAAGCAGAAGCATCCTCAGTGGAGTCCAGCTGCTATCAAATCAGCTCTGATGACGACTTCAACGGTCATGGACCGAGCAGGAAGGCCTCTCCAAGCACAGCAGTACTCCGAAACAGAGACGATGACGCTGGTTAAAGCGACTCCGTTTGATTACGGTAGCGGTCATGTCAATCCAAGCGCTGCTCTAGACCCTGGTCTCGTCTTTGATGCAGGTTACGAGGACTACTTAGGTTTCTTGTGCACCACGCCAGGTATCAACGCTCACGAGATTAGGAACTTCACAAACACTCCCTGCAACTACAAAATGAGACATCCTTCGAACTTCAACTCGCCATCAATAGCCGTCTCTCATCTGGTGAGAACACAGATTATAACCAGGAGAGTGACGAATGTTGCGGAAGAGGAAGAAACATACACAATCACATCGAGAATGGAGCCGTCTATTGCCATTGAAGTGAGTCCTCCTGCGATGACGCTTAGAGCGGGAGCTTCTAGAGAGTTCTCGGTGACTCTGACAGTGAGATCAGTGACTGGAGTTTATAGCTTCGGAGAGGTTACGTTGAAAGGAAGCCGTGGGCATAAAGTGAGTCTCCCAGTGGTTGCCTTGGGACAAAAGCGATGAAGAAATGAATATGAGGTTTTGTAATATTATTATTGTTATTTTTGTAATACGCAGTAATAATAATAAAAGATTAGTTTTGTCTGAGTAAAAAGGAATACTACAGTTTGTATAATTAGTAATATTTGTTTGCTTTGTAAGAACCTTGAGGAGATAATAGTTATATAATTATATGATACATGCTTTAGCTCTGTTACCTATCTTTCTACTTCTGGTACCATATTTGTTTAGAAGCGTAGCATGCAAGTAATAAAGTAGGTCATTCTGCTCATGATTGGCTTAAGCATACGAGCCGCTGAGGAATCTCACATATAATTTACACAAAACAATTTTTTTTGAACGGTGAGGTCCTACCATGGAGATTTTGAATGAGACCTAGTGGAGTCAGGATTCACCGTTGCAACGTTCCACTTCTCAGATAGAGCAGAGCTGTTGCTAGACATGAAGACCATATTCTTGAAGGTTGGCACCTGACCAGATGTGTTCTGCTAAACCGTGACTCCTGAGCATTGGTAGTAATTTAAGCATTATAGAGGTTTGACGACTTAACTCTGTTATAACACTGTTGAGCCGTCACACCTCTGTGATACTTTAAATTACAAGAAATGCTTAGGAGTCATGGTTAAGCAGAAAGCACCCGGTTTAATCGACTTCTAGAACACACTCTTTCACGTCTACGGACAACTCTGCTAAACTGCTACAAATATAATGGAGATGTTAAGCGAGGTTAGGTCGAGTCTAGATAGTTGTTAGTTGTAAAAATTTTCATTCTTTTGACGTGGTCATCACAAAGAAGAGTAGTTGCATGCTAGGACGTTTCTTTGGTTAAAGCAATTATAATAAATGTTTATCTCAAGATCACTACTCAAAATCCAAAGAACATATATATGTTCTATATGATATTTAAGGTCAAGACTCAAAAACCAAGACCAAAATATATGTAGAGAAACTCTATAAACCTGTATAAGTTTGCTTCATCATCATTCTGAACAATAACATAAATCTATCTTAGAAATTAAAATAAAATTAACATCTTTCACCAAAAAAAAAAAGATTTCTCTTTTTTTTTTCAAAGTCGTAGGAGAAATATGAGAAGTATATAACGTAAAACAGAATGGATAAAAATAAAAGAATGAAACCAAAGTCACCCTCCAACCAAATGAAGCATCAATTGAAAAAAAAAAGTTCTCAATACCTTTCTAGGCTTCTAGACTTGTAGCTAGTGGTAGAAGAAGAATCTTAGTTGTGTATAGAAGAAACATCCTTTTTTAAATCACAAATGCCAAGAGACCGATCTTGTGTAGTTTGAGAAGAGATCCAAGAGTTTATCAAGTGTGTCCGGGTGAAACTTCCTTCCAAACAAGAAGCAAGGTCTTCTGATTCCGTTCCACACACAAGGCATCCATATTTCTTCACCCTGTTGTTAATTAACCAAAATAAAAGGTTTCGTGTTTGCATAGAATCTTGCATAAAGATCAGAGCTAAGACATATGGTTCTTGAAAGTGCGTACCATTCCAACACTATTGACATGTACGACTGTGTCAGTAGACTGTAGATGGACCAAACAAAAACTTTTAAGAGAACTGATGCAAAAGATGATATAGCTTTTGGTTATATGGTTTTATATATACCGTGAGGTTGCTTAGTAACTCGTGTGTGACATCCTCAGGCATGTATGTTTTGGGATGCCACTGTCTCTCAGACCAATCAACTTGTGTTACACTCCAGTTAGAAATACCACCAGGATCAAGCATCTGCAAACCGAAGTATATATAACAGAAGAAGAGAAACTAAGAGATTGATTCTTTTATTTTTGAGTTGAAAAGATCTCTTACATGAAAGAATGTTGGCAGATAGTGTTCATCAGCTATGCAGTTCTTGTTGTTCTCTATACCTGGCTGAAGAACAAAAAATGCCCAAGCTTCTTATTAGTGAGTGGTCTTTCTCATATATGTTGTGACCTTGTAAGTAAGAAAAAAATCTATTTTTGGGGAATTTAGCTAATACTTACCCCACAGTAATCTCTGAATCTAGAGTAGTAAAGACTGTCTGCCATGATTACTATTGCGTGTTGTCTCTTCATGGTGAACCACTGCACAGTAACATTAATTTATCACTAACAAGGAATAGTTACGAGTCCACATGTAGCAGCACTGAAACAGAACCAGTTCCTTGTATTCCTTAGAAATTATTGTTATTTAATGCATAAGGTGAGAATAATTACTGGACTAGTCACAAGTGTTTTACCTGTGCACCTTTTCGAAAATACTTCTTTGGAATTTCAGGCAACATGTGATCCATATGTCTGCCTGATCCATGTTGACCTGGATCGTCAAAGCTGAAGAATACAAGGTGATCATATTATAAAGAAGTTATGGAAGAAAGAGATGAAAATGACTACTTACCAGTCAACATAGCTGAGATTGCTGTACATCAGGTAATTGTAAATGTACTCAAAACTTCTAAGTGGTATACAACTGCATAACCATAAACACTCAAAATGTGTTAAATTGATGAAAGAGAAAGGTTTGGTGGAAGTCAAGAAAAATCACCTCTCAGATAGTAAAACAAATTGCTGGTTTGCAGGATCTCTAAGAGCATTAGCTAACAACCGTCTCTCTGCATCAACCATTGATATTCTTCCCCACACCACCTGAACATGAAGATACACACTTGTTTTAATGTTAAATTATACCAATAGAATACACAAAAATCAACTAAGATAGGACAAGGATAAACCTCATCACTGCGAATTTCGCGGTCCAAAAGTAATGACTGTGGTGAACTGGCCTTTCCTTTGATGCATGGATATAAACAGAGAACTTCCCTTCATGGCCCTGTGAGAAGAGACAAGATTCTCAACACAATCATCCAATGTGTTAACTTCAGCAACAAACCATCTCCATTATATATCCTAAGACATTGCAGTTGGTAAGGACGAAAATGTTACCTGGAAAAATCTGTCCCAAAGCCTCTCAAAAGGCAACGTACCAGGAGTCAAAACATGAATGCAATCTTGGAGTCCCTTCTTATAACAGGAGGACTACTCATTATTTCTCTAATCACTACTCGTGCAGCAATCTCATCGTCTGTATACTCCCTCAGAGAAGGTGGAAGCCAGTTAGCTAAAGCCTTGCATCCCCTTGATGAAATCATGTAACAAGCACGTTTGCTGTGATGAGGGTACATGTAAGCCATTAAAGCCAACATGGTGATCAGTGAAAGCGTCATGATGATCAGTGAAAGCGCCATGATGATCCATAGTCTTCTTCTTGCAGGAGCACGGTGGCGAGCTCCAGGCAATGACGCTAGGTTTCCTACACTCCACCTTTTAGCTGCCTTCATCTCACATCAAACCTCTATCTGCAGAGACACAAACAGAAAAATATCTTCACACCTAGTGCCTAATAAAAGATGAACAAAGCTAATCAATATGATTCTTGTCTGAATCAAAACCTGTAAAGTCAGAAATAGAAACAATATGATGTATATATATTTAATCCAAAATATATAAAACAAGAAACACAGAAGGAGGAAGCTACCAACATCCAAAACAATGTGAACCAGATCCAGTCACGACGAAAAATCTCCGTGCAAGATTTATATCATCTTGTCCATATCCCGATCTGCGAGACACTTTCAAACACTTGAGTGTTACGTACGCAAATGAAACGTGTAATTATGTATAATCGTATGTTAATGCACGCATGTAAACAAGAATCTCTTGGAAGTTTTCAAAGCTTTCCTCTTATGGATTCGTTTCCTTTTTCTATCTGATCTCTCCTTATGATCTCCCTTTTATTTTTCGCTGTGGAATGAATAAAAAGCGCTACAGAGAAAATGATGATGAAGAAGAAGATGCCAATTCGGTTCGAGAGAAACAGGGGAAGCAAATTTTTGAGGCAGAGCATGAATAAATAATTATCGCTTTATTGTTAACCATATATTACACGTTTAATTTTTCTGATGGTCACATGAGAGCTCTTAAAAATTTTACATGATTTTTTGGACGATTGTGGCTGAAAAAAAAAAACTAATATTAAAAATCTGCATGGAACACTCGCACGTTTATCACTTTCGCATCCATGCAATGTCATGAGCGTAGGATTGTAGTTGTGTTCGGTCCTAGGCTCCTAGCATATAAACCCGACGTATTCAAATGTATCCATGGCAGGGGAAATAATATGTAGTTAGCTAATAATTTACTAGTATTCAGATAATAACTAGTAAGCCTAGATGTCTGGTTCAAAACATAATTTTCTAATTCGTGTGTATTTATATTTTTTTATTGATTGACGACTGAAGACTTTGAAATTAAACTCTTCAAGCAATATTGGAAAAGAAAGATCATCACAAAATCATAAGGGTTTTTTTGTAAATATGACTCAAAAATCAAAGTCAAACACAAAACTAACTTATGTTTTTTTTTTGAGTTTTCATTTGTCTTATTCACTCCAAAAGTTTGGATTATTTACGAAAATGTCATTATTATTATTTTTTTTAATGAGTTTTTCAGTCTCTTTCATCCTCATCTTTTTCAATTACTTACAATATTGTCATTGTCATCAATACACCAACCACCATGGACAACTAATTTGAAGTTCTTAATGCACCTAAAATCGATTTACACTCCTTCGATCTCATTTCTTATTAACTAAAAACAATTTCTCTTTTATTTTCTCTTTATATTCCTTCAAAAAATCCAAGTCTAAATTTTTTTATGGTTCTTAGAGTCATTCAAGCTCATGATTCTTGGTCATTAACAAGTGTGTCGCTTTGGTGGTGAAGTTTTGTGTGGTTGGAAAAGTTAAATAAGTTATCTCACTGGTTGAAGCTATAAAATCATTTCTTTTCCATATATATCCATCAGAAGACTTACGTCTAAGTCTTTTGGCAGTATAAGACTAACACGGAAATCTTCTGATCAATGCAGAGGTTAGTTTTGCAATTGATTTTTATATGTGTTTTTTTAGACGACTTCTATGGATGTCTTCCATTTTGCTTTGTTAACAAAAAAATCTCAAAAATACAAGAGAAGACTTTTCCGGTAATTTGTCTAGGATAAACATGTTAGCTTTGCATTTGACCGGATTGTGTCAGAAATTTGACTTTTCCTGGACGACTTCTACGTAAACCGTTTTGGTTACTTTTGCAATTAAAAAAATAAAAATCAAATATTTAATTTTATCTGGACGACTTACACGGAAGTCTTTCCATAGACGACTTACATGGAAGTCTTTCATGATTTCATTCCGAGATTTTGGTCAAACCTTGGTTATTACAGACGACTTTCGTGTAATAAATTAAAATATATTATTATGTAAAATTTATATAATAAATTACAGACGAATTTCGTTTAATTAATATAATAAATTAAAACTTATTATTATGTAAAATTTAATTTTTGTTTTTTGAGAAAATTAATATTTAAGTGGGAAAAGAAAATTTCTAAATTTTTAGTGGGAATATCAAAAGTTTTAGCGGGATTATTAATCCGGGTTATAATACTTCCTGAAGATCTTCTCATATAAAAACACAAGAAGACTTTCTAGAAGTCTTCTAGAAGAATTTTTAGAAGTCGTATAGACCCTGAATACTAACCCTAAACTCATATAACAAAATAAATACTAAATAAAAACAGATACTTCATTAAACTTAAATTCAACTTAAAAATATTTAATATGCACAGAACTAAACACATATAGATCAAAATTTAATTTTTCAAAAAATGTTAAGCTTCCAGAATCTAACCTAAGAATACATACAATACTACAACATATGTTTCCAAACCCTAAACTAAAGAATATCATGACTCACTACTTTCACTCATCTATGTTGAAAATAATTCAATTTTATTACATCTTAATTTATATCACTTACAACAGTTTATAATTACATAATTTCAATTTTTTCCTTTTCAAAATATTTTTTACAAAATTTATAAACTATTTTAAAGATCTACTATATGAGAAGACTTCCTGGAAGTCTTCGGAAAACTTTCTAGAAGTCTTCTAGAAGAATTTTAGAAGTCGTATAGACCCTGAATACTAACCCTAAACTCATATAACAAAATAAATACTAAATAAAAACAGATACTTCATTAAACTTAAATTCAACTTAAAAATATTTAATATGCACAGAACTAAACACATATAGATCAAAATTTAATTTTTGTTTTTGAGAAAATTAATATTTAAGTGGGAAAAGAAAATTTCTAAATTTTTAGTGGGAATATCAAAAGTTTTAGCGGGATTATTAATCCGGGTTATAATACTTCCTGAAGATCTTCTCATATAAAAACACAAGAAGACTTTCTAGAAGTCTTCTAGAAGAATTTTAGAAGTCGTATAGACCCTGAATACTAACCCTAAACTCATATAACAAAATAAATACTAAATAAAAACAGATACTTCATTAAACTTAAATTCAACTTAAAAATATTTAATATGCACAGAACTAAACACATATAGATCAAAATTTAATTTTTCAAAAAATGTTAAGCTTCCAGAATCTAACCTAAGAATACATACAATACTACAACATATGTTTCCAAACCCTAAACTAAAGAATATCATGACTCACTACTTTCACTCATCTATGTTGAAAATAATTCAATTTTATTACATCTTAATTTATATCACTTACAACAGTTTATAATTACATAATTTCAATTTTTTCCTTTTCAAAATATTTTTTACAAAATTTATAAACTATTTTAAAGATCTACTATATGAGAAGACTTCTGGAATTATATTCGTAAAAATGAATTCTAGTTTTTTGTTTGGTCATAAGGGGATGATTGTAATTTCAGTTGGGTTACTTTTGCATTTGATTTAAGTTTGGAATACTTTTGGGTTACAAAATCAAGTTTGAGTCATATTTGAAAAATTCTCTTAATTACTAACCACTATCAAATGGATCGAACATTAACATCATCTCCAACACAAAAAGGTCCAGGTGCATTCAAAGCAGCCTTTGCCAAGCTATCAATTAGTATAATGTGTTTCAAAAAAAAATCAAATGGATCAAAAAAATATCATATTCTTTCAACATATTTTCATTCATATTTTTGAACATATTCTATTTACTAAGATCATAAAATAAATTGTAAATTCATGTGAAAATAAAATATATGGACCCGGTGCATAGCGTCGGATATCACTAGTTTATTCAATATAATACGATTTTATAATATAATAATGTGGGGTCGATTAGTTGGATTGTAGCTTTAGAAAATTTACTGTAGAATTTAGACTGTAGAATTTTTTGATATAGCTGTATCTAGTGTAGCTGTAGAAATTAAATGAGAAAAATGATAAAAAGGAAACATATTCTTACAACAATATTCTAAAAAGAAAATAAATTCTTACAGCCATATTTTTTTGCTTTAGAAAATAAGGTTTCTACAGTTATTTTTTTAATTTTATTGACTTTACCTTTAAAAACTAGTTAAAGCATGATTGGTAATTTAAGTGGCCGTAGATATAAATTAAAGCTAAAGTCACTAGTTACAACCTAACCAATCACTCCTAAGATCCTAGAGTACTTATTTGTATCAAACTTTGTTTATAACCTAACGAAATCCACGCTTTCAAAACGCGGATAAAAATCTAGTTATAGATTATAAGAATTTTTTGGTCCAGATCATCTTCTATATCTCTCACACTTACGGCATAAAATCTTATTTGACGACCGGGAATAATATTTATACGGAAGTACTTTTATTGACCATATAGTCAATAGATCGGATAGGATATTTTTCCTGTTTCATTCTAAGCATTGCGATATTTTATGCCATATTTTTTCCTTTTTGAACTTAATTTCATAAGATTTTATACCATATTTAGCTATTTATGTATTGTAAATTATCATGCTATTTAGGAAAGAAATCATTCAAAATTTTAAGATGTGTATTTTTGAAATATTTAGTTTCCTATAGAATAGATTATTTAATATCTCCCAACGACATACAAACAATTTACCCCAGAGTAAGAGGTTTAGAAGAAAACGTGAAAACGTGAAAAGATGCATAGGACAATTTCCCTTGTATTCCTTGTTAACTTTCTTATCATGTTAACCTCAGGTATTGTTTTATATATATTCGATAAACTTACAGTTTCATATATGATTATGTGATCACAATAACAAGTTTTGATTCTACCGAGAATCACTTCTTCGTCTTCAAAAGAAAATATGTTAGTGTAATTTTTATATGATGTCTTTTTGGAAGGATTAATTTTTATAAAGATATATAATATGTGAAAATCATTAAAAAATGTATAAATCTAACATGACAACGAGAATAATATGTTTAATGTAATTTTTTTAATAATGTATACAAATGTTGCAGTTGTAAATCAGAGTAGAGCACAAGCAGCACAAGCATGCGTTCAGGCTCTAGGCCCTTGTGAGAACTGTGACCAGAAATGCCTGGCACAATACGGACCATCAGTTCACACCCAATGTGGGAATTCGCAGTGCTTATGCATCTACCAGTGCGGACCTTCACCGCCTAAAGTGTGCAACGGTGGGGCTGGTCTCTGTTCTCAGAATTGTCCTAGTAACTGCTGTGATATGAATTGTGCAAAAAGTATAATGCTGGGCATGGATCTTGTGTCACGCTTGGTAATTCTAATTTGTGCCAATGCCAGTACTCTTGCTAGAATCGGTTGATGAAATTGTAAACCAGATGATTTTCTTTGATTATTGTAACCATAATAATGCGATAATATAGAAAATTACTCTTATCATTCTCGGAATTGAATCAGTTTGCTATATTTTGGTAGGCATGAGGTAACGGTTGAATTTATTGGAAAAATGAATTAAAAGTCAACAGAAAATTCAGTCGAAGAAATGAAAAAGAGAAATATATGAATTTGTGTTCATTCCATTCCTCATAGAAAGGGGAGAAGGAAATTTTTCTTCATAATTTTTTATTTATTTATAAAATGAGAGGAACAGAGTGGGATCTATGAATTTATAATATGACAAAATTTTCAACATAAATGAAAAAAAATTTGAGGAATGTGAAATTTACCATTCATTTTCTTCCTAAACTATAGTATTGTAGGTTTTTTATAAACAGTGATCAACAAAAATTCTCACACCAAACAGACGCATCCAAAAATATATGTATAACCATTTAAGTCTTTTATATCCAAAATAAATTCAATACTTTGATTAGTCTTGGACACTCGTTTTTGGTTCGGTTGATTCTAGAAGTTTAAGATCCATTTGGGTATTTAGAAAATTTGGTTCGACAGTTTGTTATCTTTGTTTTCGTACGGTTGGGGTAACAAAATTAGAAATCGACTAAATATTGAAGTAATTCTGGATCCAGATGCACAGAGGTACCCCATTAGAATTGATGTTTGAACGTAAAGAACATGTGCCTAAAGGTAAAAAATATTGTAATTGACTATACAGTATTTATCTTTGGGGATGATTTTACTTTCTACAGCAAACATCAAAACCGGTAAATTCAAAAAATTATTGATGAATAAATGATTTGTATTGAAAAAATAATAATTTTCTGTCTAAATTCTAACCAAAATTTCTAAAATGTATCTATAATAAGAGTGATTTTAAGAACTTTTTTTGGTCCAGATCATCATCTATTTCTCTCACACTTTCGGCATAAAATCTCATTGGACGATCAAGAATAGTATTTATACGGAAGTACCTTTATTGACCATACATTTTTAGCAATAAATCGGTGTATTTGTGAAGATCATCATAGTATTGACCCAACAAAAGACCATCATAATAAATTTATTTTAAAACGGACGGAAAAACTAATGTCCTTACTTGATAAAAACTCTTTAAGTTGGGATCTACACATTGCTTTTAAATAGAGATACCAAACGTCCCGATACAAAGAAATTCCTCACAGAAAGATAAGACTAGAAGAAAACTAGTAAATGTGAAAATATGGAGAGAATAACTGATGTAGCGGAAGCTTTAATAGGATAGAACTAGAGATCCGTTGATTATGAGAATACCCGGAAAACTAGGATAATCACAACGATTTTATTTAGTATAAGAATGGCTGAGATCAATGTTTCTTAAATTTGTTAAGATTTCTATAGATCTACCGAAAACAATAAACAAAAGAGAAAACCCTTTAACTTTTATTAATAATCAATCAATAATCTAGACATAAGACACCTATTTATATGAAAACCAAATAACATTAAAACTATTAAAAATCTTTAAAATAAATATAAATAATTAAGATAAATAATCAAATTAATAATAAACTAAATAATTATGATATTTGGAATATATCCAAATATCTCTCTGCATCATTCTCTCCGTCCTAGAATCTTAACCATGGTTTTCAATTTCAACACTTTCAAAACTTCTCGAAATCTGCACGTCAAATCTTAGTTTTTTCGAACCTTCCATCGGCTTATCTTCACCTTCTTATCATTTCTCTCTAAATAAATTATAAGACACGTACTACCTTTACCAAATATTCCATAGTTTGCATGAAACTTCTTTTTTTTTTTCTTTTTTTTTTTTTGTAAATCAGTTCAAAAAAAAAACTTCCTTTTTTGTTCCAAAACTCAAAGGAAACGTTTGATTTGCTTCTAGTGCTGTTGAATACATATGTGACGTCTTCTTTTGTCGATATGACATGGAGATTCTTTGTAGTCGTGAAACCAACTTGCTTGACAACCACCTCATGTCCACTGCTCATCCTTGCAAGTTTGATGAATTTTTTCCACCGTAAACGTCGCCACTAATAGAACTTTTAACATGGCATGCAAAGGAGTCGTCTTTGTCTTCCCTAACAATATCATCATAGATATCGAATATTGAATCCCCAATAATATATATGTAAACGGTTTCTTCACTTTCATCGAACAAACTCTCCACGATCCAGAATCGAGTTTTGATTAAGAAACCAAAACACCAACTCTGATACCATCTGATGTAACATAAGTTTTATAGGATATAACTTGAGATCCATTGATTCTGAGAATATTCGGAAAACTAGGATAATCACAAGGATCTTATTTAGTCTAAGAATGACTATGATCAATGTCTTCTTAAATTCGTTGAGATCTCTACAGATCTACCGAAAACAAAAAACAAAAGAAAAAACCTTTTAATTTTTATTAATAATCAATCAACTGAATACAAATCTAGACATAAGACGCCTATTTATATGAAAACCAAATAACATTAAAACTATTAAAATCCTTAAGATAAATATAAATAATTAAGATAAATACTCAAATTAATAATAAACTAAATGATTATGATATTTGAAATATATCCAAATATCTCTCTGCATCAATAACTCCACTTGTATTACTTGTTAGCCTGCTTATCATGTTTGCCTCAGGTATTATTATATCTCTCAATTATTATGTTTATTTTATTTATTTGCCGCATTTTTCATACATTTTCAAAAGTTTTTAATATAATTTTTTGTTCCCATTTTTTCTCACATTTATTTTATGATAAGTTTAATGACGTATATAATGTTACAGTTGTGAATCAGACTAGAGCAAATATATGCGTCGATGGACTAGGCACTTGCGAAAACTGCAACCAGAGATGCAAGTACAAACACGGGCCATCAAGCCAAGGCGACTGTGATGACCTCTCTATTGGGGTGGCTCAGTGCAGGTGCCACTACCAATGTGAACCACCTTCGCTGACTCCGCTTAATACTTGCAATGGTGGGGCCGGTTTATGTAGTGTAAGGTGTCCCCTAAAATGTTGCGATATTAACTGTGCACTTAAATATGCAGGTGGAAGTGGGATTTGTTACACCCTCGGTAATTCTAATGTTTGCCGGTGCAAGTATCCTTGTTAAAGCTGGCTGACAAAATTGTAAACCGACTATTTTTATGTAGGACGATGATAAAATAATAAAAATTTCCATTATTATTAGTTTGTGGATGGCGTTGTTAGCTTTTATGAAATAAATTGATCATCGTAGCTAAATTTTTTTTAATTACACATTGTTTAGTTTCTGGTGCAAACAGATATTTGTAATCACCGGATATAATGACAATATATTTCGAGGTATTTCGAATGAACTTAATAAATAATTGCATAACACTTTATTTCAAAATACAAAAATCGACGATCCAATAATTTTGTAAGTATGTCTCCTCTGAAATTTATATATTTTGAAACAACGAGCAATGTTCTATACTCACTCCAACTTTAACTTAGAATTAGATTTTGATTCACGCTTTGAAAATGCAGCTATATTTTTTGTTGAATTTTTTTGTATATTGTTATCTATTTAAATGATATACACGTGATTTGTTAACATTGTTGGTATTTTAATAATACACATTGACATGGTAAATGTATAAGACCTTATGTTTTGCTAATTAGGTGAAATATGATAAGTTATCTTATCCATTATTTTTGTATAAATATAACAAAAACGACAGGTATATTGACATAATTGCAAATTAAAAATGTGCATACAAATGAATAACTTTTGAAACAAATTGCAACGATGTATCATCAATATTAATAACTTGAAACTTTATTTTGACGCACATAAATTTTTATTAATAATCAATCAATAATCTAGACATAAGACACCTATTTATATGAAAACCAAATAACATTAAAACTATTAAAAATCTTTAAAATAAATATAAATAATTAAGATAAATACTCAAATTAATAATAAACTAAATGATTATGATATTTGAAATATATCCAAATATCTCTCTGCATCAATAACTCCACTTGTATTACTTGTTAGCCTGCTTATCATGTTTGCCTCAGGTATTATTATATCTCTCAATTATTATGTTTATTTTATTTATTTGCGCATTTTCATACATTTTCAAAAGTTTTAATATAATTTTTGTTCCCATTTTTTCTCACATTTATTTTATGATAAGTTTAATGGCGTATATAATGTTACAGTTGTGAATCAGACTAGAGCAAATATATGCGTCGATGGACTAGGCACTTGCGAAAACTGCAACCAGAGATGCAAGTACAAACACGGGCCATCAAGCCAAGGCGACTGTGATGACCTCTCTATTGGGGTGGCTCAGTGCAGGTGCCACTACCAATGTGAACCACCTTCGCTGACTCCGCTTAATACTTGCAATGGTGGGGCCGGTTTATGTAGTGTAAGGTGTCCCCTAAAATGTTGCGATATTAACTGTGCACTTAAATATGCAGGTGGAAGTGGGATTTGTTACACCCTCGGTAATTCTAATGTTTGCCGGTGCAAGTATCCTTGTTAAAGCTGGCTGACAAAATTGTAAACCGACTATTTTTATGTAGGGCGATGATAAAATAATAAAATTTCCATTATTATTAGTTTGTGGATGGCGTTGTTAGCTTTTATGAAATAAATTGATCATCGTAGCTAAATTTTTTTTAATTACACATTGTTTAGTTTCTGGTGCAAACAGATATTTGTAATCACCGGATATAATGACAATATATTTCGAGGTATTTCGAATGAACTTAATAAATAATTGCATAACACTTTATTTCAAAATACAAAAATCGACGATCCAATAATTTTGTAAGTATGTCTCCTCTGAAATTTATATATTTTGAAACAACGAGCAATGTTCTATACTCACTCCAACTTTAACTTAGAATTAGATTTTGATTCACGCTTTGAAAATGCAGCTATATTTTTTGTTGAATTTTTTTGTATATTGTTATCTATTTAAATGATATACACGTGATTTGTTAACATTGTTGGTATTTTAATAATACACATTGACATGGTAAATGTATAAGACCTTATGTTTTGCTAATTAGGTGAAATATGATAAGTTATCTTATCCATTATTTTTGTATAAATATAACAAAAACGACAGGTATATTGACATAATTGCAAATTAAAAATGTGCATACAAATGAATAACTTTTGAAACAAATTGCAACGATGTATCATCAATATTAATAACTTGAAACTTTATTTTGACGCACATAAATTTTTATTAATAATCAATCAATAATCTAGACATAAGACACCTATTTATATGAAAACCAAATAACATTAAAACTATTAAAATCCTTAAGATAAATATAAATAATTAAGATAAATACTCAAATTAATAATAAACTAAATGATTATGATATTTGGAATATATCCAAATATCTCTGCATCAATAACTCCACTTGTATTACTTGTTAGCCTGCTTATCATGTTTGCCTCAGGTATTATTATATCTCTCAATTATTATGTTTATTTTATTTATTTCAATTTTAATATTTTATATTAAAACTATTTTATAAGTTTTGATTTAATTATTATTCCAAATTATTTTTAACATTTTATAATATAAATTATCTATGTTTGTTCGACCCATCTTGTAATTGACATAATATTTCACATATTTGATGAATTAACCCATAAAACTGTAATTATAAAGAATCAATCGTATTCTGATCTAGAATACAATAACAGTTAATATAATTATTAAATTTTATACTTTTATTAATTTCAATTTTAATATTTTATATTAAAACTATTTTATAAGTTTTGATTTAATTATTATTCCAAATTATTTTTAACATTTTATAATATAAATTATCTATGTTTGTTCGACCCATCTTGTAATTGACATAATATTTCACATATTTGATGAATTAACCCATAAAACTGTAATTATAAAGAATCAATCGTATTCTGATCTAGAATACAATAACAGTTAATATAATTATTAAATTTTATACTTTTATTAATTTCAATTTTAATATTTTATATTAAAACTATTTTATAAGTTTTGATTTAATTATTATTCCAAATTATTTTTAACATTTTATAATATAAATTATCTATGTTTGTTCGACCCATCTTGTAATTGACATAATATTTCACATATTTGATGAATTAACCCATAAAACTGTAATTATAAAGAATCAATCGTATTCTGATCTAGAATACAATAACAGTTAATATAATTATTAAATTTTATACTTTTATTAATTTCAATTTTAATATTTTATATTAAAACTATTTTATAAGTTTTGATTTAATTATTATTCCAAATTATTTTTAACATTTTATAATATAAATTATCTATGTTTGTTCGACCCATCTTGTAATTGACATAATATTTCACATATTTGATGAATTAACCCATAAAACTGTAATTATAAAGAATCAATCGTATTCTGATCTAGAATACAATAACAGTTAATATAATTATTAAATTTTATACTTTTATTAATTTCAATTTTAATATTTTATATTAAAAACTATTTTATAAGTTTTGATTTAATTATTATTCCAAATTATTTTTAATTATTAAGCAGACTTATTTTTTTACATCAATCCAAATTCTTTTATAATCAAAATGTGTATTTTGTAGTTTTGAAAACCTATTTTTGTTATTTCTAAATACTTTGTATTTCTATAAATTATAGTAGTGTAAAATATTCTTTGTCGGTAAATGATTGAGTCCATACTTTCCGAAGAGGAGCAAGTAGAGACCATGATCTAGTTAGAAGTTAGAACTAGGTGATGCGGAATGGAGTAGTATCTAACATTTTAATGTCCGAAAAGCCTATTTAATTACCACCATCTAAATAAAAATATGAAAGTAAAATGTTTCCGTTTTATTGATGTGTTTCATTTATTCTAAAAACCTTTTTTTTTAAAAAAAATTAGCAAGGATACTGGCATTTGCACAAACTAGAGTTGCCAATTGTCTCACAAAATCCAGATCCACCAATATACTTTTGAGCACAGTTCTGATTGCATGCACTGCTGCACAAGCCAGCCCCACCATAGCATTGTTTGCGCTTTGGAGGAGTTGGTGGTGGCGGTCCGCACGTGTAATAGCACGTGCATAGTTGGTTTCTGTTGTCGCAACTCGCTTGGCCCGTTGGTCCGTGCTTAGCCTTGCATCTCTCATCACATTGTAGACAACTACCTAGAGGGTCTTGGCATGTGGCTGCCTTCACCTTATTGGCAACTATAAAAAGTGTTTTTTAGTAAATGTGAAATAAATCATTGATAGAAACATTTGCATCTATGACATTTAAGAAGAAAAGAAAATGTGTTTAAAGAGCAGAATGTAGTGTAACGAAAAGTTAATTTTGAGATCATAATGCGGAAACAATACATTCAATATTGAATAAAACATAAAAAGTGTATACCAAACATAAAAAGAGCATTAGGATGTAGCCCAATAATTAAGAGTTTACTAAACTGGTAGAAGAATTTGGCTAAATGTAACTCAGTTTATCAAGCATGTGATCAAAACAATACTTTCTCTATCTCAGTTTAAAGTAAATCATTGTATGAAATTAAAACGAAATAGTATTTTAATAAACCTTATAGACTATTTACTTATATTAAGACGCATTGGATCCAGTTACAGAAAAGTTAGAAAGTCTCAAGTATACACCGTCTAATAATAATAATAATAATAATAATATTACCGGAAGAAAACATGACAAAGAAGATGATGAAAACCACAAGTGAAAAATTATTCTTCATCTTTTCTAGTTTTTTCTCTTTGATAATTGGTTGAGACAATGTATTGGTATTGGTATACCACTGGAACATCTAGTTGGTATATATATAGTGTAATTCACCAATAACAAATTGATATGCAATGATTTGTTTCCAAAGAATTGGTCATTTCTGCTGACTGCTGAATATTGATAAAAACATCATATTAATTTCTCAAAGTTAAGACATTCGACTTCAAATGCCAAAATAAGTCATAAACATTTTTAGTCAAACTTCTAATGAACGATAAATGAATACTAGACGGAATATAACATAATTATTCTATGTGAATACGAAAAATTTGTAAAAATATCTTTCAGCATACTGTTTTTAGACTAAATATATATTTTTAGCTTACTGTCTTACTTATTATATAACAAAGCCCACAAATCTTTTAAATTATAAATTAAAGGAATATTGAATAGTGATTACTATTATACTAGGTGTTTTGCCTGCACATGCGGACATAATCATTTTATAAATATTTATTAATATATATCTTATTAATTCAAATATTCTCGAAAATTATTAATCAAACATCATATTATTATTTACGATAAAAAATTTCTATTAAAATAAAAGTTCTCAAAAAATTTACATCAGATATCAAATTATTGTATACGACAAAGTTTTTCATCAAAACACTCACATATTTAAAATATTTTAGAAAATATCTTTCTAATAGTAGAAATAAATAAATTTAAACATACTTCTATTGACATAAATTTATTAATGATATTTTAATGATACTTAATTTTTAAATTTTATAATAGAAAAATGTTTAGGAGATTTCTTATGTTTTAGAATACTCATTTTTTCTTTACAAATTTTTCTTTTGTATGTTTTTTGTAGGACATGTAATCGAGTACTTTTTTGTATTTGTAGAATATAAACATGAAATTTTGTGGTAATACATATTAACATAATTTATAATTGTTAGAAAAATGTATTATTTTAACTACTAATAAAAGTAAAATAATAATAAACTGTATATGCTATTCATGAGCTTATATTAGAAAAATCCAAAAATTTATAGCCTTTTTAATAGCCAAAATATAGATATAATTCTTTCATGACTTATAAAAGAATTTTTATATAATATTAATATGATAATATCAAATATTTGTAGATGATAATTATCATATTTTTCTTAAAACGTTTTATTATATAATATAAATATTATTAAAATTATTTATTAAATCATTGGCTCACCTAAGAAAGATAAGCTTATATTAACAAAATCCAAAAATCTATAACCTTTTTAATACCAAAAATATATATATAATCCTTTCATAACGTATAAGAGAATTTTTTTATAAAATATTACTATGATAATATCAAATATTTGTATATATGAGATACTGTAATTATCATGTTTTAAAACTGTTTATTATTAAAATATATAAATAAAATATTTATGAAATTATTGACTAAACCTAAAATCATGGAGAAGGTGACAATTATCATATATTTTCTTAAAACGTTTTATTATATAATATAAATATTATTAAAATTATTTATTAAATCATTGGCTCACCTAAGAAATTTTTATAAAATATTACTATGATAATATCAAATATTTGTATATGATAATTATCATATATTTTCTTAAAACGTTTTATTATATACTATAAATATTATTAAAATTATTTATTAAATTATTGACTCACCTAAGAAAAATTGTTTATATATAATAAGAAATCACATAAAATTAAATATTTGTATATATGAGATACTGTAATTATCATGTTTTTAAAACTATTTATTATTAAAATATATAAATAAAATATTTATGAAATTATTGACTAAACCTAAAATCATGGAGAAGGTGACAATTATCATATATTTTCTTAAAACCTTTTATTATATACTATAAATATTATTAAAATTATTTATTAAATCATTGACTCACCTAAGAAATTTTTTTATATATAATAAGAAATCACATAAAATTAAATATTTGTATATTTGAGATACTGTAATTATCATGTTTTTAAAACTGTTTATTATTAAAATATATAAATAAAATATTTATGAAATTATTGACTAAACCTAAAATCATGGAGAAGGTGACAATTATCATATATTTTCTTAAAACGTTTTATTATATAATATAAATATTATTAAAATTATTTATTAAATCATTGGCTCACCTAAGAAATTTTATTAATAAAATCCCTAATATCGAGATCACAATCATTTGTTGTGTGTGGACCTAAATAGATATTTGAAATATTTTTCATGTCAAGATTGGTTTGGAATAATAACTCAAATACATATTAAATACATGTAATATTTGGTAATGTGAGTAATGTCTAGGTCGGTTCAGATATTTTAAGTCGAAAAGATTAGAAATACTTGAAAACTTACAGAGTGATCTGAAACTTGAAAAGTATTAAAAGCCTACCAAATACTCAAAATATATTAAAATACCTGCTAAAGATCTAAAATGCTTTATGAGATATAACCGAGAAATTGAAAAATACCCAAACTTTTATCTGAATATCCCAAATATATTTTAAAAATTATAACTGAAAACTCAAACCCAAAAGAAAAACATCTATAATATCAAAACATATCTGAAATACTCAAATGTACATAATATACTCAAAACACTTCATGTACCTGGTAATCCAATCGAATCATGGGTAGGATCCAAACTAAGCCAAGATATATTGGTCCAACAAAATACCCAATATATACATTTCCTTGACTCGATCCGATCAATTTTTGGATTCGAAAGTGCCGGCTTAAGTTAGAGAGAGTTATATAATATATACTTTTTCCTCCAATTATTATATAATATATACTTTTTCCTCCAATTATTATATAATATATACTTTCTCCTCCAAATTATAATATATTTTTTGGTCAAATTATTATATAATATATACTTTTTCCTCCAAATTATACTTTTATATAGTTATTATTATAATATATACTTTCTCCTCCAAATTATACTTTTATATAGTTATTATTATAATATATACTTTCTCCTCCAAATTATAATATATTTTTTGGTCAAATTATTATATAATATAAATATTATTAAAATTATTTATTAAATCATTGACTCACCTAAGAAAAATTGTCTATATATAATAAGAAATCACATAAAATTAAATATTTGTATATATGAGATCTGTAATTATCGTGTTTTAAAACTGTTTATTATTAAAATATATAAATAAAATATTATGAAATTATTGACTAAACCTAAAATCATGGAGAAGGTGACAATTATCATATATTTTCTTAAAACCTTTTATTATATACTATAAATATTATTAAAATTATTTATTAAATCATTGACTCACCTAAGAAATTTTTTTATATATAATAAGAAATCACATAAAATTAAATATTTGTATATTTGAGATACTGTAATTATCATGTTTTTAAAACTGTTTATTATTAAAATATATAAATAAAATATTTATGAAATTATTGACTAAACATAAAATCATGGAGAAGGTGATAAATCAGCAAATTCACTTCTCAGATAATAGTATATGGAAGAGAATTTTTTATATAATATTACTATGATAATATCAAATATTTGTATATGATAATTATCATATAGTTTCTTAAAACATTTTATTATATACTAAAAATATTATTAAAATTATTTATTAAATCATTGACTCACCTAAGAAAAATTGTCTATATATAATAAGAAATCACATAAAATTAAATATTTGTATATATGAGATACTGTAATTATCGTGTTTTTAAAACTGTTTATTATTAAAATATATAAATAAAATATTTATGAAATTATTGACTAAACCTAAAATTATGGAGAATGTGACAATTATCAGATATTTTCTTAAAACGTTTTATTATATACTATAAATATTATTAAAATTATTTATTAAATCATTGACTCACCTACGAATTTTTTTATATATAATAAGAAATCACATAAAATTAAATATTTGTATATATGAGATACTGTAATTATCATGTTTCTAAAACTGTATTATTAAAATATATAAATAAAATATTTATGAAATTATTGACTAAATCTAAAATCATGGAGAAAATGACAAATCAGCAAATTTACTTCTCAAATAATAGTATAGATCATCTGAATTAAAAAATGTTATGTTATTTCTTTTGAGTTTTAATTATCTTTCATCTGTGCAAAATCTATTGGTGTTAATTTAGAATCTAATTTAAATAATTAATATCATATTTCAAGTGCTTTTGATGATGACATGCAAAAACCAGCAATAAAAAACATTCGGTGCTTGTCTTCTGCCACCTAATCCCATAGCAGATTCGGCAGAAAAGATGTGTATTTCTTTGTGTAGTTCTTATGTTCCCACGCTTCAAATTATCTAAAAACTTGAAAAAAATATTTTTTTCACAAAGAAAACTTAAAAAATATTATGAAAATGCATTATACACAACCTAATACTTTATAATGCAAGACAAGAAAAACAACTCAAACACAATAACTTAACGACCAAGCGGTTAAAAGCAATAAAATCAACGAAAACAAAAGTTTAAAACATGCACAAATCACAAATATCAAGCGCCTTCATCCTTCCACAACATCTTGAGTTAGATCAGGTCTTTGTTATCCAACCAGATGTCCCTCTTAACATGTCCAACCAGATCAGGTCTGTGTTTTTCTTCTTTTTGCCAGGGAGGCACAGAACCTAGGCTTTGCTTTTTGTAAAACCTTTTATCATTCTATGAAATTTACAGTTTAGCAAAAATAAAATATTATGAAATTATTGACTAAACCTAAAATTATGGAGAATGTGACAATTATCAGATATTTTCTTAAAACGTTTTATTATATACTATAAATATTATTAAAATTATTTATTAAATCATTGACTCACCTAAGAAAAATTGTCTATATATAATAAGAAATCACATAAAATTAAATATTTGTATATGATAATTATCATATAGTTTCTTAAAACATTTTATTATATACTATAAATATTATTAAAATTATTTATTAAATCATTGACTCACCTAAGAAAAATTGTCTATATATAATAAGAAATCACATAAAATTAAATATTTGTATATATGAGATACTGTAATTATCATGTTTCTAAAACTGTATTATTAAAATATATAAATAAAATATTTATGAAATTATTGACTAAATCTAAAATCATGGAGAAAATGACAAATCAGCAAATTTACTTCTCAAATAATAGTATAGATCATCTGAATTAAAAAATGTTATGTTATTTCTTTTGAGTTTTAATTATCTTTCATCTGTGCAAAATCTATTGGTGTTAATTTAGAATCTAATTTAAATAATTAATATCATATTTCAAGTGCTTTTGATGATGACATGCAAAAACCAGCAATAAAAAACATTCGGTGCTTGTCTTCTGCCACCTAATCCCATAGCAGATTCGGCAGAAAAGATGTGTATTTCTTTGTGTAGTTCTTATGTTCCCACGCTTCAAATTATCTAAAAACTTGAAAAAAATATTTTTTTCACAAAGAAAACTTAAAAAAATATTATGAAAATGCATTATACACAACCTAATACTTTATAATGCAAGACAAGAAAAACAACTCCAAACACAATAACTTAACGACCAAACGGTTAAAAGCAATAAAATCAACGAAAACAAAAGTTTAAAACATGCACAAATCACAAATATCAAGCGCCTTCATCCTTCCACAACATCTTGAGTTAGATCAGGTCTTTGTTATCCAACCAGATGTCCCTCTTAACATGTCCAACCAGATCAGGTCTGTGTTTTTTCTTCTTTTTTTGCCAGGGAGGCACAGAACCTAGGCTTTGCTTTTTGTAAAAACCTTTTATCTTTTCTTTTTTTTTTTGAACACAGTAAAAACCTTTTATCATTCTATGAAATTTACAGTTTAGCAAAAAATAAAATATTTTATAGATAAAGAATATCAAAGCGTTCAAAATGCAAATAAAAGAAACAAATATTCATCTTTATCTAGTTTCATGAATTTTGTGGATTTGATCTTCTCTCTTCATATTCTTTTAAACTACTTTCCATTTTGTTTAGGAAAATAATTCACCTTTTTGAATAATTTGTTACTGCATATATAAATGCCGAATGTTGTATATACGCAAGGGAGATAGCTAGAATTAATATATCTTACCCAATGTATTCACTTTTTCCTCCAAATTATAATATATTTTTTTGGTCAAATTATTATATAATATATACTTTCTCCTCCAAATTATACTTTTTATATAGTTATTATTATAATATATACTTTTTCCTCCAATTATTATATAATATAAGTATTCATGATGTTCTTATCTAAGTATGAAAAATGTTTTGCTGTATATATATAGTCAAGGAAAATATGTGGCTGCATTACATTGATCCATTGGGATGTGTATGATGGACTTAAAAGATTGCGATGCATCTTGCAAATCAAAATTTGGACAAAAGGCCACTGGCGTATGCAACTTAAAGAAAAATCGTGGACGGTGTTCGCTCTCACCTCTGTTCAGCTGATAGAGTTCATACGTCTTTCATGGCAAAAGGCTCAAATTTGCAAGACGTATAAGCTAAGGTTATAATCCTCAAAATATATTGTTTTGGCTCTTCGTCGCTTGTAATAATATGTTGTCAAAATATTACTACTTGATGTTTTATCATCAATAAAACATAATATTACATTGGATGAGAACTGAGTTGTCTCAATTTTTCTTTATATTACAATGTTTGTCTCAGAATTGAAACCAAATGAAGACCAAGTTTCGTGGTTTAAATTTACATACATGATTTATAAAACCTCCAAAACAATATATAGTATATGTATCCGGCTAATATAATAGACAATTGTGGTCGGATTCGGAAATAATCCAAGTCTCTCAGCTGGATGGATGTGTGATGCTTAATGTGCCTTTACAGTTTACGTAGTAAACTAGGGTCAGCAAATTAAAACATGTTATAAAAAGATTATGTTTGAACACAGTAGTGTTAAATATTTGTTGTCGGTAAATGTTGAGTCCATCTTTTTGGAGATGAGGAAGTAAAGGCCAAGTTTATAGTTAGAACCAGGTGATAGGTGATGTAAGATAGAGTAATTAACATTTTTCATGTCCCAAAAGCCTAAATATTTACATACTTATCTATACTATTAAAACAGAAAAATTTTTAAAAAATCTACTAATTAAAAGTTGTTGGACCCTTTTATTAGACTTTTTTTTTGTCATACAATTAATTACTCTAACTATATACAATTAATAAATCTAACAACGCATTTATCTTTTTCGGTTACCATGAAAAATTAATAAAATCCCCTAATATCGTGAGATCACAATCATTTGTTGTGTGTGGACCGAAATAGATATTTGAAATATTTTTCATGTCAAGATTGGTTTGGAATAATAACTCAAATACATATTAAATACATGTAATATTTGGGTACGTAGCATGTCTAGGTCGGTTCAGATATTTTAAGTCAGAAAAAGATTAGAAATACTTGAAAACTTACAGAGTGATCTGAAACTTGAAAAGTATTAAAAAGCCTACCAAATACTCAAAATATATTAAAATACCTGCTAAAGATCTAAAATGCTTTGCGAGATATAACCCGAGAAATTGAAAAATACCCAAACTTTTATCTGAATATCCGAAATATATTTTAAAAATTATAACTGAAAACTCAAACCCAAAAGAAAAACATCTATAATATCAAAAACATATCTGAAATACTCAAATGTACATAATATACTCAAAACACTTCATGTACTTTGGGTACCCGACCGAATCATGGGTAGGATCCAAACTAAGCCAAGATATATTGGTCCAACAAAATACCCAATATATACATTTCCTTGGACTCGGATCCGATCAATTTTTTTGGATTCGAGTAAATGCCTAGGCTTAAGTTAGAGAGAGAGTTATATAAATATATATACAAAATCTCAAATAAACTAATTCATATTATTTTAAACAGATTTTCTTCTCGGTATAATACGATTTTGTAACATAGTAATGTACAACAATCCCAAAATATTAATTCATATTAAACTTTGTCTATAATCTAAAATCCGTCCTTTCGAAGCGCGGGTCAAAATCTAGTATATGTTAAAAAAAAAAAATTTGTCCTAATGTTTAAATTTCTTGTCAACATATATTAAATATTAATACACCATAGTCTAGATGGCTACCATATAAAATTTGGCAACTGTTATCACTAGTATTTTTACCGGAGTTTTAATTTGTGTTACAGTTATCAGAAAATATGCTCCTCCACCAAATTTTTTTGGATAAATGATTAAGATTTATTACCATTTTAATTTTTGATAGCGATACAGAGTAACTCGTAACAGACTAATCAAATAACGAGTTAAACAACACCGAATGCAAGAAAAACGACTAATGATCGAGAAACACCAAAACCCAAGGACCTCTGAAACTTTCAAACCCGATCTTCCGATAACGTTACAAGGTACGAAGCCAAGAATTCCAACAAAGTTTATGAGTAATCTTTTGACCGGCGATATTCAACACCACGAACTTAGTGAAAACCGACGACACGAATCCAATAAAAACCGACAATGCTCCTCCACCAAAATCCCCTATAAAATTATTTTTACTATTTACTACCACTGCCGACATCAAAACTGTAAAAGTTACTACAAGAAGCAAAATGCTATATAGAACAAATAATATCGATATACATACATATCTATATAGTAAAAGAAACAAAAGGTATGAAAGGCCAACTAAAATATATAAACTATAGTTCATTGTATACATAATATAATAGTTAGCTGAGGAATGCAAACTTTACATTTCGTATTTGTAGTTTATATTGTATGAAAAAAAAAAGAGAATGCAAACAAGACACTTGTTCCGATTGTTTGCTAAACAGTATAAACACCGATCGAATCTGAGATCATATAGTCAAGAAACACAAATATTTTTCTAATGTTACGTAAGCTAAGCGCTATGAAATTTATTCGGTGGTTGTAAATCTCGAGATTAGTATTATATTTTTAGTAAAAGTAGACAATAAAAGAGAACTCAATTAAGGGGAAAAACCAGGAAATAACGTAGATATGGACACATTGACAACGAACGTGGAGGAGAAGACAATGACAGATATAATATTTTGTGAAGGAAGATGACACATGCATTGATGTTTCTTCACGTAAAGAAAGGTCTTCGAGTTGGCATTTCCTTGCCTCACGAATCTTTGTCTACCTCGTGCTTCTTTTTAATTCTCTTGTCTTCTTATTTTCTTTTATTTTTAATAGATTAATTATTTGCCACAACGCTCGTTACTCTGTGTCTTCTCCTCTTTGACTTTTGTCACACTTGTCTCTATCGTCTTAACTCAACCATGGTTAACAAAGTTTATTGCAAAGCCCTAAGTATCTGCTGCTTCTCCATATTTTTTGTCCCATACATATATTATCATCGTCATTTAATTGAATTGTCTGATTAATTTAAATTATTAATCAAAATCAAGACTTCCCATGTATCTCTCGTTTTTTAGTTGTTTGTTTTCTCTTATAGTCTTTTGTTGGGATTGTGAATTGTGACCATGTGTGGTTCAAGAGTCAACTTCAGACGTAGGGTTGTCACTATCACTTTTGAATAATGTATAACCCTATTTTTTTTTGCTTTTATTCAGATTTGCAGTTAATGCTCATATATACAATGTCCATGTCTCTTCGAGCCACATGAAATATGAATCGGGCTTTGGTTCCATTTATATATGAATGTCCATATCTCTCTAATCACGTCCTGTGACCTGATTTCAGATATCTTGGTTTTCTATATATTCACCGAGTCCAGCGCATTCTCAAATCTGAATTAACACTCAATCATATATTCATATTTCAGGGATAGGTTTCATTTAGTTACAGAGAATACAAGTTCTCGCCTTATGGGATATATAACATGCTTCATACTATATTGCAACTTAATATTGAACTTTTTTTTGTAACTTAATATTGATTTTTTTTTGGTAAAAAAACATCCAATGCAGATGGCCTAAAGATAGGAAAACCAATAGGTTTTGCAGAGGAAGTAGGTATGGCTTTATAAAAAAGAAGTTTTAGAAAACCTTTTACATTAGACAAGAAAAGAAAAGTGAGCTAGAACTACATTTGACTTTGAAAACCGAGATGGGGATATATAGTACTTTAGAAAATTGAAAAAACATTTAATTAGCAAAAGACCGAAGATGATAAGGAATTTTCGTCTCCTATACGTGGAATCTGAATATATTTTAATAAAAATATCAGCTAACTTATAAATGAAAACATGGAGATCCAACTAAACTTTGTTGTTGAGACTAAGTGTTTTGTCAAACATAGGATCCGACCGGTGTTTGTTGTGCATGTGCCTAGAGACATGATCCTCGCCTCACCCCTAACTAACTGTCTTCCAGATTTAATACTTTTCATACCTTTCTACAATTTGGTGAAAAAGATATCATACTATGATCCGTCAAAACTATAAACTAATTAATGTGTGCAAACAAGGTTTTATTGAGGGCCTATTTGTTTTATGTATGTCATCATTAAGATTTGATTTGCGGTTTGTACGTGAAACAAATTGTAGACAAAACAAACAAAAAAGCAGTGCGGAAATTAGTTTTACTCAGTTTCAAAATATAAGTTGTAGTTACTAGGTTTTATTAAGCTATATAATCATTGTTTAAATTAAGCTATATAAATATATAATCATTGTTTAAACTTTTGTTCTTTTTGTTTTCTCTTGTCGGAAAAAAATAAAATATTATTCAAAAAATCCTTTTAGGTATGTTGGTCATTTTTTTACCAAATCATGTTTTATATAATTGATTCGATATGCTAGGCGGCTGATTCGATGTTTTGAAACAGTATTACAGAGAATTGAAGATATACATTGGTGATCTTGTAATTTCTTTTTTTTTTCTTTTCAAAAAGCTCTTTTAATCAAGAAAAGATGGATCTATTTTATTTGCAAATAGATTGTGACTGTATTTTGAAAATTACAGATTCCAAAATAATAAATTAAAAAAACGCTTCAAGCTTCAAAGCTTTGACTTCCAAGCTCCAAGAAAAGCACTTATACTACAACGCTTTCGCCTCCTTGCTCGGTCAGAATCGTCAATCTCCGAGCTGTCTTCAAGAACTCACTGATCAAACATACAAAAACGTTTATTACTTAAATGTTTTGTTCACCACCACATAATTAAAAATACATGAGAATATGCGTTTTGTTTTTACCTGAAAGGTTCGTTTCCTGCGTACTTGATGGCACCAGACGCATCCCTATAGAGAACAGAGCTCAACATCTCAGCCTTTTGAATACCAAACATGTCAGAGAGTTTCCTACTCAACTCTTCGTACGAGCCAAGAACCGACAGGTCCAACGTTCGACCCACGTCGTCAGACTCCATAAACACTTTACAATGCCCTGTCTCCAAACCTGCTGCATCATGAGCTTTGTTGGAGCAAGGTGATCCTTCGTCTGATGAAGATAGTTTCGATCCGCCTGATGTGTTTCCCGTATCCGTTGACCCTTTCTCTGATGTCTGCTCCTCAGGTAGTATGAGCTTTCCGAACAACACGATGTGAGACTTTTTAGATTCTGTGTCATTACACGGTGTTGTCCCCATGGTCAAGAAACAGAACCCTTTCTCGTTTCTGCTATCGATGTTTCGCAACCCTAATGGCTGAGAAAGAGGGAGAGTTGATGGTTGTGGAGGGGATGAGGAGGTCTGTTTAAGTAGTAATGGTGGAGATCAGAAGATGATAACCCGTAGTACTGATGAGCATTATGCCTGGCTCCCTGTAAACCCACGGGAACATTGTCCAGAACAGAGCTTAACGGGTTTGATCTGATGAGAGGGTTGCTTGGGAAAGAAGGTACTGGGATTGAGTTGATCAGGTTGTTGTAATCCGGATGCTGAGGAAGCCTCATCTTCTTCCTCGGCGGCGAAAACGACGTAAGAGGGATGGGATGTACGTTGGATACCAGTTCGACTAACCACGGGTTAACCCGTTTCACGTTTTGGAGTAGATCCGGCTCATCCCAAGCCACCTGAAACACACACAAAATGCACCTTGAGTCTTTCTTGCGTTACAAGAAAAGAACAAAATGATCGCTAATTGATTTTAAGTTGGAAGCTAGTGAAACTTAACCGAAACTAGTTTTTTACCTGTAGAAGCCGCCAAGGAGAGTTAGGCCAACGGATAGGATCAGAGACATTAACAGCTGAAACAGTCCCCATAAACCAGCTTATCCGCGACGAATCTTCGGTCTCAAACGCCATTTTAAACCTCATACCTGAGCACCAAGGAATCCGCATCGCAGCCCTAGCATCCAACGCCTTGACGCAAAACTCAGACGTGCTAGCCCTAGGATAGTACACAACCTCAAAGGCCCTTCCATTAATAGCAAGCGTGGCCGCCTCTATAACAGACTCAGCCGTCACCTTTCCTTTTCTATCAGCAAGAGAACAGTTACTCCTCCTCAAGCTATTGCTCTCATCTTCTCTCAAAAGAGAAGAGTAGCCACAGCTTCCACCGATAGGGTTCCAACCAGCCGAATACTCGGGTCCGTTACCGATCCCTCCTCTCTTAGCCCTCCTGATCCCTACACAGAGATCACCACTCTCAGCTCTCATGAAGACGATCGAATCTCCCGCCACGAGCTTCTTCTGGTTCACGAAGTTACTCCACCCCGTCGTGAGGAGATGCCGACGCGGCGTCCCTCTGTATATATGCCTAAACTTCCATACATCTCCGTGAACGTCTTTGGCGAGAATGGTCTGAACAGGCGGCTCGGCGTTGTAATCCAACCTCGGGAAGATCGTCTCCGCGCAGTAGCGCGGGACAGAGAAACCTCCGCCGTTGTTGGCGTCGGACTGAGTCAGAGTCTTGGCAAAGGAAGGCGTCTTCTCGCTGTTAGTCTCGAAACCGTCACTTTCTTGACCGTCTCCGTAGTCGTGATGATCGTCGTCTTTTAGAGGGATCAGTCTCAGTTTGGCGAAAACCTCGTCGGATTCAGGGTCGGCCATGTACTTGATGGCTAAGACACGGCATAGGACCATGGGAGGGATGGGGAGGTTCTTGAAATCGACGTGGTCGTAAGCGTTCTCAGCGTGGCCTTGAGGGAAGTAGAAGACTCTGGAGTTCATGGGAGGCATACGAACCATGCCACCGGCGCATGCATGCCATAGCTGTGGATCTAACCCTTTCTCTGACCCGCTTTTCATCGGATCCATTACATTTATCATGTCTTACGAATGTAATAATTAATACCTACAAGTGAAATAAAAGGATTAGTGTTTGTGTGAACAGAGTAGACAAGACACAAGTCACACACAACACAAAAGCATATGCTTTTTTTTGTTTGAAGTACTTTAACATGTTAAGTCTTTTGAATCAGTCAACTCTATACCTAACAAACAAGATTTTCCCGGAAAAAAAAATATAGGAAAAAAAAAGTTTCCTGAAAATCGGAGAAAAGGGTTATGTGATGTCCAGATAGATTTGGTGAGTGATTGAGTATGATTAGCAAGAAAACTTCAGATAATTCAATAAGCGATTAATAACAGTTCAAATTTTTAAAAGCCTGCTCAAGGTTGTGTTGCGAGGCAAGATAAAACAAGAAGGTCACAGATCGGTCACGTTGAGAAGAACTGAAACAGTAAAACTTATTGGAGAGCAGAGAACATATAACAGATCAAGATTAAGCTAATGAAATCAAAACATCATCACAGGGAACTGATTAATTTTTTGTTTAATAAAGATGAAATTCATACAAGGATTCGATCAAACAGAGAAGATTTAAGACAGAAGTAAAAAGACTTTTGTTCAAACCTTTAACAGTAGAAGTAGATCTGAGGCAAGTTCTTCAAGATTCTGTTCTAAAAGCCGTCTCTTTGTTTCTTGAGAATCTGAAGATTCTGCAGCTACGTTTCTGCTTCGGAATCGGATAAGAGAACACTTTTGTTGTACAAAGAGAAATGAAAAGGGTTCGTGTATATGAAGGAGAAAGGTTTGGCTTTCTGGAAAAAAAACAAAATAAATAAATAATTTCTTTTTTTTTCAACTTTCATTAACTCATTCACATGTTGTGATTTTAATCTAGATTAAATTATATTTTTTTAAATGCAATGTTTTAAATCATTTTAAATTACGCCCCAAAACTGGTAACCATTTGGTAAGTCAAACCCTTGATTCCGGGCATAAAAATCGACAATACGGAGTGTAAAAAAATATTATAATAATTTTGATATATAACGAAAATATCGACATACGAGTAAAGAGTTAAATCGCGCACGTGACGGATCCGCACGTGTCGTCGGTGCTTCCGACATATCTCCTTGAAATCTGATTAAGAAGCATCTAATTACTTAACAATTCAAATTTTTATTTTACTAACTCAGCAATTAATTTTTCTTTGAATTTACTAATGTTAACAGTTTGGTAATCCCAATATCATTTAATTTTTATCTTATTGTTTACGGAACACGATAGTTTGTTGATGATATCCATGTTATCAATTTGCTGTCGCTTGACCATGGTTAATTAGTTATTAAGACCACTCTGTTCAAAGGGTAATAACACGATTTACAAAAATACAGTCCTGCTTTCGTTTTTATGCTTGTCTAAAATACAGCATTTATCAGTATGGTCACGACTCACGACTCATAAACCCATATACTACTTCTCTGCTGCTTATAATAAGTACACAAGCAGTCTATCTAACATTTATTTCAAAGTGATATCTAAATAGACATTAAAAGATTGTTTTTTTGTCAAAAATAGACATTAAAAGATTATTTGCCGTTTATCATTGCATTTCAAGATTATTGATTTTTACTACTATTTGATTATGTTTCTATTATATATTTTGATTATCTGAAATAGTTCAATATTTTCAAAGAATATGGTATTTTATACTTGTTGTATTCATCTATATTAAGAAACATTTTGCTTTTAGTGTCATTTTATGTTTGAATAGGTTTGGAATCAATTCACAACACATGCGAAGACTAACTAGAATCATCCATTATCATACACATTGTTCAAATCCGGATCGGTTTGATACCAAACAGTCTTTCTCTAGCCAATATAAGCAACTATATTCAGATGTTTTATTAAACATGCTGCACAGTTCCCTGTATTTTACTTTGGTTCGTTTCTCAAGTTTTAAATTGCCTTTAGACTTTTGAGTAAATAAGTAGTAATTTTTTAAGTAACGATGTAAATTAAAAATGTTGCATAATGTCCGGCATCTAGTATATGGTTAGTTACTCATGTTTTCACTTGCTTTTTGAGTAAATAATAATATTAAAATATTAAAATGAACAACTCTTGTATGTGACTTAATCAATGAATGAATCAGTTGTCGTTAAAAAAAAAAAATGTATGCTTCACTTGCAAATTAAAGAATGAACTAAATGCTTTTGATATAGAAAGAAAAAAAAGAAAACATTTCGAAAATCTCTCTTGTAAAACTATAACTAGACCCCATATTTCCAGATATCAATACTACGATGATAGCAAGGCTCAATAAATTTCCGCATGTGTCTTTGTATTTTCTTGTCGTAAGAGATAGCTTCTCCATTATCACGAAGAGTTCGATCTACGCCATTGTAAATAAACACTCAATATCAAATTAGTCAAAAAAAAAATCAAATTATCTACGTGCATAGAAACCTAATATATAAATCCGCAAAACTCTACGCGATTGACAGTTAAGTTTTTTTTTTTTTTTTAAAGTAAACGCAAAAACATATTTTAACAGTGATATCCCTTTTTCTGAACAACTTTTGACAGTGATTTTATCATTAAACTTTTGCCATTTTGTGTCAGCTTTTTATAGTAATGTTTATGTGAATCCGAAAATACTATTCCAGTTCAAATTTAAAACATTACTAAACTTTAAACAGTAATATGAACAAGAATTGATAACAAGAAATCAACAACGAGAAAACATATTTGACCAGAGGGCATAACACGTGCGACTAACCATGGTTAATTTTGAAGTGTCTGTTTATATATTGTCAACATTTAGGACTCTCCTTGTCAATAGTTATTACGTGTGTCTCCATTTATGTCCATCCAGTAATATTTGCATGTCACGAGGGCAATTTCGTCACAGAGATAAACCAATGGATCTGAAATCTGATCTCTGAATGTCTTCTTTAGTCGGTCAGATTTGGTTTTGCATGTAATACTCCTCATGTTTGACCATACGTTTTGATGCGTGCCAATTGAAGATTGTTAATATTTTTCTAATAGGTATAATTTATAGTTTTGTACGTCAAGTTTAGAATTATATACTCCTTGGGACTTTGATAATGTCAAGTAAAATTAATACTTAGAAATCCGTAGATTAAAGGACCAAGTATTTAATTACAGGAACATTAGTATAATATTTTTATTTGCTGTAGTCTCTTCTCAGCGTTAACTTTGTACTTGCAAATTGATCATGGTTAGGTAAAAATATTCATGCAAGTTTTGTAAAATTTCTGAACGACATGAAATAAATTTGTTGTTATAAGAAAGTTTAATACAATCTAGAATCGTAGAGATTGTAGACGATGCACGCTTCAAGCTTTTCAAGGGTTTTCCCACAGTTATGGAGTTAATTTGAAAAGATAGATGATATAGAGATGAAAGCTCAAACAACAAAGAGAGTAAATTGTAAAGCGACCTTTTAAGGAGGAGACATATAAAGACATGAGTTGGGATCAGACACAAACAGTCGTTATAGACATTGACTCTCTCTTGTCCTTTTCTTTCTCACCTTTTGTCTTCACAAATAACATATTATTTTTAAAATCATTTATCCTATTTGTGGATTGTATATCCATTTAGAATTATAAAAATGTAAAGGTTTGGAAATTTTCCGTATTAATAATTAAGAATAAACAAAGAGATAGAACTAGAAGTGTTTATACAGGTCGTCTACATAAATATATGTATATTTTTGTTGTCTAGTTGTTTGAGGCATCTCAACTCAACTTCATCTTTTTTCAAAATGAGGTAAAATAAATATGGAGTAACAAATACTCAAATCCAGTTCAATATCTCATTTCATTTTGAAATTTACTCCACAAATAAAATAATTAATTTTTTTGTTTGTTCACTTATGGAGTGAAGAATGTAATAGGATTGAAGCACTTTTACTTCATATTCATTTTTATTCTATTTTGGAGGGAAAAATGAAGTTTTACATTGGATATGTTGTAATGGGAGAAGTCCTTTTTCGGATTACCCCATCATTAGATTTGAAGTCCCTTATTTATAACGAAGTACATTTTATCTTTTTAGTAGTCATTAATTTGTTTAACAGGCCAAAAAAATCTGTTTAACGGGTATGTGATAAGCCCATCTTTAACACTAATGTATCACCAGATCCTTTTGAAAATATCAATTGTTGTGTCACTAGGCCCGTTTTAGTTAATGCTTTTAGTTTGACTTGTATCGGCCCAAATGTTCTAGGCCTGGATGTATAAACATGCCATCTCTAGATCTACTTGAAAAGATTGTTCTAACTTGTAAGATTTGTCACTAACTACTGAGAGTCAACAGACCTGGTTTTGTAGAAACAGCAATCTTCAGCCAACTTCTTATCGTCATGCATCATTTCACTTCACCCTCTCCTCGTTGCTAAAACCCAAAATAATTCACACCATATTCGGTTACAAAATCTACTCTATATGACACATGTTGACCAGAATATGGCGCCTCTTAGTTATTTTTTTTTCTTTTCTATTTTAATCGTAATAAATAGCGTATCCATATGATTTAAATAAGTTCGCTAATTAGAAACCATATAATAAAATAAAATTACATAAAACCTAGTTTCGATCAAAACTTGGCCCCTCTCTCTCTCTCTATCGTCTCTCCACCACCAGATTCTCCGTCAAAACCAAAATCCCAGATCTCCGATCCGTCTCCCTGGCCGTCGATTAAGCCGCCGCCGTTTCGAAACTTTCTCCTCGTTGCTAAAACCAAAATAATTCACACCATATTCGGTTACAAAATCTACTCTATATGACACATGTTGACCAGAATATGGCGCCTCTTAGTTATTTTTTTCTTTTCTATTTTAATCGTAATAAATAGCGTATCCATATGATTTAAATAAGTTCGCTAATTAGAAACCATATAATAAAATAAAATTACATAAAACCTAGTTTCGATCAAAACTTGGCCCCTCTCTCTCTCTCTATCGTCTCTCCACCACCAGATTCTCCGTCAAAACCAAAATCCCAGATCTCCGATCCGTCTCCCTGGCCGTCGATTAAGCCGCCGCCGTTTCGAAACTTTCTCCTCGTTGCTAAAACCAAAATAATTCACACCATATTCGGTTACAAAATCTACTCTATATGACACATGTTGACCAGAATATGGCGCCTCTTAGTTATTTTTTTCTTTTCTATTTTAATCGTAATAAATAGCGTATCCATATGATTTAAATAAGTTCGCTAATTAGAAACCATATAATAAAATAAAATTACATAAAACCTAGTTTCGATCAAAACTTGGCCCCTCTCTCTCTCTCTCTCTCTATCGTCTCTCCACCACCAGATTCTCCGTCAAAACCAAAATCCCAGATCTCCGCATGTGTCTTTGTATTTTCTTGTCGTAAGAGATAGCTTCTCCATTATCACGAAGAGTTCGATCTACGCCATTGTAAATAAACACTCAATATCAAATTAGTCAAAAAAATCAAATTATCTACGTGCATAGAAACCTAATATATAAATCCGCAAAACTCTACGCGATTGACAGTTAAGTTTTTTTTTTTAAAGTAAACGCAAAAACATATTTTAACAGTGATATCCCTTTTTCTGAACAACTTTTGACAGTGATTTTATCATTAAACTTTTGCCATTTTGTGTCAGCTTTTATAGTAATGTTTATGTGAATCCGAAAATACTATTCCAGTTCAAATTAAAACATTACTAAACTTTAAACAGTAATATGAACAAGAATTGATAACAAGAAATCAACAACGAGAAAACATATTTGACCAGAGGGCATAACACGTGCGACTAACCATGGTTAATTGGTTATTAAGACCACTCTGTTCAAAGGGAAATAAAGATTTTTGAAAAATATAGTCCTACTTTAGCTTTTGTAATTATATTTACAAGACTGTCTAAAATACAGCATTTATCAGTATGGTCATATCTGCTATATGGGGTATAACAGCAGTATATCTAACATTTATTTCATATAAATGGCTGTATATAAAAAGTTATTAAAATTGATATCAAAAATATATATTAGAAGATTATTTGGCATTTTGTGCTACTATTTGATTATGTTTCTATGGAGTATATATTTTGATTATCTGAAATAGTTCAATATTTTCAAAGAATATGGTATTTTATAATTTTCCGTATTCATCTACATCAAGAAACATGCGAAGACTTAGAATCATCCATTTTTCATACACATTATTCAAATCCGGATCTGTTTGGTACCAAAACAGTCTTTCTCTAATCAATAAGCAACTTTATTTAGATGTTTTATTAAACATGCTGCACAGTTCCCTGTATTTTACTTTGGTTCGTTTCTCAAGTTTTAAATTGCCTTTAGACTTTTGAGTAAATTATAATATTGAAATGTATGATTCACTTGCAAAAATAAACTGAATGTTTTAATATAGAAAAAGAAATGAAAACATTTCGAAAATCTCTCTTGTAAAACTATAACTAGACCCCATGTATCCAGATATCAATACTACGATGATAGCAAGGCTCAATAAATTTCCGCATGTGTCTTTGTATTTTCTTGTCGTAACAGATAGCTTCTCCATTATTACGAAGAGTTTGATTTACGCCATACGTAAATAAAAATACAGTATCCAATTATCTACGTACGTAAAAATAAACCTAATTCTTTTCAAAAATATAAATATAAACCTAATATAGTTCGAGATCTAGTATTACATTTAAGTATCTTTTTGTCGTGATTACATTTATGAAATATATTATATAGAAATTCTCCAAAATCTACGTGAATGACAGTTAAGTATGTTTACCTAAAAAAAAAAAAAGTATGTTTACCTAAAAAAAAAAAAAGTATGTTTACCTAAAAAAAAAAAAAAGTATGTTTACCTAAAAAAAAAAAAAGTATGTTTACCTAAAAAAAAAAAAAAAAAGTATGTTTACCTAAAAAAAAAAAAAGTATGTTTACCTAAAAAAAAAAAAAGTATGTTTACCTAAAAAAAAAAAAAGTATGTTTACCTAAAAAAAAAAAAAGTATGTTTACCTAAAAAGTAAACGCAAAAACATATTTTAACAGTGATATCCCTTTTTCTGAACAACTTTTGACAGTGATTTTATCATTAAACTTTTGCCATTTTGTGTCAGCTTTTATAGTAATGTTTATGTGAATCCGAAAATACTATTCCAGTTCAAATTAAAACATTACTAAACTTTAAACAGTAATATGAACAAGAATTGATAACAAGAAATCAACAACGAGAAAACATATTTGACCAGAGGACATAACACGTGCGACTAACCATGGTTAATTAGTTATTAAGACCACTCTGTTCAAAGGGAAATAAAGATTTTTTTTGAAAAATATAGTCCTACTTTAGCTTTTTGTAATTATATTTACAAGACTGTCTAAAATACAGTAAGCATCAGTATGGTCATATCTGCTATATGGGGTATAACAGCAGTATATCTAACATTTATTTCATATAAATGGCTGTATATAAAAAGTTATTAAAATTGATATCAAAAATATATATTAGAAGATTATTTGGCATTTTTGTGCTACTATTTGATTATGTTTCTATGGAGTATATATTTTGATTCTCGGAAATAGTTCAATATTTTCAAAGAATATGGTATTTTATAATTTTCCGTATTCATCTACATCAAGAAACATGCGAAGACTTAGAATCATCCATTTTTCATACACATTATTCAAATCCGGATCTGTTTGGTACCAAAACAGTCTTTCTCTAATCAATAAGCAACTTTATTTAGATGTTTTATTAAATATGCTGCAGTGAAGCTGCACAGTACTTTCCTGCATTTACTTTGTTTCGTTTCTCGAGTTTTAAATTGCCTTTAGACTTTTGAGTAAATTATAATATTGAAATGTATGATTCACTTGCAAAAATAAACTGAATGTTTTTAATATAGAAAAAGAAATGAAAACATTTCGAAAATCTCTCTCTTGTAAAACTATAACTAGACCCCATGTATCCAGATATCAATACTACGATGATAGCAAGGCTCAATAAATTTCCGCATGTGTCTTTGTATTTTCTTGTCGTAACAGATAGCTTCTCCATTATTACGAAGAGTTTGATTTACGCCATACGTAAATAAAAATACAGTATCCAATTATCTACGTACGTAAAAATAAACCTAATTCTTTTCAAAAATATAAATATAAACCTAATATAGTTCGAGATCTAGTATTACATTTAAGTATCTTTTTGTCGTGATTACATTTATGAAATATATTATATAGAAATTCTCCAAAATCTACGTGAATGACAGTTAAGTATGTTTACCTAAAAAAAAAAAAAAGTATGTTTACCTAAAAAAAAGTAAACGCAAAAACATATTTTAACAGTGATATCCTCTTTTTTTTTCGGGCAGCTACAGTGATATACCTTTTTCTGAACAACTTTCGACAGTGATTTTATCATTTCACTTTTGCCATTTTGTGTCAGCTTTTTATAGCAATGGTTATGTGAATCCGAAAATACTATTCCAGTTCAAATTTAAATTTTATAGTACTAAATTTTAAACAGTAATATGAACATAAATTTATAACAAGAAATTAATAATGAAAACATATTTGACCAGAGGACATAACACGTGCGACTAACCATGGTTAATTTTGAAGTGTGTCTGCGTTTATATATTGTAGGTCAACATTAGGACTCTCCTTGTCAATAGTTATTACGTGTGTCTCCATTTATGTTGGAGCATCCAGTAATATTTGCATGTCACGAGGGCAACTTCGTCATCAGAAAATAAACCAATGGATCTGAAATCTGATCTGTGAATGTTTTCTTTAGTCGGTCAGATTTGGTTTTGCATGTAATAGTACTCCTCATGTTTGACCATACGTATTGATGCGTGCCAGTTGAAAATTGTTTGTTAGTATTTTTAATAATTATAACTTATATAGTTTTGTACGTCAAGTTCAGGTATGTACTCTTTTACACGTTGATAATGTCAAGTCAAATTATACTCAGAAAAAAAAAATTTATACTCAGAAATCCGTAGACTAAAGGACCAATTACCAAAAAGAAAGGACCAATTACCAAATCACTATGACAGCTTTGCTATAATCTCTTCTCAGGTTTAATATTGTACTTGCAAACTGATCATGGTTAGGTAAAAATATTCATGCAAGTTTTGTAAAATTTCTGAACGACATGAAATAAATTTGTTGTTATAAGAAAGTTTAATACAATCTAGAATCGTAGAGATTGTAGACGATGCACGCTTCAAGCTTTTTCAAGGGGTTTTCCCACAGTTATGGAGTTAATTTGAAAAGATAGATGATATAGAGAGATGAAAGCTCAAACAACAAAGAGAGTAAATTGTAAAGCGACCTTTTAAGGAGGAGACATATAAAGACATGAGTTGGGATCAGACACAAACAGTCGTTATAGACATTGACTCTCTCTTGTCCTTTTCTTTCTCACCTTTTGTCTTCACAAATAACATATTATTTTTTAAAATCATTTATCCTATTTGTGGATTGTATATCCATTTAGAATTATAAAAAATGTAAAGGTTTGGAAATTTTCCGTATTAATAATTAAGAATAAACAAAGAGATAGAACTAGAAGTGTTTATACAGGTCGTCTACATAAATATATGTATATTTTTGTTGTCTAGTTGTTTGAGGGCATCTCCAACTCAACTTCATCTTTTTTTTCAAAATGAGGTAAAAATAAATATGGAGTAACAAATACTCAAATCCAGTTCAATATCTCATTTCATTTTGAAATTTACTCCACAAATAAAATAATTAATTTTTTTGTTTGTTCACTTATGGAGTGAAGAATGTAATAGGATTGAAGCACTTTTACTTCATATTCATTTTTATTCTATTTTGGAGGGAAAAATGAAGTTTTACATTGGATATGTTGTAATGGGAGAAGTCCTTTTTCGGATTACCCCATCATTAGATTTGAAGTCCCTTATTTATAACGAAGTACATTTTATCTTTTTAGTAGTCATTAATTTGTTTAACAGGCCAAAAAAATCTGTTTAACGGGTATGTGATAAGCCCATCTTTAACACTAATGTATCACCAGATCCTTTTGAAAATATCAATTGTTGTGTCACTAGGCCCGTTTAGTTAATGCTTTTAGTTTGACTTGTATCGGCCCAATTGTTCTAGGCCTGGATGTATAAACATGCCATCTCTAGATCTACTTGAAAAGATTGTTCTAACTTGTAAGATTTGTCACTAACTACTGAGAGTCAACAGACCTGGTTTTGTAGAAACAGCAATCTTCAGCCAACTTCTTATCGTCATGCATCATTTCACTTCACCCTCTCCTCGTTGCTAAAACCCAAATAACTCGCACCATATTCGGTACAAAATCTACCCTATACATGTTGACCAGAATATGGCGCCTCTTAGTTATTTTTTTTTCTTTTCTATTTTAATCGTAATAAATAGCGTATCCATATGATTTAAATAAGTTCGCTAATTAGAAACCATATAATAAAATAAAATTACATAAAAACCTAGTTTCGATCAAAACTTGGCCCCTCTCTCTCTCTCTCTATCGTCTCTCCACCACCAGATTCTCCGTCAAAACCAAAATCCCAGATCTCCGATCCGTCTCCCTGGCCGTCGATTAAGCCGCCGCCGTTTCAAACTTTCTCCTCGTTGCTGCTCCCGACGCCCCCCCCTCCCCTCACCGACACCGTCAGTGGTTCGTTTTGCTAGATCTCGGATCTTTTGATTTTGACTTTTGTTAATACGTACGATGACTGATTGCTGTTTTTGATCGTATTCGCCTGAATCGAATTCGAATTTACCTGTTAGTTGAATATCCATTCGAACTGAGTAAAGCACTAGATTGGATCCAATTGATTGGATACGATTACAGAACCACTCTATGTTATTTGATTATGATTTTGAAATTTTTCTCTGCAGAAGCTGGGGGATACGTTTTTTTGTTGGAGTTTATAATAATAATAATACATTCGAGATGGCTTCAGAGGGAAAATTATTGTTTGATCTTAATGAACTTCCTACAGAAGATGATGATGGTGGTGTGAATCAGCCTCAGAAGGCTATCATCCCATCTGCAAACCCCAATACTTCTTCTGGTTTGCTGGCAACACCCCAAGATAATAAAGCAAACAGCAGCCGAGTGTTCTTGTCTGCATCCACGGCGTCTGGTTTTCAGCCTTTTGTCCGTCCTCTGGCTGAACGAAAGACAGAAAAGGTTGCTCATAAGGAAGCAAATGTTGCATCATCAGTAGTAGTTCAAGATGACGCCGAGCACCTGAGAGAGAAGAAGGGGAATTGATGGAGTCTGAGGTTCCTGCCACTGAGAATGTACATGGTAGTAGCGATTGTAATAAGGGGTTGGCGATGCCAGAAACTGGTGACTCTTCTGATGATTCTAAAGTTACAGAGAAAGGTTGTAGCGCAGTAGGAGTAGATAATATTACCTCAGACTCTTGTCCTCAAAAGAGGAACGTCAACCTGATTTCAGAAGGCAGTGCATCTATTGATGGTCCGCAAGAGCAGGGTTTAACTGTGAAGCAGAGAGAAATGAAAGGAATTGAAGCAAGTCATGCAGCCAAGTGCGCTAATACCACTGTCAAAAGAAAGTGGGATCAACAGAAAGAGACCATGTTGGGAAAGAAACGCAACAGGCAGACTGTGTTTCTCAACCTTGAAGATGTCAAGCAAGCTGGCCCTATTAAAACCACAACACCTAGAAGACAGAATTTCCCACAACCTGTTGTCACACGCACAGTTAGAGAATCTCGGGCAGGTCCTCCACATGCTGAGCAAGGAACGTCTGAACAGAAGTCAGATTATAATGGGGAATCACAACCTGAATTGGTTGGTAAAACTAGGCGGATGAATGGGGATGCAGCTTCTTCGGAGGGGACAACAGCATCTGTGTCAAGGCAGGGTTCATGGAAGCAACCAGTATATTCACGGCAGTCGAAGCCTGGTCAGTCGTCAAGTAGACAAGTCTCCTTGTCCAGTCAAAGTTCTGGAGACTCTAAGTTCGGAAGCAAGAAGCTTACTTCGTTCAAGAAGCCAGTCACAAATAGTACTCAATACCAAGATACATCTGTGGAGCGTCTTATAAGAGAGGTGACCAACGAAAAGTTCTGGCATCATCCAGGTATGTCCTATATTGTTCATCTGCTTATGGAACTCGTGTTTGAATGCTCCTACTTTTTTAATTAAGTTCTCTTGGTGTAAGGTAAGAAATTTATATGCCAATTAATTCTACTGGTGCCAGTTCCCTGTGTCCTCAATCATGGCTCAGTGAGAATCATAATGGCCACATGATTTGGAAGGTGATACGATTAAATCATACTTTTAGATGACAGAGTACTTCTAGTTTGTGTTAGTATTTTTATGCACTTGTCCTGGTTCATATCTCAGTTCTCTGCAGTAAATGTTACTCTCTCCTGTTGTATTGTAATATTTTCATTTTGGTACTATTGCCTGTTACGGCACTGAACACTCGGGAATATAAAAGTTTCAATGATCTTGGGTAAGTAGGCGTTTTTGGTCAAGTATGGGGAAATTGGATGCTTAAATGCTTATATAAAAGTGGATAGATCTGTTAATGAAACTGAATATTGGACATTGATTGGCTTTATGATTGACATGCTTCTGGTATTTTCTGTACACCTCACACTGGAGATGCTTGACTTGTATGGATGATAATGATTCACTTTAACCTTTTCATATGTTTGTCTTTTCTGTTTTTTTTTTGCCATTGTGTTATTGACTTTGGCATACAATTTTCTTGTATTTTAGAGGATACTGAGCTCCAGTGTGTTCCTGAGCGGTTTGAATCCATGGATGAGTATGTTAGAGTGTTTGAACCTTTACTTTTTGAGGAGTGCCGGGCACAGCTTTACAGTTCATGGGAAGAATCATGCGAGGCAAATTCATACATGAAGGTCAGAATAAAGTTCGTGGAACGAAGAGAGCGAGGTAATAATCACCACTGACCTAATAGACATTTAAAAGCCCCGTGGCCAACAATGTTAACCCTTTGTTTCTCTTGTTACCTGACTGCTAACCTTTGTCTTCACCTGGTTTAGGTTGGTATGATGTGATACTTAATTCACTAAATGAATGTAAATGGCCTTTTAAGGAGGGTGATGTTGCAGTTCTGTCAACTCCTGTGCCTGAATCAGGTAAAGTTATAATTCTTGGTGGTTTTCATATTGCTATGCTTCTCTCGAATTCTTTAATTTTGTACTTTTATGTTTAGAAGGAGAGCATGAGGATGGTGGACGTGTAGCTGGTACAGTTAGGAGATATATACCTGTTGATACTCGAGATCCCCATGGAGCAATTCTCCATTTCTATGTTGGAGACTCTTATGACTCGGCAGGTATATACTTACCTTTAGCTATTGATACTATATCTGAGTTTTATCCATTCTTACTGAAAGAATTATTTCATTTCTCTTATTTCCTTTGTAATTTTCTTTTCCAGCAATGTTGATGATAATCATATTTTACGGAAGCTTAAACCTAAGGAGATCTGGCATCTGACAGTGCTTGGTTCGCTTGCAACCACACAGAGGGAATATGTTGCTTTGCATGCATTTGGTCAGCTTAACCCACAGGTTGGTAATCTTTCCTCTAACAAATCTTTCATAGACGCTTTCAGTTATTCTGACGCTGTCAAATTCTTATTATATCCTTCAGATGCAAAATGCAATTCTCAGACCCAGCCGGAGCAGTTTCCTAATTACGGTGAGCAAACTCCTACAGTACCCGATTGTTTTACTCCGAGCTTTGCTGGCCATTTGCATAGAAGCTTTAATGCTCCACAGTTGGCTGCAATCCATTGGGCTGCAATGCACACTGCAGCTGGTACCAGCAGTGGGGCTAAGAGGCAAGATCCATGGCCATTTACTCTTGTCCAAGGCCCTCCTGGAACAGGCAAGACACACACCGTGTGGGGAATGTTGAATGTCATCCATTTGGTTCAGTATCAGCAGTATTACACTTCCTTGCTGAAGAAATTAGCTCCTGAAAGTTATAAACAAGTTAATGAGGGCAGTTCAGATAATGTTGTGTCGGGGTCTATTGACGAAGTCCTACAAAACATGGATCAGAACCTATTCCGTACTCTGCCAAAACTGTGTGCGAAACCAAGGATGCTCGTTTGTGCTCCTTCAAATGCTGCGACCGATGAACTTCTCTCCGTGTCCTTGATCGTGGTTTTATTGATGGGGAAATGAGGGTTTATCGACCTGATGTTGCTCGAGTAGGTGTTGATACTCAAACTAGAGCTGCTCAAGCAGTCTCTGTGGAGCGAAGAAGTGATCAGCTATTAGCCAAGTCCCGTGATGAAATTCTAGGACACATGCACAACCTCAGGTTACGAGAAGCTCAGCTCTCTCAAGAAATTGCTGGACTTAAAAGGGAACTTACTGCTGCGGCCTTTACTAATCGTTCGCAGGGATCCGTTGGTGTTGACCCTGATGTTCTTATGGTTAGAGACCAGACCAGAGATGCATTGTTACAGCGCCTATCTGCTGTGGTGGAAGCCAGAGATAAAGATCTTGTTGAAATGTCTCGCCTTCTAATTGTTGAGGGGAAGTTTCGCGCAGGTAACAGTTTTAACCTTGAAGAAGCTCGCGCAAGTCTTGAGGCGAGTTTCGCGAACGAGGCTGAAATTGTTTTTACAACCGTATCAAGTAGTGGTCGTAAACTGTTTTCTCGTCTTACACATGGCTTTGATATGGTGGTCATCGACGAGGCTGCCCAAGCTAGTGAAGTTGGAGTTCTTCCTCCGCTTGCTCTTGGTGCTGCAAGATGTGTACTTGTCGGTGATCCTCAGCAGCTTCCTGCTACAGTTATCAGCAAAGCTGCTGGAACCCTGTTATACAGCAGAAGTCTCTTTGAAAGGTTTCAGTTAGCAGGCTGCCCAACTTTGTTGCTAACTCTTCAGTATAGGATGCATCCTCAGATTCGTGATTTCCCTTCACGATATTTCTACCAAGGACGCCTCACTGACAGTGAAAGTGTTACCACTGCTCCTGACGAGATTTACTACAAAGATTCTGTCCTCAAGCCTTACCTTTTCTTTAACATCAGTCATGGACGAGAATCCCATAGAGGTGGATCAGTTTCTTACGAGAACATTGATGAAGCTCGCTTCTGTGTTGGACTTTACATGCATCTTCAGAGAACTCTCAAGTCATTGGGTGGGGGTAAAGTCTCTGTTGGGGTGATAACTCCATACAAACTGCAGCTAAAATGTCTGAAAATGGAGTTTGGAAATGCTTTGGGACAAGATGAAGTGAAAGAGATTTATATCAACACTGTAGATGCGTTTCAGGGTCAAGAACGTGATGTTATAATCATGTCGTGTGTGCGTGCTTCCAATCATGGAGTTGGGTTTGTTGCTGATATACGGCGGATGAATGTTGCTCTCACACGTGCTAAAAGAGCTCTATGGGTATGCTGCATGTACTTATTTTCTCTGATATAATAATATAAGCTCTATGGGTATATGCTGCACTACTTATTTTCTGTGATACAATAATATTTCTGGGTTTTTTGAGACTTTTTTTTTCCTTGAACAGGTGATGGGAAATGCATCTGCTCTGATGAAGTGTGAGGATTGGGCAGCACTGATCACCGATGCTCGAGAAAGGAACTGTTTTATGGAGATGGAATCTCTTCCCAAGGATTTTCCGGTTCCAAATGTACCTAGCTTTATCCCTAAAGCACCTAATGCTAGAGGTTTTAGGCCAGGTGGGTCAAGGAACAGATCCATCGATATGCAGCACAATGAGACAAGGTCAGGGACACCATCAGAAGACGACGAGAGGCAGCAGCAGCTTAGCACAAGGACGATGACGTATCCAAGGAATGGTAATTTTCGAAGGGAGAATTCAGTAGTTGATGATTCTGATCAGTCTTGGCAACATGGAATGATCCAGAGGAGGCAAAATTTTGGACGGCCTTTTGGGAGAAGAGACTAATTTGTAAGTACCAAAGTAAGTTTGGGATGATTTGTTTAGTGTCTTACAATAGTTCTTACCGATCGAGTAATCTCCATACCCCACACTGGCCAGTTCAATGTGTTGGCGCTTTGTACATAATAATCTTTTTATATCATGTGCTGAATCATGAAACTCGTTCTTTCTTTTCTCATTAGACGTTGTTTTTATTATATCTTATCAATGAAAAATCATTATTCTTTAAATGTCAATTTCTCGTTTTAAGTTTTTTTAACAGATTCAACGCACTTTGGAGAAGTAGAAAAGAAAAATGCTTGCGTCGTTGGTAATACTTTGAACACTTTTGACTTGAGAGAGTAAGTGAAAAGGATTCCTTGCTGTTATGATTCCAAGATGAAAGGTTACAAATGTGAGCAAGAAGCTAAAGCTAACTAAATCACACACACACTAGTGTTTCAAAAAAAAAAAAATTAAATCACAATCTCTTTCAAGCATGGTGGTGATGGTGATGGTGACTCACCACACTGTTGCTACTGTTCATTTTCATCTCAGAACAGGTCTCTTCTTTATCTTCCTTGGAACTTTCACAGTTCCCACTGTTCTTCACTTTCAAACTATCTACCACATGATCATCAGGCCTTGAGCAACAACCTTTGACCGAGACTTTCACTTCTCCATCCAGATTGACTAAGTTTGAAGAACCTTCTTGTTGTATTATGCCAGTTCCAAAACAGACGGACTTGCAATCACCAACGTCAAGTCTTATCTCCTCCGATGAGACACCAGGCATGTTATGACAGCTATGTTTTACCTCGTCTTGGTCTGGTTGCTGAGTCTTGTTACCACTACCACTACCACAACACCCTGACTCACAGCTCTTCCTCACAATCTTTACATTTTCTTTCTGTTTCTTGTCACAACAACCAGAGTGACCATGGTGCGGCTTCATCACTTTCTCCTGATTCTTCTTTCCACAACAGCTTGACTTGCAATGCTTATCACTCCTCGTTGGTGGTAACAAGCCTGCTTCCATGTTCCCAGCAGCATCACCTTCATGTTTCTCCGCGTTTAAGACACAAGGAGGAGAAGAAGACCTATAACATTTGTTTCCACCTTTTGTTTATCCCTAAGCAACATCATGCTATTAAGAATGACAAGAAGACAAGTCCCCACATCTGCAAGCACAGCTGCCCAAATCAACGGGTAACCAGCAAATGCCAAACCAAGAATTGCTCCTTTCATAGTGATGGACAAGACCACGTTCTCCACCACTTTCCTTTTAGCTCTGCGTGCAAGCCTTATCGCTTGTGGTATTCTACTGATGTCATTAGACATCAGGACTATATTACCAGTCTCTGTTGCAAGTGCTGAGCCTGAAACACCCATTGAGATACCAATATCTGCTGTGGCCAAAGCTGGTGCATCATTCAAACCGTCTCCTACCATAGCCGTTGGACCTTCTCTCTTAAACTCTTTGATGATTTCAGATTTGCCTTCTGGAAGAAGCTCTGCATGAATGATATCTATAGCATTCCCTAGCTGTTGTTCAACATAAACATTTCAAGTTTTCATCAGTGAAAATTAGTTTCAAGAGAAGCATTAAACTACTGAAAGAGTAATTCTCACCTGTTCTTGAGCATGCATTGCAGCAGCTTGGTTATCTCCAGTAAGCATTGCAGTCTTAATCCCCAAAGATTTAAGTTCTTTCATGGCTTGAGCTACACCTGATCTACAAGCATCTGAGAGATTGAAGGTTCCAGCAAGTATTTCTCCAATAAAGACATATCCAACAGTCTTTCCTCCTTTAGTATCAACATCAGTATCTGGAACTATGTATATATACACACATACACACAGCAAAGGAAAGAACCATCAGAGTCTAAACACAACCACAAACATTGCATTCATTTGATATGTGTACCTGATGAACATCCAGCTCTGGAGGCAATCCTTTTGTTCCCAATATAGACTTCTCTGCCATCAATCTTCCCATAGATACCTTCTCCTGGAAAGTTCTGGTAGTCCTCAACAGCTTCAGGCTTAGGTTCAACAGAGACAGATTTTGCATAGTCCACGAGTGTAACAGCCATTGGATGGCTTGATTTGCTCTCCACGCTTGATACCCTGACACAAGTCATATTCCAAAACTCTCAAACAACATAAAGAAAGCTAAAGTGGTTAAAAGGACAGAACAGAAAAGATGTTTCACCAGTAAAGCAAGCTATGCAGGTTTATATCTCTGGAGAGTGACTTGAAATCAGTGACGATGAACTCGCCTCTAGTGATGGTCCCCGTTTTGTCAAAAGCAACGGTTTTGATCTTGGCTAAGGTCTCAAGATAATCAGCTCCTTTGATCAGAAGCCCTGATGTAGCTGCCTTAGTGAGTGCACAGAAAGTGGCTACTGGTGTTGAGAGAATAAGACCACAAGGACAAGCGCTTACTAACACAACTAGTGCTAAGTGCAGCCAATGTTTCATGTTGTGAGCCTTTAAAGCGAATGGGATAACCACAAAACATAGTGATATTATGATGATCGCTGCATACAAGGCAATAGAATACAAGGTCTCAATCACTACACAACTCAAAACACACAAAGAACAAGAATCAGTTGCTGGTTCTGTTTACTTACCTGGAGTATAGTACTTAGAACATTGGTCTATAAATCTCTGAGTCTCGGTTTTGCTGTTCTGAGCTTCTTCCACTAGCTTAGCCATCTTTGCAACAACACAATCCTCAGCTAGAGAAGTTGTTTTCACGGTTATGTAACCATTTAGATTAATGGTTCCAGCCCAAACAGTTGAATCTCTCAGTTTAGGCACAGGGAAGGCTTCACCGGTTAAAGTTTTCTCATCAACCTCACAGTTTCCATCCACAACAACTCCATCAATAGGTATGGTTTCGCCAGCTTTGACTGCTATAACAGTGTTGATCTTGAGCTCGTCCACTTCAACTTCTTCTCCAGTCTCTGTAATCACCGCCTTCTGTGGAGCTAAACTCATTAGCGACTGCATCACCGCGCTTGCCTGAAACCAAACACTTGATTAAATCACAGTATCTTTGGTAACTTGCATGACAAGAAAAGAGGAAAATGGTGGAAGCAAAAACCTTATAGCTAGCCCTAGATTGGAGCCATTCAGCTATTGTGAATAAGAAGACAACAGCTGCAGCTTCTGCGTAGTCTTGCATACCGAGTGTTGCTCCCACTGATTGTAACAATGTAATTAAGTGTTAGCTTAACTCAGGGCCGCTCAACATTTCTATGAGCTCTAGTTTTGACCCTTAATGTTTCTATTAATTTAAAGCTTTAATAATTTTTACAAAAATATTATAAATGACGAAAACAAAAAATAAATATAATTAATTTTTTTTTTTTACTTTTTCAGTATAAGTTCTAATATCTTTTTTATAAAAATATATAAAACCGGATCCGGTCGGTCTGGTTTAGTGTAGAAAAATAGAAGAAAAATGACACGAAAATATTACCGGTTATTACAACGAGAACATTGATGTCGATTCTAGTCCTTGCAATGGATGCTATAGATTTGGCTAGTATTGGATATATTCCGGCGACGACAGCTGCGACGGCGAGCCAACGGAACGGAGAGTAGAGAAATTTGAAGAATGAAAGGAGGAGGAGAACGCCGGAAACCACCGCGAATGGACTTGGCCATTTATTTTTAAAGTTAGTTTCTCCCATTACCCTCACGTTTGCTTCTAGCCTCGCTTGGTTAAGGGCCTTAACTGCAACCAATATAATTATTTAATAAATTCAGAAACATATTCTATTGTCTTAGTAAGTAGTAGTAATCAATCACTAAGCTAATGAGTCAATGGGAAAATATAAATTACAAACTTTATAAGGGAAAATATAAATTACAAACTTTATAAGGGAAAATATATAAACGTTAATCATGTGAAAGGTGCGTTACGTAATGTAATGGTCACGATGTTATTAAATAAAGTTATCAAGTCTTTCCAAATAATTTAATATTTTGAAGTGTTATGTAAACTGCCTAGCATCTAGCATGTATATGGTTGTATGGTAGTTGTTCTCCCTCAGATGATTCATGTTTTAGACAAAAGTTATTTTAAAAAAATACACTATTTTTAATGTGTTTTTAATTAAGTAATCATAGTAAATTATAAATTTTTGAATAAATTAATTCTTATTAAATTTTGATCCACTAAAAGTTAAGAAAGTAGTTAATCACAAAAATAATGCATTATTCAAAAATTTAACGTGTGTAAAACTCCATAACATTAATTTTTTTTTTACCAAACTTTTAACATAAATTATTTCGAAAATAGAATATGGTGATGCGTGTATGCGAGGGTCTATGAGTCTAAACTAGCCCATTGAATTTCAAGTGCAGTCCTTGGTAGATAGCATTATTAATTATTTGAAAGTGACGTTTTTGTGCGGATATATCAACAACCACATAGACAAAATACATTTTATAAAATTTGTTCTTTTCTTTTGGAATGAAAAACGTTACCAATGTGAAACTGGGAGATGATGAGGCTATCATGGACAACAATGACGGTTCTTGACGGCACAATGACGGAATATTCCTTGATTCCGTCTAGAGACTTGAGGATATTCTCGATCAGAGGAACTTCTGATGTACAGCAGATTCCAAGAACGTCGAAGTAACTCTTCGTCATCTTCTTCTCGTTCTTGAACGTCATTTTTGCTTACAAATCTGCGAAAGAACGAAACCAAAAACTGTGAGAATCTTACTTATGGGTTTTTGTGTTTATGTGCTGAACACGATTTCGTGGCAGCTGATGTAAGATATAAGCAAGAATGTATTGGGGAAATGCACGTAACGTGTCAAAGATATGTCTATAACAAGATGTTTGATTACGTTGTCGTTAGGTTCATTCTACACTTGTCGAAAAAAAGAAATGAGTTTTGAGTTCTCTCATTAAAAATACTGACATTTCAGAAAAAAAAGAGAGGTCATTGAGATGTATGTGAAGAAGACAGGAGAAGAAGAATACCGGAGGAGATAGAGACAGAGGTAGCCGAGGGACAGAGAGCAATTACCGGACCGGTTTAGTTTGGTTCCATTTATATACTTTGTTAATTAGTCAAAGAGAGGAGAGTTTTTTTGTTTTTCCTATGTGGAGATTATAATGATCTGAGGGTGAAAGAAGATGAGAGATGTGGTTTCTTTATATAGGCAAATGTGTTAGAAAGGGTGGTTAAAGATCATTGGTGGGTTTAATTAACTTCATTGCCATGATAATATGCTTTCCGAATTAATATTTGTTGTGTAAAGAATCTTTGAATAAATTATCGTAATAAATGTAAATTCCTTTATTTATGTTGATAATAATGTATTATGGTTGTGTAAAGAATCCTCATATATAGTATGACAATAATGTAAATTCCATAGTTCTGTGGTAGGCTGCTTGTTTCTGATTCCTATTCTCTCAAATCTCAATGTTCCATTCTAGTTTTGCAGTTTCATTAATTTTGGTAAAACATTTAAGAATTTATATTTACTTAAATCATTTCAGAGACTACAAATTAAACTACTATATCTATCCAAGAATTTTCTATTTACATATTCAGAAGACTTTAAAATAATAAACATACTGAGACTGAAGAAACGTTTGAGTTAAAAAATAGGGGAAAAAGAGAACTTGTTCGATGGTTCACGGTTTTAGGCAGGCATACATTATACAATATGCTTTAAACTATTTTTGTCAAGCCTTTGCAAAAAGATAGATGTATGTTTGGCAAAAGATAGTGTACTACAAATTATAGTGGAGAATCCAAGTACATGTTACAGAATGGAAATCTATGTGTGATTCCTCATTTCAATGTTTTTACAGTTTTTTCCTTATTATTTTGGAAAGGTTAGATAGATTCTCTAAATGAGGCTAAATGTGAAAGTATTAGGAGAATAAACATCAAATATTGGGTAAGGTATCCTCATTTTTGTTCTTAGAAATATAAAATCCAAATTTTAATTTTGGAGTTGCATAGAAAATATAAAATATTATTTACTTACATTCATTAATACTTGTAAATAATACTCGTAAAATATAACCAAAAATCTATTAACGTGCATTACTGAAGGTGCTAGCTGTGCCACCTTCCCATGCTTGGCTTTATGTCCTTTACTGGCGTAGGCTTGAGACCAGACCTATATATGATCACCATTTAATTATGAACTATGGCGAGAGAGCAACATATGTTATCTCACCAAAATTCAACCTACCGATTCATTTAATTCTTAGCTTTCTAGTCACCTAGACGTTGTTTACTAAATTGACTTCATCTAATCAATTTTGATGGCTATTTAGAGATTGAGTTTCTTTATTGCTTCCGTTCCTAGCTTTTTGTAATGTAACTCCTTAAGGAGTTTGATTTGGCCACCAAACTAACATAACTATTACAAGCCGCGATACTCACCTCTGTAAACTCGAACACATATTATACAATAAGGAGCGTCAAAGGATTTTTATCATAGAAGAGTGCTAGTTAAAAGTTAAAACCATCACATTCACATACACAAAGTAATGGGACCACTGACCAGAGTCAAACCTAAGACTTGGCCCAACTTGGCCACATAATTTTTGTTGTTGTCGATGGCGGTAACAATAGAAACTTTCTACTAGAAAGTAATCTTTCATTTGTACCAAAAAAGTAATCTTGCTTTTTAAGCCTTTTACCCCTGAGAGAGATTACTTGTAACAATTGTAACATGTATACTTTGAATTAGCAGATATTTTGAAAATAATTATGGATATGATACATTCTCCTACCGAAATTATGTTGGTTTAACAAAGAGATAAACATTAAATCTAACCCAAAAAAATCTAATCAAGATAAACATGTTATTGTTGACAGATTAAATAGAAGCCACAATTTCAGAGTGGTTACAGTAACAATGTGGCTGTTCGCATCATTGTTGTCGTCGTCAATATGATTGCGAAGATAGTCATCACCATAATTATCGAAATGTTTTGTAATTGTTGGATTGAGTTAATCTTCAATATTTTTAAAAACAAATGTCATTAGAGCTAAAGTGTGGCATTTCCCACCAAATCTTCCATTATTGCCCTTTACTGCCATTGTTCCCAACTTGCAGAGTATAGTCCACACTGTTTTTTTCGTGTTGTGGATTCTCACCAAATATTTCCCAAGTGACATTCACTTTGTCTAGTTTCTCTAGGGAGATTTTGATAACCATACTCAGATTTATTTAGTATACATAAATTGTTTATATAACCATACTCAGATTTATTTTGACATCTTAACTAGCACGTACTTCTCGGTATATCCACTTTTAGCAAGAAGTATTAGTGTATTACACATGTGTATACTTATAATGTTTGTCAAAACGAAGTTAGAATATAGATAGGGTTATTTTTAAAGGAGTTAATTATAGAACCGAACATGTAAAAACGGCCCGAGCATCCTGATTGTATGACGCTATTTAAAACCTTTCAGCATTGAACGACCGAAGATGGCCTAAGCCCTCCCCTATAGCCTAAATATTCCACATTTATTTTATATTTGAAAGTTTATATATGCGTCCCTTTGAGATCATAAAGAATCAAAGACTAAAGTCTTTTGCGTAAAAGAAGACCAGAAATAATTTAAGCAGCGCACTTCCACTATCTTTCCAAAAGGTTCGAGTAGTGGAGGAATCTACTAATGTTTCAAAACAAAACAACTTACTTTCCTTTTAACAAAATATATATCAACGTAAAGGCAACGTAAATGAGCCAAACACTAAACAGATATTATTATAAACAAACGTCTAGTGGTAGAGAATATAATTGAAATATGAACTGCAATGATAGATAACCTTCTTCTGTGTTTCGATAAGTTGTTCTACTTATATTTGTTCTACCACCTGATACATTAAAATATTAAAATATTAGTTCCTCAATCTTCGGAACTGTTTCCTGAAATAGTAAACTTTACCTTTATATATTATTTATTTTAAAAACTAATATATATTGTTGCTAATGATTAGAAATAATTTATTGCTATGAAATAGTATAAATTGGGAAAGGCATCTATAGCTACCGAATTCTCTAAATTACTTTTACCAAAAAAATCTCTAAATAATTCAGTGAATTTGTTTCTTGAATTAAATTCCCAAAATATTTCTCGTTTGATAAGAAGTGACCTATACATCTCTCTTTTTGCTTCCTTTGAAAGATGTAAGAACTCAGATTCAGATTGAAGTAATACCTTACTTTACAAGTTACCTCAAGACGAGCATTTTAAAGTTTAGTTTGTCAGTTTTTTCAAAAGTTTAGTTTGCGAATATGAATTATAATAGTGGTGGATATGTATTAGTGATGCACTAATTCGGAGATCTATTGGATTACAGAATGTTGATGCCTTGATGGATATGTCTTATTGATCACTAGAGTAAATAAATCAAGTAAATAAAAAAATTCCAAAAATTTTATTCTCAAGCTTTTACGCTAGAGTTAATTCTATAAAATATTGCTCGCATATATCCCATCTTTTTGTTCTAATCAATTAAAATAAATAAATATCGATGCGTATCATTTTAGTAGGCTTAAAACTTAACCATGTTATGACCTAAACAGATCCCCTCAATTTTTTTTTTTTTTTGCAATTAATATCTCAACTTGTGCAAAATATGCATTAATGAACGTACATTCAATGTTTGAGGAGATAACTTTTATGTAAAATCAAGGAGACCAGAAACATTTGCGGATGTTTGATAGACTCTCATGATCCATTAATGCTTGTTCTCGAATAGACACTAATCATCCTTTTTCGTATGATTTATCACTCATGATACCAATAAGAAAATTAATAAAATTAGAAAATATATTATAACTCACGAGCCCACAAAAAAAAAGAATGATAAAAGCATAACACTACACAAGTGTATAATCAGCACAAGTCATATAATAATGGAACACAATGAGAATAGTGGACATAGTTCAGCAGACCACATTAGCAAGAATCGAACTGTACCTAACCAATATTGATATGCATATACGTAGACTCTATAGCCATACGGCTTCAACTCCCAATGCTTATGCATTTCATTATTTTTTGGTGATTTACACTCCACTGTACGCTCCAGTGAATCCATATCTTAAAGGTGAAACCTAATAGTATATGTAATAATAGTAATATATGATTCGGCGTTCATCATATACTCCCAGAGAAGCTCTACTGCAAGCAGCCTCCAGTCACTACTCCAACATCTGTATTCAAACAGACTCAAGTACTTTCACAAGCAATCAACTCTGGGCATCTGAAAGAACTCTCACGGAGTTCTTTCTGATATCGACGAACTTCGCCTTTCTTCTTCTTCTCCTTTATGCACTGTCGTTTTATTTTCATTCCTAGGGCCAAAAACGGGTTGACTGATGGGCTTGCTAAAGCCTGTCTTGTAGCCCAACCTGTTATACACCCAAACTAAAACTCTCTTTAATTTTCTAATGAAATTTTATGTTGCTCAAAAAAAAAAATTGGTATTCATTAAAAATAGGAGCGCTGAAGATATTGGCATATCGGATTTGCTAAAAGTAAATTGCGAATTATTACAAAAGAACTGTTTATGATATTATAGATAAAGAATATACCAGGAATATTCGGGTTGTAAATCGATATCATGTCATAATCTGTCGAGTCAAAAAGTTACTAATTTCCTTCAATTTTCTAAATATTTATATAACACTTTCCCAGCAATATTAGTGCCCACCAGATTAATTTAGTTACCTGCTACTCCCTCGTTTTTAATGTTACATATTCTAGATTTTTCACACATTTTAATAAAACACATTAAATTTGCATATTTTTTGTGTTTATCTTTGTTTCATAATTTTAAACCAATAACAATTCAATAAGTGCAATTAAGTTTTTTGAAATTTGTAATTAGTTAATAAAACATGTATTAAAAATGTAAAATGGATCTTTTTAAAACAATTTTTTTTTCTAGAATATGTAATATTAAAGAACAGAGGGAGTATAATATAATTAGTTCAAACCATAACCAATATTAAATCTGTTGTAAAACGTAAAAACAAAAATTAAAAATCTAAGACAATAAGACAATAGTTGTAAGTGCATTGTAATTAAAATCAGTTGCAAAAAAAAGTGTATTGTAAATGACTCAGTAGCCCACAATATCATACAATCGGAAACGGATTGCAAACGGATTCTACACACTATACCAAAACGAATCCATATATAGAATCACCACTAAAAGAAGACGAACCAAGTGGGCAAATACCTAAATAAACTTTTCTCCTTGTATATAGGGTGAAAATTCCTAAAATATACTATATAGTATATACTAATATAAAATTACTAAAATATCATATTTAAATATCCTTAATATGGATATCATCTACGATAAATAATTTAAACGTTAACATTCTCAAGATCATGCGTGTTATAATATCATTTAATAGATTGCTAAAATTTAATAGAATACCAAGTTCGATCCCAAAATCAACGTTAGTTCAATATCAACTTTATAACCAGGTAATAGAAGAGATACTATATAAGATCACCATTAATTATGAATTATGGCGAGAGAGCAACATATATTATCTCACAAAAACTCGAGCCTATCAATTCATTTAATTCTTAGCTTTCTAGTCACCTAGACGTTGTTTACTAAATTGACTTCATCTAATCATTTTTGATGGCTATTTAGAGATTGAGTTTCTTTATTGCTTCCGTTCTTGGCTTTTGTAATGTCTAACTCCTTTAGGAGTTTGATTTGGCCACCAAACTAACATTACTATTACAAGCCGCGATACTCACTTCTGTAAACTCGAACACATATTATACAATAAGGAGCGTCAAAGGATTTTTATCATAGAAGAGTGCTAGTTAAAAGTTAAAACCATCACATTCACATACACAAAGTAATGGGACCATTGACCAGAGTCAAACCCAAGACTTGGCCCAACGTGGCCACATAATTTTTGTTGTTGTCGATGGCGGTAACAATAGAAACTTTCTACTAGAAAGTAATCTTTCATTTGTACCAAAAAAGTAATCTTGCTTTTTAAGCCTTTTACCCCTAACAGAGATTACTTGTAACAATTGTAACATATATACTTTGAGTTAGAAGATATTTTTAATTAATTATGGATATGATACGTTCTTCTACCGAAATTATGTTGGTTTAACAAAAAGATTAAACATTAAATCTAACCAAGATAAACATTTTATTGTTGACCGATTAGATAGAAGCCACAACTTCAGAGTGGTTACAGTAACAATGTGACTGTTCACATCATTGTCGTGGTCGTCAATATAATTGTGAAGATAGTCATCAACATAATTATCAAAATATTTTGTAATTGGATTGAGTTAATCTTCAATATATTTAAGAAAACAAATTTCATGAGAGCTGAAGTGTGGCATTTCCCACCAAATCTTCCATTATTGGCTTTTATTGCCATTATTCCCAACTTGCAAAGTATAGTCCACATGTTTTTTTCGTGTTGTGGATTCTCACCAAATATTTCCCAAGTGACATTCACTTTGTCTAGTTTCTCTAGGGAGATTTTGATAACCATACTCAGATTTATTTAGTATACATAAATTGTTTATATAACCATACTCAGATTTATTTTGACATCTTAACTAGCACGTACTTCTCGGTATATCCACTTTTAGCAAGAAGTATTAGTGTATTACACATGTGTATACTTATAATGTTTGTCAAAACGAAGTTAGAATATAGATAGGGTTATTTTTAAAGGAGTTAATTATAGAACCGAACATGTAAAAACGGCCCGAGCATCCTGATTGTATGACGCTATTTAAAACCTTTCAGCATTGAACACCCGAAGATGGCCTAAGTTTTCACCCTTCCTTGTAGCCTAAAACCCCTATTCCACATTTATTTTTATATTCGAAAGTTTATATATGCGTTCCTTTGAGATCATAAAGACTAAAGTCTTTTGCGTAAAAGAAGACCAGAAATAATTTAAGCAGCGCACTTCCACTATCTTTCCAAAAGGTTCGAGTAGTGGAGGAATCTACTAATGTTTCAAAACAAAACAACTTACTTTCCTTTTTAACAAAATATATATCAACGTAAAAGGCAACGTAAATGAGCCAAACACTAAACAGATATTATTATAAACAAACGTCTAGTGGTAGAGAATATAATTGAAATATGAACTGCAATGATAGATAACCTTCTTCTGTGTTTCGATAAGTTGTTCTACTTATATTTGTTCTACCACCTGATACATTAAAATATTAAAATATTAGTTCCTCAATCTTCGGAACTGTTTCCTGAAATAGTAAACTTTACCTTTATATATTATTTATTTTAAAAACTAATATATATTGTTGCTAATGATTAGAAATAATTTATTGCTATGAAATAGTATAAATTGGGAAAGGCATCTATAGCTACCGAATTCTCTAAATTACTTTTACCAAAAAAATCTCTAAATAATTCAGTGAATTTGTTTCTTGAATTAAATTCCCAAAATATTTCTCGTTTGATAAGAAGTGACCTATACATCTCTCTTTTGCTTCCTTTGAAAGATGTAAGAACTCAGATTCAGATTGAAGTAATACCTTACTTTACAAGTTACCTCAAGACGAGCATTTTAAAGTTTAGTTTGTCAGTTTTTTCAAAAGTTTAGTTTGCGAATATGAATTATAATAGTGGTGGATATGTATTAGTGATGCACTAATTCGGAGATCTATTGGATTACAGAATGTTGATGCCTTGATGGATATGTCTTATTGATCACTAGAGTAAATAAATCAAGTAAATAAAAAAATTCCAAAAATTTTATTCTCAAGCTTTTACGCTAGAGTTAATTCTATAAAATATTGCTCGCATATATCCCATCTTTTTGTTCTAATCAATTAAAATAAATAAATATCGATGCGTATCATTTTAGTAGGCTTAAAACTTAACCATGTTATGACCTAAACAGATCCCCTCAATTTTTTTTTTTTTTTGCAATTAATATCTCAACTTGTGCAAAATATGCATTAATGAACGTACATTCAATGTTTGAGGAGATAACTTTTATGTAAAATCAAGGAGACCAGAAACATTTGCGGATGTTTGATAGACTCTCATGATCCATTAATGCTTGTTCTCGAATAGACACTAATCATCCTTTTTCGTATGATTTATCACTCATGATACCAATAAGAAAATTAATAAAATTAGAAAATATATTATAACTCACGAGCCCACAAAAAAAAAGAATGATAAAAGCATAACACTACACAAGTGTATAATCAGCACAAGTCATATAATAATGGAACACAATGAGAATAGTGGACATAGTTCAGCAGACCACATTAGCAAGAATCGAACTGTACCTAACCAATATTGATATGCATATACGTAGACTCTATAGCCATACGGCTTCAACTCCCAATGCTTATGCATTTCATTATTTTTTGGTGATTTACACTCCACTGTACGCTCCAGTGAATCCATATCTTAAAGGTGAAACCTAATAGTATATGTAATAATAGTAATATATGATTCGGCGTTCATCATATACTCCCAGAGAAGCTCTACTGCAAGCAGCCTCCAGTCACTACTCCAACATCTGTATTCAAACAGACTCAAGTACTTTCACAAGCAATCAACTCTGGGCGGCATACGAAAGAACTCTACGGAGTTCTTTCTGATATCGACGAACTCGCCTTTCTTCTTCTTCTCCCTTTATGCACTGTCGTTTTATTTTCATTCCTAGGGCCAAAAACGGGTTGACTGATGGGCTTGCTAAAGCCTGTCTTGTAGCCCAACCTGTTATACACCCAAACTAAAACTCTCTTTAATTTTCTAATGAAATTTTATGTTGCTCAAAAAAAAAAATTGGTATTCATTAAAAATAGGAGCGCTGAAGATATTGGCATATCGGATTTGCTAAAAGTAAATTGCGAATTATTACAAAAGAACTGTTTATGATATTATAGATAAAGAATATACCAGGAATATTCGGGTTGTAAATCGATATCATGTCATAATCTGTCGAGTCAAAAAGTTACTAATTTCCTTCAATTTTCTAAATATTTATATAACACTTTCCCAGCAATATTAGTGCCCACCAGATTAATTTAGTTACCTGCTACTCCCTCGTTTTTAATGTTACATATTCTAGATTTTTCACACATTTTAATAAAACACATTAAATTTGCATATTTTTTTGTGTTTATCTTTGTTTCATAATTTTAAACCAATAACAATTCAATAAGTGCAATTAAGTTTTTTGAAATTTGTAATTAGTTAATAAAACATGTATTAAAAATGTAAAATGGATCTTTTTAAAACAATTTTTTTTTCTAGAATATGTAATATTAAAGAACAGAGGGAGTATAATATAATTAGTTCAAACCATAACCAATATTAAATCTGTTGTAAAACGTAAAAACAAAAATTAAAAAATCTAAGACAATAAGACAAAAGTGTTTCAAAAAAAAAAAAAAGACAATAAGACAATAGTTGTAAGTGCATTGTAATTAAAATCAGTTGCAAAAAAAAAAGTGTATTGTAAATGACTCAGTAGCCCACAATATCATACAATCGGAAACGGATTGCAAACGGATTCTACACACTATACCAAAACGAATCCATATATAGAATCACCACTAAAAAGAAGACGAACCAAGTGGGCAAATACCTAAATAAACTTTTCTCCTTGTATATAGGGTGAAAATTCCCTAAAAATATACTATATAGTATATACTAATATGTGTTTCAAAAAAAACTATATACTAATATAAAATTACTAAAATATCATATTTAAATATCCTTAATATGGATATCATCTACGATAAATAATTTAAACGTTAACATTCTCAAGATCATGCGTGTTATAATATCATTTAATAGATTGCTAAAATTTAATAGAATACCAAGTTCGATCCCAAAATCAACGTTAGTTCAATATCAACTTTATAACCAGGTAATAGAAGAGATACTATATAAGTATATATATATCTATAATGGCTAGTGGCTACCAAGATGAGCCATAAGTATCAATATATTCCTCTTATTGGTGGTGACATTTCATATTAGTCAAACGTTAAATGTGACACTCACTGTAGCAAATAATGTAATGTTGGGTTTAGCAGTTATCAAAGACGCAATGATTTGTGATAGGGCCCTTGCTTAGTTACTTGTGCATATATGATCCATCGATTTATCCATTGGCCACTACGCATGGCTCTTTTCTTTTATTTCATAAACTTTTTCGTGCTTTTTCCCCGAACGTTTTTGGATGGAATCTGAGTTATGTTAAACTATCATTTTGATTTGAGCAGAAAAAAAAACTATTATTTTGTAAAATTATCCATTTGAAAAAAAATTAACATCGGATTTCTGAAAATGCAGTCTCAGAGATCCAGAAGCGTTTCCCAATACTTGAGTGAATACAAATTACAAAACATTCAATTCTTTATATAATTATTATACTTATTATTTACCAATTCATATAAAATACAAAGTGATTCGTGGAAAATTTTTTTTGTATACTGTGAAGCTATATTTGAAATTAATATGCTAATTTGAAAAATACTAGACCGTAAAATTAACATGTTTGTTAGGCGAGTAGATGTTTATAACATATATATTTTGATCTTAGGGTATGACTGTATGTATTCACTAGAATAAAATAAAATTTTATTCTGGTTTTAATATTTACTTTCATTTCAACTTTTGTTGTTTTGTAAAAGACTTTTTAATCTTGTTACTCTAAATACTATTTAAATGGAGTAAAACCTTATTTTACAAGTTACCTCAAGAAGAGCATTTCGAATTTTAGGTTTTCAGTTTCTTAAAAGTTTAGTTTGCGAATATGAGTTATAATAGTGGTGGATATGTATTAGTGATGCACTAATTAGGAGATCTATTGGATTACAGGGTGTTGATGCCTTGGTAGACATATCTTCGATCACTAAATATTTTAGGCCATAAAGAAAATACATGAGGCAGATACAAAAGTCCAAAAATTATTATTCTCAAGCTTAGACGTTAGAGTTAATTCTATAAAATATTGCTCGCATATATCCAATCTGCTGCTCTAATTAATTTTTTTTTTTTTAACAAAAATATATATATCAAAGTAAAAGGCAACGTAAATGAGCCAAACACTAAACATATATTATAAACAAACGTCCAGTGGTATATATTCTTCTTTTGTGTTTCGATAAGTCGTTCTACTTATATTTGTTCTACAACCTGATACATTACAATAGGAGTTCCCGAATCTTCGGAACTTTTTCCTGAGATAGTAAACTTTACCTTTCTATATTATTTAATTTTTAAAAACTACTATATATTGTTGCTAATGATTAGAAATAATGTATTGCTATGAAATATAAAATGTTAAAGGCAGATATAGCTAGCGAATTCTCTACATAATTCAGTGAACTTGTTTCTTGAATCCCAAAACATTTCTCTTTTGATAAGAAGTGAACTATACATTTCTTTTTTTTTTGCTTCCTTTGAAAGATGTAAAACTCAGTTTCAGATTGAAGTAATACCTTATTTTACAAGTTACCTCAAGAAGAGCATTTCGAATTTTAGGTTTTCAGTTTCTTAAAAAGTTTAGTTTGCGAATATGAGTTATAATAGTGGTGGATATGTATTAGTGATGCACTAATTAGGAGATCTATTGGATTACAGGGTGTTGATGCCTTGGTAGACATATCTTCGATCACTAAATATTTTAGGCCATAAAGAAAATACATGAGGCAGATACAAAAGTCCAAAAATTATTATTCTCAAGCTTAGACGTTAGAGTTAATTCTATAAAATATTGCTCGCATATATCCAATCTGCTGCTCTAATTAATTCTTTTTTTTTTTTTTTTTCACAATAAAATACAAAGACGAATCTTAGTATAAATCCTTGAAGGGCGAGTTGCAGTGTCGATCCAATAAGGTACCGGCGTGTTAACATATGAGAAAACACGATTCCTTGTTCGAGCTTGTCTTGCAAGGAAGTCCGCTTTAGTATTGTTTGCTCTGGGTTGATACACCACCTTTGCGTCTTGGTAGGCCTCCCAAAGAGATTTGAACTCAGTAAGTTCAGCTGCAAAGGCTGGCCATTCCTCGAGTTTCGAGATCATTTTACTAATTCTTGGGAATCAGAACGAAACAATCACAGAACCGTTGATGGCGAGATAAACATTTCACTGCCCAAACTAAACTTTTTAGTTCCGTATGTAGTGGTGAAATTTGTTTGTGACAGCCCGAAGTCCAGAAGATCTATTGATCCATCCCGAAGTTGTAAGATCCATCCTATTCCACTTGTGGAGCCATCGTTCTTCCACGATCCGTCTATGCGACACGTAAAAGTAGGCAACTCTTGAGGAATCTCCGTTAGAGTTCCCGGGTGGCATCATCCGGTCGGTTTCTTCATTAGCTAGAACCAGGCATTACATTCGTAATGCTAGATTAGTTGTGTCCATCGGTGAGAAATCACGGCCATTGAAAAGTTTTTCATTTCTAGCTTTCGGATATACCATATTAGCCAAGGAAATACTCTGGTTAGTTCCTCCATATCTCCACCCATACCGTCTTTGAAAGGAGGTAGTTTATATTGGTATAGAGATTTTGCGAAGGAAAAATTCCGTGTTCAAGGAATTGTCGAGGGCCCAGCATTGTAAAGCTGGAGGGCATGTAAAGATCGTATGATTAATTGTTTCCTCAGCATGGCCACATCTTGGGCAGGAAGGGTCGTTCGATGTGCCTTTTAAAGAGCATTTCGTTAACCGATATTGCCTCCGATAAAATTTGCCATAAAAATGGCTAAATTTTTTCGGTCTTAATTCTCCAAATCTTTTCCTTCAGAGGATTGAGAGACGGCAGCTGGTTCGATACCGGTATCACTATTTGGTTTGGATCTTGCAAGCCTATAGCCTGATTTAACAGAGTATTTTCCGCATTAATCGTTTGGTTCCAACAATACCCATCTGGTTTGTCCATCCCGCTGAGGTTTATACAACGAACCGTGGAATGTCCCGAGGGTGAAGCAAATTCCGAGTTTGGTGGTGTCCCAATCCTTTTCCACGGGTCAATAAGATCAACCACTCGAAGATTAGGGTCAGCATTGTGGGGCATCGTAGGTGGTTTGGCTATCTCATCCGGTAACCACGGGTCTTCCCAAACCAGAGTATGTTCCCCTGTTCCAATCGTGCGTCCTAAGTCCTTGGTTGACAAGATCTTTCGCAGCCATAATACTTCTCCATCCATATGATGGTCTTGATGCTTTTGGTGCTTTAAAAGGATGTGTATTCCTGAAATATCTTCCTTTTAGAACTCTTGTCAATAAAGAGTTTGGGTTTTGTTCCAATCGCCAAAGTTGTTTAGCCGAAGGCTATATTAAATTCTTCGAGTGATCGGAAACCCATTCCTCCTTCATCTTTGGAGAGACATAGTTTGTCCCATGATATCCAATGCATTCCTTTTGAGTTGGAGCCAGAGCTCCACCAAAAATTTGCTGTAGCACTAGATATTTTTTTACATAGACTTTTCGGGAATAGGTAGCACGACATTGGGTATGTCGGAATAGCTGATGATACAGATTTGATCATAACTTCTTTACCGGCTTTAATTAATTCTAAATAAATAATATCGACGCATATCATTTTAGAATCGAAGACAATTAGACCCAAAAATCTAAGACAATAGTTGTAAGTGTATTATAATTGTAAATTACTCAGCAGCCCACAATATCATACAATGAGAAACGGATTGCAAAGGGATCCTAAACACCATAACAAAAGAATCCAAATATAGTATTATTACCACTGAAAAAGGCGAACTAGTGGCAAATTAAAATATTAATCCGACTTATAAATATTAAAGTTTTAAAAATATACTACATACTAAAATAAAATTACTAAATTAACATATTTAAATATCCTTAATATGGATATCATATACCATAAATCATCTATACGATAACATTCTCAAGATCATGCATGATGTAATATTATTTAAAAGATTGCTAAAATTTTATAGAACACCAAGTTCGATCCCAAAACCAACGTTAGTTCAATATCAACTTCATAACAACGAAATAAAAGACAAAGACATGGCTATACCAAGAAGAGCCATAAGTATCAATATATTCCTCTCATTGGTGGGGACAATTCATATTAGTCAAACGTTAAATGTGACACCCACTGTAGCAAATAATGTAATGTTGGGTTTAGCAGTTATCAAAGACGCAATGATTTGTGATAGGGCCCTTGCTTAGTTACTTGTGCATATATGATCCATCGATTTATCCATTGGCCACTACGCATGGCTCTTTTCTTTTATTTCATAAACTTTTTCGTGCTTTTTCCCCGAACGTTTTGGATGGAATCTGAGTTATGTTAAACTATCATTTTGATTTGAGCAGAAAAAACACTATTATTTTGTAAAATTATCCATTTGAAAAAAATTAACATCGGATTTCTGAAAATGCAGTCTCAGAGATCCAGAAGCGTTTCCCAATACTTGAGTGAATACAAATTACAAAACATTCAATTCTTTATATAATTATTATACTTATTATTTACCAATTCATATAAAATACAAAGACGAATCTTAGTATAAATCCTTGAAGGGCGAGTTGCAGTGTCGATCCAATAAGGTACCGGCGTGTTAACATATGAGAAAACACGATTCCTTGTTCGAGCTTGTCTTGCAAGGAAGTCCGCTTTAGTATTGTTTGCTCGGGTTGATACACCACCTTTGCGTCTTGGTAGGCCTCCCAAAGAGATTTGAACTCAGTAAGTTCAGCTGCAAAGGCTGGCCATTCCTCGAGTTTCGAGATCATTTTTACTAATTCTTGGGAATCAGTAACGAAACAATCACAGAACCGTTGATGGCGAGATAAACATTTCACTGCCCAAACTAAACTTTTTAGTTCCGTATGTAGTGGTGAAATTTGTTTGTGACAGCCCGAAGTCAGAAGATCTATTGATCCATCCTGAAGTTGTAAGATCCATCCTATTCCACTTGTGGAGCCATCGTTCTTCCACGATCCGTCTATGCGACACGTAAAAGTAGGCAACTCTTGAGGAATCTCCGTTAGAGTTCCTGGGGTGGCATCATCTGGGTCGGTTTCTTCATTAGCTAGGAACCGGCATTACATTCGTAATGCTAGATTAGTTGTGTCCACCGGTGAGAAATCACGCCATTGAAAAGTTTTTCATTTCTAGCTTTCGGATATACCATATTAGCCAAGGAAATACTCTGGTTAGTTCCTCCATATCTCCACCCATACCTGTCTTTGAAAGGAGGTAGTTTATATTGGTATAGAGATTTTGCGAAGGAAAAATTCCAGGTTCCGAAGGAATTGTCGAGAGGGCCCAGCATTGTAAAGCTGGAGGGCATGTAAAGATCGTATGATTAATTGTTTCCTCAGCATGGCCACATCTTGGGCAGGAAGGGTCGTTCCCGATGTGCCTTTTAAAGAGCATTTCGTTAACCGATATTGCCTCCGATAAAATTTGCCATAAAAAATGGCTAAATTTTTTCGGTCTTAATTCTCCAAATCTTTTCCTTGAGGATTGAGAGACGGCAGCTGGTTCGATACTCGGTATCACTATTTGGTTTGGATCTTGCAAGCCTATAGCCTGATTTAACAGTATTTTCCGGACAATGTTTGGTTCCAACAATACCCATCTGGTTTGTCCATCCTGCTGAGGTTTATACAACGAACCAGTGGAATGTCCGAGGGTGAAGCAAATTCCGAGTTTGGTGGTGTCCCAATCCTTTTCCACCGGGTCAATAAGATCAACCACTCGAAGATTAGGGTCAGCATTGTGGGGCATCGTAGGTGGTTTGGCTATCTCATCCGGTAACCACGGGTCTTCCCAAACCAGAGTATGTTCCCCTGTTCCAATCGTACGTCTAAGTCCTTGGTTGACAAGATCTTTCGCAGCCATAATACTTCTCCATCCATATGATGGTCTTGATGCTTTTGGTGCTTTAAAAGGATGTGTATTCCTGAAATATCTTCCTTTTAGAACTCTTGTCAATAAAGAGTTTGGGTTTTGTTCCAATCGCCAAAGTTGTTTAGCCAGTAAGGCTATATTAAATTCTTCGAGTGATCGGAAACCCATTCCTCCTTCATCTTTGGAGAGACATAGTTTGTCCCATGATATCCAATGCATTCCTTTTGAGTTGGAGCCAGAGCTCCACCAAAAATTTGCTGTAGCACTAGATATTTTTTTACATAGACTTTTCGGGAATAGGTAGCACGACATTGGGTATGTCGGAATAGCTGATGATACAGATTTGATCATAACTTCTTTACCGGCTTTAATTAATTCTAAATAAATAATATCGACGCATATCATTTTAGTAGTGTTAAGACTTAACCATGCTAAGACCTGAACCCCCCCCCTTCCCCAACAAAAAAAAAGATTTCTGCAATTAATCTCTTAACCGGTGCAAATTATGCATTAATAAACGTAGATTCAATGTTTGAGGAAATAACTTTTTATGTAAAATCAAGGAGACCAGAAACATTTGCGGATGTTTGATAGACTCTCATATCCATTGCTCGAATAGACATTAATCATCCTTTTGTATGACTAATCACTTACCAATAAGAAAATTAATAGAATTAGAACCTATAATGATATATGATTCGGCATTCATCAAGAATAGGAGCTCTGAGGTATAATATTGGCAAATAGGATTTGCTAAAAGTGAATTGCGAATTATTACAAAAGAACTGTTTATGATATTATATATAAAGAATATACCAGGAATATTCGGTTTGTGAATCGATATCATGTCAAAATCTGTCGAGTCAAAAAGTTACTAATTTCCTTCAAATTTCTAAATATTTCAGTAACCCTTTCCCAGCAATATTAGTGCCCACCAAATTAATTTTGTTACCTGCTATAATATAAGTTCAAATCATAACCAATATTAAATCTGTTGTAAAACGTAAAAACAAACATTAAAGAATCGAAGACAATTAGACCCAAAAAAATCTAAGACAATAGTTGTAAGTGTATTATAATTGTAAATTACTCAGCAGCCCACAATATCATACAATGAGAAACGGATTGCAAAGGGATCCTAAACACCATAACAAAAGAATCCAAATATAGTATTATTACCACTGAAAAAAAGGCGAACTAGTGGCAAATTAAAATATTAATCCGACTTATAAATATTAAAGTTTTAAAAATATACTACATACTAAAATAAAATTACTAAATTAACATATTTAAATATCCTTAATATGGATATCATATACCATAAATCATCTATACGATAACATTCTCAAGATCATGCATGATGTAATATTATTTAAAAGATTGCTAAAATTTTATAGAACACCAAGTTCGATCCCAAAACCAACGTTAGTTCAATATCAACTTCATAACAACGAAATAAAAGACAAAGACATGGCTATACCAAGAAGAGCCATAAGTATCAATATATTCCTCTCATTGGTGGGGACAATTCATATTAGTCAAACGTTAAATGTGACACCCACTGTAGCAAATAGTGTAATGTGGGGTTTAGCACTCATCAATGACACAATGATTTTGTGATAGGGTTGCTCATGCATATATGATCCATCGTTTTATCCATTGGCCACTACACATCGCAAGTTTTCTTTTATTTTCTTTGTCAGGCGAGTATACGCATATAACATATTTCAGTCTCATTAGCTTAGTTGAAAGCCCTCTGACAAGAAGAATCTTAGTCTAGTTAACATGATTGTAATTGCATTTGAAATGCAACTCTAGTTAGCTATATCTCTTATTTTTATGAAAAAAGAACTTCAACGTGGTCTAACTTTGTTGTACGATTATATTAGTTCCAGAAAAATTGAATTTGTAGTACTTTGTAGAAATAATTGTTATTATACAAAATAAAAGGACTTCGAAATTCGGTTCAAATAAAATGGTAACACAGTAACCGGAGCTTGCAAGCGACTAAGATGGTTTTCAGTTTTGGTAATTGTCCATAGGGCTTAGGCCCACTGCAACAACCAGAGCAACAACTCTTTTAACTTGTCTCCCCATTTTTCTGCAACAAGTCCATTTTTAGATCCTCTGCTTCAGGCTCCTCAAGCTTCACTGGCCACGAAGGAGAAGCACGGTACCAATTAACATGCAGACGCGGCTTCACGCTCGTCGGGTAGAAGCATCACACCTCACAGTTGTCTCTGTCTCAAGTGCTGACCCTGCGATCCCATTGAAATGCCAATGTCTGCTGTAGCCAAGCCGCCAAGACCTGTGCATCGTTAAGCCCATCTCCTACCATCATTGTAGGGCCTTGGATCTTGAAATCACCATGGCTTCTTGCTTTGTCTTGTGGAAGAAGTTCTGCCTGAACTATATCCAAAGCATTCCCTAGCTAAATAAATTATAACGTTACTACTAAAATAGAGACAGGGGAATGATAAAATAGTGACTCTCCTTAACATATTCTTCAATAATATGGCTGCATCTTGGTTATCTCCTGTGAGCATTGCAGTTCTGATGTTTAAGGACTTGCGCTCCTGGAGAGATTGAGCAACCCCATATAGACAACCATCCCAAATGTGTATATATATGTAACTAATGGTCTTACCCCGCGTCATATTAGCTTCGATACCCGGAATTTTATTTAGCATCAAGTTATAATGTTGTGGTGAGTTGATTAGAATTGCTAATGAGACTTGACTTGCTCATTTTGTTGATGGTAAAGGTATCTTGAAAAGATACCATAATTTTATTTCTTTGTTTTAGAGAACAGTAATCAGTAATTAAGACAATATTTTACTCAACCCATGAAAGATATTTTGGTTCGTGTCTGCCACTAATCGACCACCCTCCTTGCTTGGAAGTTGAAAATATAGTTTGTATTTTTTAAAAAATTGGCCAATGATTGTCAAACCAAAAGGATGACGGCCTCTCGGCCGCTCTCTGGCGGCTTTAGCAACCAGTTCCCATTGTACCGGCGGCTATGTTGACTTATATTCTTGGAGACGATTGATGCGGCAGTCGTTGTAAATTAAAAAGACACAGTCATTGTCTTTTTAGTCGAATCATATCTATTGGAGCCGAAATTGTACTTTAGTATGGTCGTTTTTTTGGTAAAAAGTGTGGTCGGTTTTTGATATTTATTAGAAATTGTTATGTTTGATAGAAAATTAGTTTGATCTTTGGTATGCATTTCCTGTAGGACAAATAAAACATTCAACTCCCACCAAAATTAAAAGGTCAATTTCTCTGCATTATATAACAAAATCATCTAAGATTAAACAAACAAAATTTGCATTTGTAAGATATCATTTCCTGTTGCTAGCTGATATTAAAAATTCATATCATTTCCTCATTTCTTAATTTTTTGTATACTTCACATCATTTACCAAAGTATTTATATATCCAATCTAAAATGTTAACCAACCACATCACAATTATTGAACGCGTTCAGTTATTTATTATTATTATAACATGGACGTACATGAATTAGAAAATATTTTAGTTAGGGAAACACTCCATACAATTTTTCTGTTCATTTCGGTCCCATAGAAACGCTGGCAAGGTTATGCAAACGTTTGTCTGTTTCCCTTGACAACGAAAGTTAATGCTTATGTTACTCATTTATTCATTACGTACTTAATAGGCTTTCTGTGATCATATGTGTATAGTTGTGGACGTGTAGTCGAAAAGGAAATATAAAAGTGGTATCAGAGGTTGTTGTATAATGATTTAAAGTATCACTAGAGACTTAATATATAAAGTTTGTTGGGTCTATATGTATGGAATCAATTTCGGGTCAAGATTATGGAATCAAAGCATGAGAAACGTGTACATTATTGCTAATAAGAGTTGAACTAATTTCATATTTATGTATTCGGATTATAGAGATGCAAGTCTAAAACAATTATTGGTTTAAGCATAAAAATTAATATAAGTGAAGTTTGAATTGAAAAGGTTACATACGTAGACGCACGTATAGTCAAAGCAGCTAAAACCTGTATTATCCAAAAAGTAAAAAACTATAACAAACACAGACAGAATGGGCCTTCTTTCTGAAAAAGAACATTCCTTTGTTCAGTCTTTCTATACTCTTGGCTCAATTTTTTCACATTTTTCAAGAAAAACAGCAAACGTCATAGTAAAAAGTAAAAACAACAAGAAGACAAGACCATTGATACTAGATCTTATTTTTTTCTCTAGGTATAATGTACTTCTCAATAATGTTTTCTTTGTATTACTATTATTTCAACATATATATATATATATATGCTGACCAGTGAGGAACGTTTATTCAAGCTTAGGAATACTTATTAAAAGTATGATTAGGTTAATACCAAATTATTTTTTTGAGAAATTCTCGTTTCATTTTCTTTGGTGGGTCATCAATGCTTGTCTACTAACCTATGAGGTACGTGCATCAATGCTTGTAGCTTTTTATTTTCTTTGTACTTCATATTAATCAAAATCAATAAACTAGCTAAATATAGTAATATTAGTTTAAACTAACAAATTCTAATTTAAGCAAAATACTTTAAACATTCAATTATAAAATTACTTAAAGAAGTCAATTAAAATTGTTTCTTAATATTTTTGATAATTCATAAATCAACAAATCAAACTAATTATATATAAATTAGTTTTGGGAAAGCTAGAAAATATTTTATTATACAAGTTATGGCTGTAGTTTAATACAATAATGCAAATGAGTTAAATAAGTCAATTGTAATTTTTTTACATTTGTGAGAATTCCAAAAAATAGTAATGATGAAATGTAGGAAATATATTTTCTAAAATAAAATAATAAAATTCATGTTGAACACACCTAGGCAGAATATACTAAACTTCTCGTCAAATGTTTTTAAAATCTAATGACATGCATAGAATTTAGTCTATTGTCTATCAACAAAGATGGTCTAATTTAACCACCTAAGGAAGTTATTTAATTTATCAGAGTTGTCTTTCTTTCTCCTAATTCATGAAACTAACCCATTTCTAATCAATCATCAAAAAGCTCAACATTATTTAAACCAAGACTGGAGAGAAAGAGCAAGAAAGTATTACAACCAGCCTTAAAGTTAAAGGTAATAGTACCTTTTGTTTGTTCTTCTTTTTTGTCCAAATTTTTATTTTAGTACTTAAATCTGATTTTATGAACTTACGACTATATTAGACGTTTGAAACAATCAATTTCTTTTTCAGATTCCTAAAAATGTTTTGGGACTCCATAACTAGTGACGGCAAAGTATTTCTGAAAAGATGGACTTGATGGAAATAATCTAATTTCTTACTTGTAAAAGAAAAAATAGAATAAAAAGAGATGTGACCAAATTTATTTGTTAATGGTCTTTTAGTTTTTTTTTTTTTTTTCACTGATATCTTATAAAGAGAACCATGGTCTTTTAGTTCTATGTTTCATTAAATGATATATCAATTTTTCTGGCATTTGTGGTCTAAACCTGAAGGGTATGTGTAGTCAAAACATCAATTCTATTAAAACTACTGTATGACCAATTGATATTAATTGGGTCCAACTTAAATTTTTTACGTTTTTGTATAACTGCATCAATTTATAATAAAGCTATGTAACCAGTAACCACCCTTCATTTATATCACGTATTCTCCCTTAATAATCGGCTGCGCTTTCCTTTTGCTTAATAATCAGTTGGGCCTTTATTTTTTAAACGAAATTTAAATGTAACCACTACACAATGAGGATTGTAACCACCACATCATATCACTTAAAATTTGGGAGCCAACATTTAGAATAAAGTTATTGTTTAATTAAAAATCTATTCTATTAAAACTACTGTATGACCAATTGATATTAATTGGGTCCAACTTAAATTTTTACGTTTTTGTATAACTGCATCAATTTATAATAAAGCTATGTAACCAGTAACCACCCTTCATTTATATCACGTATTCTCCCTTAATAATCGGCTGCGCTTTCCTTTTGCTTAATAATCAGTTGGGCCTTTATTTTTAAACGAAATTTAAATGTAACCACTACACAATGAGGATTGTAACCACCACATCATATCACTTAAAATTTGGGAGCCAACATTTAGAATAAAGTTATTGTTTAATTAAAAATCTATTCTATTAAAACTACTGTATGACCAATTGATATTAATTGGGTCCAACTTAAATTTTTACGTTTTTGTATAACTGCATCAATTTATAATAAAGCTATGTAACCAGTAACCACCCTTCATTTATATCACGTATTCTCCCTTAATAATCGGCTGCGCTTTCCTTTTGCTTAATAATCAGTTGGGCCTTTATTTTTAAACGAAATTTAAATGTAACCACTACACAATGAGGATTGTAACCACCACATCATATCACTTAAAATTTGGGAGCCAACATTTAGAATAAAGTTATTGTTTAATTAAAAATCTATTCTATTAAAACTACTGTATGACCAATTGATATTAATTGGGTCCAACTTAAATTTTTACGTTTTTGTATAACTGCATCAATTTATAATAAAGCTATGTAACCAGTAACCACCCTTCATTTATATCACGTATTCTCCCTTAATAATCGGCTGCGCTTTCCTTTTGCTTAATAATCAGTTGGGCCTTTATTTTTAAACGAAATTTAAATGTAACCACTACACAATGAGGATTGTAACCACCACATCATATCACTTAAAATTTGGGAGCCAACATTTAGAATAAAGTTATTGTTTAATTAAAAATCTATTCTATTAAAACTACTGTATGACCAATTGATATTAATTGGGTCCAACTTAAATTTTTACGTTTTTGTATAACTGCATCAATTTATAATAAAGCTATGTAACCAGTAACCACCCTTCATTTATATCACGTATTCTCCCTTAATAATCGGCTGCGCTTTCCTTTTGCTTAATAATCAGTTGGGCCTTTATTTTTAAACGAAATTTAAATGTAACCACTACACAATGAGGATTGTAACCACCACATCATATCACTTAAAATTTGGGAGCCAACATTTAGAATAAAGTTATTGTTTAATTAAAAATCTATTCTATTAAAACTACTGTATGACCAATTGATAAAAGTAGGATCCAACTATTTTTTTTATTTAAAGAGTTATTATCTATTAAGTAAATAATATAACTGTAACCCACTAACCCCATATTTCTTTTTGTAAACGAACCCACTAATTCTAGATTTTAGAATTAGTTTTGCGTTTTAAAGGTAACGTGGTTACATTAGATCACAATTTTTAAAACCCATTTTATTTTGTTAAATAGGATTATAAAGAAAAATATAAATATGAAAATTAATTTTTTTTTTTAAAATGTAAAACAAAAAATATACCCGCTCTTTTTGTCACGATCTAGTTTACCGTAAAAAAACTGGATTTTTAATTTTTTATGTTTGCGACAAATCTCTATTCATTACAGTTTTAATATGGTAAGAAACTGTAAAAAGTTTTTTTTTTTAATTTTGTTTTCTGAAGAAAAAAACAAGGAACAATTTTTCTGCAAAGGTCTAATTTTTTCTCTGTTGACTCCTCTGTTTTCGTTTAATGTTTTATAAATCAAAAGAAGAATCAAAAGATTTTTACAGTTCATGGGTTAGTGATAAGCACGCCTGGCTTCTCATCATTCCCTCCAACCTCTCTCTCTCTTCAAAAATTGTTCCTTTGCCTTTTCCTTCTCTCTCTAGATAAAGCTTTCAATTTGATTCCCTCTCTTTCTCTCTCTTTCTTTCCTCTGCTTCTTCTGTTCATCTTCGTCTCTCAAGGAAAGGAAGCAAATTTTGACTAAAGTTTTGTGCTTTTGCAAATTGTTTCCCATCAGATTGGATCTGGGCTTTGAGCTGAATAACGGATTCTAATAAGGTAAAATACTGAAACGTATATTCTGGGTTTTTTCGTTTTCTCTCTGAAAGTTTTCAGCTTTCTGGGTTTTTGTCGTGGATTCATCTTTGGTGCCATTGATCTGATTGGGAGTATATAGATGTCCTCTGTTGTTATTGATCGGTGTGAAGGCAAAATGTTTAGTTTAATAAGTGAAATAGATTTGTAGAGATATTTAAATCCTTGAGCTTTACTTTGGGCTTTGTGATATAGAAAGGTTGGGGTTTGGTGAGATATGATGATGTTTGAATGGAGTCTTTGCCTTTGTTTCATATTGTCTGGGGAATTTAAAACTACATAAACCTTACTTCCTAGTTCCAATGTAACATGAGTTTCAGAATTTTTTTTTTCTTTGGCGGCTAATTTGAGTGGGGGTTGTTGATAATGAATGTTAACGCCTTGGATTTTGACCTGAGTTGATGTTGACTGGTGTGGATTCTGAGTTGTATTAGTCATTTGATTTCAATTCATGTGACCACTGTGTTTTTTTGTTCCTTCTCTTTGGTTTCTTGTTTCCTATCTGTTCATCAGCTGAATCCAGTATTAGGATTTTTATTAGTGTATAGTACTGTTGCAATCAATAGACCTATCTATGCCTGTTACAGTAAGATTTTTGTTGTCTATGATGAAATTTGTTCTTGGATTGGTTTTGCATTCTGTTAACTCTTACTTGGTGTTGCCTCATAGCGTATTAGTGTTCTCTATCGTTGCTGCGTTTATAAGTTGGAGAGAGTGGTAAAGACTGGTTAAGTATGTCTGTTTCCATGAGAGACTTGGACCCAGCTTTCCAAGGAGCTGGACAGAAAGCGTATCCTTCACCTTGGAATCTCTTACTCAAGTCTTATTATGTACTTTTGATTTCAAATCATTTCGGTTTTGTTTATATATCTACATGAGATTCTCCTTGACGGCTAGTTTAGCGGTATTGAGGTATGGCGTATAGAGAACTTCAGTCCTACCCCCGTTCCAAAGTCCTCCATTGGGAAGTTTTTCACCGGAGACTCCTACATAGTCTTGAAGGTAACTACTCTTTTCTTCTATCCCTATTGCCATTTTACGCAAGGTTTGGCTAAAGTGTTTTACTACTTTTATGGTCAGACAACGGCTTTAAAAACTGGTGCATTGCGCCATGATATCCATTACTGGCTTGGTAAAGATACCTCTCAGGTATAAACCCCTTTCGTATATGTTCTTCGTTTAGTTAGAATGATGGAGAGAACTTTGGAAGATGATAAATATATTTTTTCAAAATAGGATGAAGCTGGGACTGCTGCAGTTAAAACGGTTGAATTAGATGCAGCTCTAGGAGGTCGTGCAGTTCAGTATCGTGAAGTCCAAGGCCACGAAACCGAGAAATTCTTGTCGTATTTTAAACCATGTATCATACCCCAAGAAGGTGGAGTAGCTTCAGGATTCAAACATGTGGAAGCTGAAGAACATATTACTCGCTTGTTCGTCTGCAGAGGAAAACATGTGGTCCATGTCAAAGAGGCAAGTCAGATTCCTGTTTTTTTTTGTTCCTTTATCTCACCTTGTGGTTTGCACACTAACCGTCTGATTACAGGTTGCTTTTGCTCGGAGTTCTTTAACCCATGACGATATTTACATTCTTGACACAAAGTCCAAGATCTTCCAGTTCAATGGATCTAATTCAAGTATACAAGAGAGAGCAAAAGCACTTGAAGTGGTTCAATACATTAAAGATACTTACCATGATGGGACATGTGAAGTTGCTACTGTTGGTTAGTTAACTAGGGATTAGTGTCTTTATCATCTCTAATTCTTATTCATTTGCAGAGGATGGGAGACTTATGGCTGATGCTGATAGTGGAGAGTTTTGGGGTTTCTTTGGTGGTTTCGCTCCCTTACCTAGAAAAACAGCTAATGATGAAGACAAAACTTATACTTCCGATGTCAAAAAACTATTTTGGTAATATCTTCTTGTTCTGTTTCATTTGTTTTAAGTTCATAATGCTTCTACTGAACATAGATTTATTTTGTGAAATTGAAGTGTGGAGAAGGGACAAGCAAATCCTGTTGAAGGCGATTCTTTGAAAAGAGAGATGCTGGATACAAGCAAGTGTTACATTCTTGATTGTGGACTCGAAGTGTTTGTTTGGATGGGAAGAACAACATCTCTTGATGATAGAAAAGTTGCGAGTGGAGCAGCAGAAGTAAGTGGAGTCTTGAAATCTTTTTTCTTCTTGTGTAGTATGATGTTTGCTGATGTTAAAAGAGTCATACAGGAAATGATCCGTTCCTCTGAACGACCCAAATCGCAAATGATCCGCATAATAGAAGGGTTTGAGACCGTTCCATTCAGATCAAAGTTTGATACATGGGACCAAGTAACTAATACAACTGTGTCAGAGGATGGTAGAGGCAGAGTTGCTGGTGAGTATTATTTTAAATACTTACTCTCAGCTGATATGTTATTGTTATTTAATGTTTTTGTTTGTGTCATTTGGTAGCACTTTTGCAACGACAAGGAGTGAATGTGAGAGGGCTAATGAAAGCTGCTCCACCTAAAGAAGAGATCCAAGCTTTCATTGATTGCACTGGGAATCTGCAGGTGTGGCGTGTGAATGGTCAGCAAAAGATTCTCCTACAAGCTGCTGATCATTCCAAGTTCTACAGTGGAGATTGCTATGTTTTCCAGTATTCTTATCCTGGTGAAGAAAAAGAAGAAGTACTTATAGGAACTTGGTTCGGAAAGCAAAGTGTGGAGGTAAGCTCTCCACATAACAAAAGCAAACTCTTACAAGGTGCAAGTAGATTTGAAATTGTGAGTTTGTGATCATATGTGTAGGAAGAAAGAGCTTCTGCAGTCTCTATGGCGAGCAAAATGGTTGAGTCAATGAAGTTTGTACCAGCTCAAGTAATCTTCTTCTGCACTCATTCGCAAAGTATATTATCTGTTTTTTTTTTTCTTTCTTCTGAAAATTTTCATTCTCTTGTGTTTAGGCTCGCATCTATGAAGGAAAGGAACCTGTTCAGTTCTTTGTCATTATGCAAAGCTTTATTGTTTTTAAGGTTTGGCGATAGTTTCAGTCTGTAGTTTTGTTTTATCATCAATGTTCTGGTTTATAAAGATATTTTCAATATCTGCTGATTGTGTTTGTGGTGATTGAATCTTGACAGGGTGGTATTGGCAGTGGATACAAGAAATACATAGCAGAGAAAGAAGTTGATGATGATACATACAATGAGAATGGACTTGCTCTATTCCGCATTCAAGGGTCTGGTCCTGAAAATATGCAAGCAATCCAAGTTGAACCTGTATGTGTCATTTTCCCATTCTTCGTTCCTTTGAAACCTTCATGGCTTCTAATATCTTGTCGATTTACTTCAACAGGTTGCTTCATCACTGAACTCATCATACTGTTACATACTACATAATGATACTTCCGTCTTTACTTGGACTGGGAATCTAGCAACCTCAACTGACCAGGAACTTGTTGAGAGGCAGCTAGATCTTATTAAGGTAAGATGAGTTTCTTCTTAATTGCTATAAGGATAAGTCAATTATGTTTCCATCAAGGCCTTAGTTATGCTTTGAGTGTCGCTGAAGCAGCATCTGTTATGTTGTTATTTTTGTGCAGCCAAACCTACAGACTAGAGCACAAAAGGAAGGTTCAGAATCAGATCAGTTCTGGGAGTTGTTAGGAGGCAAAACCGAATATTCGAGCCAAAAGCTCACAAAAGAACCTGAAAGTGACCCTCACTTGTTCTCCTGCACATTCACTAAAGGTACATAAGATCATTTTCTTTTATTTTTCAGCAAATGTTTAAGCTTAAGCTATTATATGCACACAATGACTCTGTTTCTTTTTCTTTTCCATTGCTGAAATGCAAATTAATCCAGAAATTCTGAAGGTGACAGAGATATATAACTTCACACAGGATGATTTGATGGCAGAAGATATATTTATAGTAGACTGCCACTCAGAGATCTTCGTATGGGTTGGCCAAGAAGTAGTCCCCAAGAACAAGTTGCAAGCCTTAACTATTGGAGAGGTCAGATTTATTACAAGCACTGTTAAAAACTCTTGATTCTGTATTTTATAGGAAAAAGTTGCTCATCTATTCCTTTTGATTCCTTAGAAATTCATCGAGAAAGATTCTCTCCTGGAGAAGTTATCACCTGAAGCCCCTATATATGTGATCATGGAAGGTGGTGAGCCAAGTTTCTTCACCCGTTTTTTCACTTCTTGGGATTCCTCAAAGTCTGCTGTAAGTACTGAACATCTTCAATATATACTGAGAGAAGGAAGCCCTGACAAAGGTGTAAACACTCTTATTTTGTTTACAGATGCATGGAAACTCATTCCAGAGAAAACTCAGAATTGTCAAAAATGGCGGAACTCCAGTTGCAGAGGTATATAAATCTTCATGATTTTCCTCCTTGTTGATGATTTTTCAGAGTTTGTGTGTTCATTTCTCTCTTTGGTTGTTGTTTTGATGATTAGAAACCAAAACGAAGGACTCCAGCTTCATATGGTGGCCGTGCCAGTGTTCCAGACAAGTCACAGCAGCGGTCAAGAAGCATGTCGTTTAGTCCAGACAGGGTTCGCGTGAGGGGAAGATCTCCAGCGTTCAATGCACTGGCAGCAACGTTTGAGAGCCAAAACGCAAGAAACCTCTCAACACCTCCACCTGTAGTTAGAAAACTCTACCCGAGATCTGTTACTCCTGATTCCTCAAAGCTTGCTCCCAAGTCTTCAGCTATTGCTTCTCGTAGTGCCCTTTTTGAACAACAGCTAAAAACACCTCCCCAAGAACCTTCAATTCCAAAATCACTCAAAGGTATATCATCTTTGTATAGAGATTCACCTCTTTTTTTCACTTTTGAGTATTGACATTTTGAGATTTTATTGGTGATGAAGCGAGCCCAAAGACACCTGAGTCTCCAGCACCAGGATCCAACTCAAATGGAAAGGAGGAGAAGAAGGAGAATGGCAAGGAGGAGGAGAAATCTATGAGCAGCAGGATACAATCTCTGACGATTCAAGAAGATGCTAAAGAAGGAGTGGAAGATGAAGAAGATTTGCCAGCTTACCCATACGAACGTCTCAAGACAACTGCTGCTGATCCTATCTCAGAGATTGATGTAACAAGAAGAGAGGTAAAGTTCAAACCAGCAAACGGATTTTTGATTTGCAAGTGAGAAAATTTTCGATGGGAAGAAGATGTTGATTGTTGTTGGTCTTTGTTTATAGGCTTACCTTTCATCAGAGGAATTCAAAGAGAAATTTGGTATGACGAAAGAAGGGTTCTACAAGCTGCCTAAATGGAAACAGAACAAATTCAAGATGGCTGTTCAGCTCTTCTGAGGTATAATCCAAACACAAAATCTATCTTTTTATTGGACAGAGAAAAATGAAATTTGATTGTGTTTTCCTTTTCTTCTTTTTCAGCTATAAGAGGAGACGATTCAAGGGACAGTGTCAGTACATTTTAAGCTGCTTCTGCTCCCCATGAGAGAAGCTTAATAACAATTTTTTCATGGAGCAGTTTTCTTTTCCTCTTATTTTTCTTCTTTTTTCTCCTTAAAATCTTTCACCTTTGTTTTCATCATCAGTTTGCTTGTTTCTCTCTTTTATCATTTCCAACAATTTTTTTTTAGTTTGATGGGCTAAGGCTACAGGTTTTGGCCTTGAGTCTTTGATTTATTTATTCTTGGGGTTACTTTGCTATCAAATTGAGGAAATTTGGCTGCAAAAGGAAGAGTTTATTCAGTGAGTATTCATAAGAACAAATAGACTCTGCATTTCTTTTTTTATCTTTTTTCTTTTAAGCAGAATTCAAGAATTGTGTGACGTTTTTTTTTTGGTATATAGCAAAGTGTACAAACTAAATTATGCCGTGTTATATTAAGTGCTTGTTTTTAACTTCAGCTAACTGTTTCCCATAGTTGCAGAAACACCAATTGTCTAGAGATAGAGGTCAAAAGCTGATCAAGTGCATGTATAAGCAATGTGATTTTGGATCCTTGTGCTTGTGACTACAGCTTAGACACACACTGACACAAGTCACAATTGCATAACTGCTCAAGCCACGAAATTAGTCGAAATGATAAAAAAAAAAAACATGTTCTCAAATATAAAATTTCTATTTATAAAACCAATGAGATTATTGCTGACCAATTCCTAGTCTATCTACGTTCCACTCTCGAACTCCCACATGAATCTATGAAATTGAACACAGTTGTATTCTTTTTACCATTTAGTAAAACTGTATATTGTATATGGTGAGTTGGATTGTTTTGTCAACACTACATATAATGAACTTGATTCCCAAGCATTCAAATTAGAGCTTCTTCTTTTGTTGCTTTTTCTCTATTTCTGAAACTTTTGTTTCTCGTACTCCCCAATTATTATCTTCAACCTTTATCATTTTTTGCCCTTGTGGTAGAGATAATTCATTTTTTTTGGTTAAAAAAAAATATTTTTATTATTATTTTATAAATACATGTGATTGTTGTAAGAAATTAATTTTTCAAACTTTCGTTTTCGGTCTGTTTTCATCTAATTTGAGGTTTTGTAGATTAGAGATAAAAAAATTATTTATAATTTCATAAATCTGAAAATATTGTTTAAAAAAATAAATCACTTTAATTATAAATCATTGTTTTGATTTTTTTTTATGGAGAAAGTTGTAATTAGCTGGGCCCAACTTTTATTCTCAGCCAAAATTACTTCCCAACTAATATATATATAATATAGCCCAAACTATTATTTCGTAGCTAGGGCAAATAAACTAGTGCGTCATTCCCAATTCTACCTGGACTAAAACAATCTCTTAGTTTGATTTACCAGGAGCTACGAATTTCTGGTAAATAAAACACTTCTCTATTTTTTTGCTTTGATTTTTTAGGAGCTAAGGTTTTCTTTCAATTTTTATAATTACCGTTTGAGGTTTTGGCATCTGCTTGATGGCGAATAATTCCGGCATAGACGAAGAGATGAATCAATCCGAGGAGCCAAGGACGCCGCTGAAGAGACCAGTCTTGAAAAACGACACTGGATTCGCCATGGTATGGACCCCTGAAGAACAAGCAACTCTAGATAACGCCCTGCTCAACGAACCTAAGGACGCTTCTAAATATTCGTGTGTCTCACGTTACGCGAGAATCTCGTTAGAGTTTCCAAATAAGACCACCAAAGACATCGCTATGCGTTGCAGATGGATCAAAGAATTGGGAAGAGTCAAAGCTGGGGGTTCAAACTCAGCTCCTCAAGATGCGGTCACCGATGAGGTAATTAACCAAAACGCAGGGCCGGCCTTGAGGGGAAGCCACCCAAGCCAAGGATTAGGGCATCCAAATTAGTGGGGCATATTAAAAAAAAAAGTTATTAGTATATAAATAAAAAGAAAATCTGTAGATTATTTTGTTAAAATATTATTTATTGGGCATATTTAGTTATAATAAGATTTGTCAAACTTTTTAAATCTATATATATAAAGTTGGCTTTTCTCTTCTTATGACATGTGGAATGAGGTTTGTTGACATGTGTTCTCATGTTTTTTTTTTGTATTTAAATTCTTTTTCTTTTAAATTATTGCAATTTTTTCCATCAATTTCTAATTGTGTATTATCTAATCCTTCTCACACTTTTTGGTCTCTAAAATTCAAGAAATAAATAAAATAGTATAAATATATTTTAAATATTTAATTTATTCACACCTAAAAATAGCAAGACTTTTCATCATTTTATTATTTTTATTAATTTTTATTATTTCATTTACAAATTATATTTATTTCACTATTAGTATCATAAGATAATCAAATTAAGAATAAGAAACTAGACAACCAACGTATAAACTAAGAAAGCGGACCAAATGGAGAATAATAATCGAAAGGCCAAAGCCACTAAAAAGCACGAAAATATATGCCTAAAACACCGGAATCAAAACCAGTAGCTAAAAAGTAAGAAACGCCTCACAAACTAAACAAGAACATACAAGACGACATGCAAGTAAAAAACCACAAAGCTCTGGATAGAAGAGACCAAAGCTCCAAGAGACTAACTCCGCACACTTATACCAAAGAAAACATGGAACGAAAAGAAACAACTTGAGAGAGGGAGAATGGAAGATAACCACCAAAAAATCAGATACTAAACTTGAGACCAGAAATAACCTTCCAAGCCCACATAGCATACACGAACGAAAACATTATCCAAATCTCGAGTGGCAAACATGGTGAAAGGGAGAGCCACCAGAGATGCGATGAAAGCTGCAAAGAGATGCAAGAATAGAGAAGGAAAGGGAGACGGAGCGAAATCAGAAAACTATGGAGCCGTCCTCGAGCTATGAAAGAGAGCATAGAAGTCAGAACACCAAAAACTAGATCTTGGAAACCAAAACGATCAGAGACTATTGATGGTAAGCCAACGACGAGGAATACAAAATCAAAGACGAATAAACTCTGACCCAACCAAGGAGATGCAGTTCCTAACATCAGCTGAAATCTAAGGAAGAAGAGGAGCAGTCAATATTGACTGGAACAGCCTACAATACCGTGGGAAGCAACCGAACAACTGAAAACTCATAGACCTGATTTGCAACAAATACCATATAATCTCATAGGTGAAGAAGACAAGGAAAAACAAGAGAAAAATGTGAGTCTTTTTCCGGTGATGGTGAGAAGCACCGCACACCAGAAATGTAATGAAATACATAGACGGTGAGGGCTCAAGTTTAAAATATGGAAGAGGGCAAAAAACATCTTAAAAATTATAATTTTCAAAAATATGAAAAAAATGTAATACAATTTTGACGATGAAACGTTAATTTTAGAATCAACAAATGCGTAGATGCAAAGTTACTGAAATTCAATATTAGTTTACGTTAGAGGCTCATTTGACTACTAACAAGTACTATACACACAACAACATATTATTCAAAAAAAAACAAACGCAAAATATATTAACTTATCACCTACTACATAACACACTAAAAACATCAAATAATGATCTTAACAAATAAAAACGACAACATAATTACATTATCCAAAAAAAAATTATGTTCTTAGCAATAATAAAACAATATTCCGCGCGAAGCGCGGACACCCCCCTAGTATATTAGTAAATTTATATTTTAGATAATAATTAAAACCCTAATTCTAAAATAGAAACATAACAATTGAGATTGCTATGGTCGACAAACTTGACTATAGGAGTTTAATGGATGATTATGCAGGGAAAAATGCAAGAAAATCTATATTTCAGCAATAAGTGTTTTTATATCAATGTTTTTTATGAACATATTATGAAATTTGATTTATTTAATGAAAATTTAAATTATTTTTTATACTGTTTTGTGATCTTGATAAAACATGCATGAGGTCATAGTTTTAAATTTTGATTGGGGCAGGTTGGTCCGGCACTGCCAAAACGGGAAACTGTTTTATCAGATTTTTGATAATCTCTCGTATTCCTCAAAGCTCGAAGAAAACCTTACGCTCTTCAACAAAGCTCGCGACAATATCATGATACTTGTCAACAAGCTCAACGAGAATGTGCCGGACCAGATGAAGCATATGCCACCATCGCCGGAGAAATTAAACGAAGATCTATTTAAATTCATTGGTTCAAAATCAAATCTACCATAGCTACCATGAATAACTTTTTTTTTTTTGTCTTGCAATTTGATTTCTGTAATTATTTTTGTAAATATTTTCCTACATTATTTTCACCACCAACTATCTCGAAAAATCTTTCTGTTTTTGTCTCATAAACAAAGGTTGTTTCAGAACCTACGAATGCTTATTTCTTCAACATAGTTGGGAATGAGTATGTTTCTGCCCCTATCATTTTTTTTTTTGAAACACAACTTCATCTACTCTATTAAAACAGAATCCTAAAAAAAATCTATTGATAGAAGTTGTTTTAATTTTTCGGACCTTTCCTAGAGAGTTACATGTGATATTAGTTATACCCTTCTTAATGAATAAACCGATTTTATATTAAAATCATACCAGCATCCAGTCATAAAACTAAACCAACCTTCTGAATGTCGAGTAATTTTACCCTGGACTGGTTATCTATAATTATAAGAATAATACGATACACAATTCTTATCTTTTTTTTTTTTTTGTAACACAATTCTTATCTATAGATTATATCTTAATACAAACTCTGCTTGGACAAACATGTTTATACTTCATTTCATTACTTGAATCACAACACTTTCTTATGTGTTCTCTGTAGTTCATATCAATCACTGCATAAAAATTAATTCAAATTAATTCACATTTGAATTTTTCAAAATACTAACCAGACATCCAGATTCGAAGTCATACACTACACCTGTAAGTTTTGAACACCCACTTTCACTAGCATTATGAACGTAAAATTGTCAACCATATATAGATTATATTCGTTTGACCATTAATTTTTTTGAGTTTTTTTTTCTTTTGCTAATCATATCTAATCATAAAAGAACTAACGTATAATATATGGTGTGACTGGTAACCATTGAAGAACATTAGGAATGATTAGGAAAAGAATGAATATGAATAAAATTTTGGGAATGATGAGGAATGAGGGTTCCTTATCAAAATTAACAAGGAACAAATTTACATTATAATTCTCTACAAAAAAAGGAATGAGAAGGGATGAAGAGGAAAAAATATTCCTCATGAATGGTAAAATTTTTGAAGAACGTTAAAGAATGTAGTGTTCCTCTTCGTTCCTTTGGTTACCATTCAAACCCATGGTATATTACTATATTTTTAGTAAATATATTTGTACATGGTTCGTATGTGATGTGTTTCTAGAGTATGGTTACAATAAATGTATACATTCAAATTTGTGAACAAGTTTAGAATTACGTGTCCTGCAAATTAAATATCTTCCACACACATTAATTATAGATTTGCTCAAATCTATACTAACTTTTCTTCCAAGCAAAAAACCCTCTAACAACTTACCCTTGTTTAAATATTTTCTTTATTTATATTTTTTTTCTAACAAAATATATTTTCACACGATTTTAGTAGTTGCATATGATCTCTATTTTAATCAACTTCCCATCTAAATTCATTACAGATCTTATCGCTTAACTTCGTATATCAGTTCCTAAAATAAATGCAAATCAAATATTGATAACAAACCTATAATATATGGAAATCAGAATATGCCTTTATATTCTCATTATACCTAGCATTTACACACAATTCACGGGAAAATGAGCATTTAATTCCCGAAGTATTTGAAATCGGCAGTTTTAATACTCAAGTATTGCTTGCGCATACTTATTCCCCAACTAATAGTTGACTGCGCAAAATTGAGAACAAAATAGTCAACTGTTAACTGATGAACGAAAAAATAACGGTTTCCGTCAACTTTTTAACGGTGGAATATTTTAATCATGATTTTGCGCAGTCAATGATTAGTTGGAGAACAAATATGCACATATAATATTTGAGTATTTAATTTGCCGATTAAAAATACTTAAGGAATTAAAAACCACACTCTTTTTTTTTAGAAAATTATAATTTGAAATATTCTCAAGTTAGATATAACCAATATACGAGAGTTTTATCTATTAGAAAATTATATGTTGTACATTGGATCTCTACTTTAGATGATCATATATAATTATATGTACTTTACACATTCATATATTGTATATCAGCAATACAATGCAAATGTAATTATCTTATGTTATTTTTTATGCTTTTATAAACAAAATAAATCTTTTTCCGGGATTAAATATCTTGTATATTATTTCAAATTATGAACCTTTCTAACTATGAATTATTTTAAAAATCATCTAAAGTGATTTAAACATGAAGTACATCAACAATACGATGTAACTGTAATTATTTTGTATTATTTTATATGTCATTGTAAAAAATCAACAATCTATTTCTAAAGGTAAATATCTCGTATAATGATTTTATTTAACTTGAAAATATTTTTACTTATGTGTTTTTTTAAAGGGATTGATGTTAGTGACTTTCAATCTTATACGAAATATAAAGAAAAAAATGAGTTTTTAATTCCTCAAGTATTTTCAATCGGAAAATTAAATATTCAAGTATTATATGCGCATATTTATTCCCCAATTAATCATTGACTGCGCAAAATCATAATTAGAATATTCTACCGTTAAAAAGTTGACGGAAACCGTTATTTTCCGTTCATCAGTTAACCGTTGACTATTTTGTTCCCAATTTTGCGCAGTCAACTATTAGTTGAGGAATAAATATGCGCAAGCAATACTTGAGTATTAAAACTGCCGATTTCAAATACTTCGGGAATTAAATGCCCATTTTCCCCACAATTCACTATAAATAATCTTCCATAACCTTCACAGAATTATGCGCCTCACCAAAAAATAAAAGCAAACACTGAGATGGCTATGACTACATCGAACAACATCACTTTGTTGAGCAATGTCAAGCCATTCAAAACAACTTGGAAGGTTGAAGTGAAGGTTCTTCATTCATGGACACATCACTCAAATTATTCCGGTGGAGACTCTCTAGAGTTCATACTCGCATATAAGACAGTAAGTGTTTTTTAAGCCTTTTTATTCTATGAAGTTTTATTATGAACTTTCTAGACAGTTATACTATGAACTTCTAAATTGAGCACTCATTATTTGTAACAGTAGGGTGTCAAGATTCATTGTACCTGCAAGAGGCTCTTCCTCGCTCGTGTTAAGAGATTGCAAGTTGGAGAATGGAGGTTCCATGAGAATTTCTCGTTTACTCCAACAACCGGGAAGTATCGACCAACTAGCCATAAATTCAAGCTGTCCATCACAGGCAATTCTAATGTCAATTCGTCTTTAAAAAATGATGATGATTTTTTGACATTAACGCCATTCCAAGCGATCATTAACGGAAGCGTTGATTCGAAATTTTTGATTGGTAAATAATAATTGACCATCTTATTATTCTACAATCTTTTAATTTAATAGCCTAATATTTAATTTCTGTTACACATGGATGTAGATGTTATTGGTCAAGCAACTGATATTGGAGACATTGAAGTTGTTCCAGTTCTTGGTAAAGACAAGAAGAATCTGGAGCTTACTTTGACAGATACATGGTAAGTTAATGTTTTATATATTAATCCAATTATTTTAATCTAGCATATGTTATCCAATTTTGACCTTCTATATGTATATATATTCTCAGTGATCAACATATAGCATGTTCTCTATGGGGGCGTTTTGCTGAACAAGTGTTCTCTGCTTACAAAGTTGGTAAGTCAGCCAATTTTCTATGTTTACTTAGATTTGCTAAAATCAATGTTTACAAGGGTGAGATGTCTAATAATCTTATTTAGATGATATATTTTTAATATGATATAAGTTTGCTGAAATAATATTTTCATTTGTTGTAGGACAAATCCAGATAACAAATGCATTTGAAGCTTCCACTATGGTGATTAATCCACACGGTTATGATGTGCACAATTATCAAAGAGTGTAAGACATGTTCTTTTCCTATAATGTCAGTATACTATATAATGAAAATTTATTACTGATTTGTTTTACATATTTTTAGGATGCCAACTAATGAGCTTGCGCTCTCTAATGATAATCGTGGGGTTGTGAAACCAAAAGGAAACAAGCGCCAAATTGACAAATGGTCTCTTTATCCAGAGAGATCAGTATTGGATATCATAATGGCAACTGAGGTTATGTTTCTATTATTAGCATTGAATTTTTTTAAATTGTACTGTTTACTAATAATGATTTCATATGTACATGTAGATCGAGAAATGCATTGTCAAGGCAACTGTTTGTGCTATTGACACTGATTGGGCTTGGTATTACTTTGGTTGTGTTAAGTGTAACTTCAAAAAGGTTACCAACATTACTAAAAGGGACGTGGTGCCTGTGAAACATATGTTTCATTGTGATTCATGCCGTCAGAGCGTTATCAATGTTGCACCTCAGTATGTTTCGAAAACTTTATTTTAATTGTATTGCTGATTGCTGATTGATAATGATGATGTACTATGAATTAGTTATTTATTTTCAATTAGGTTTAAGCTACATCTCCTTATAAAGGATGACCGGTGAAACTAAGGTGATGCTACTTGATACAATTGTTGAACCAATTGTGGAAGTAAGTGCTGATGTACTCCTAGGTGGTTCTCTAGAAGAGGTATATAAGGCTTGAACATATTGAATGAATTCTGTTTTGTTGACTCTAATGTTTTATATTTATCTATTTAGGTTGAGGATCTAGAAGATTAGCATGATGCTATTACGGACTTCTACGCATCTTGAATGGAAGCCACTGCTAATGGCCACTGTCATTAGCAGTGGCTTCTGAAGTTGTTGATCAATCCAACAGATAAAAGACTTCCATTCAAGATGCGTAGAAGACAGTTGCCATTAGCAGTGACTTTTGCAATAACCATCAACAAAAAAGTCAAGGACAGTCACTGTCTGAGGTTGGAATATTTCTCCCTCGGCCAGTATTTTCTTACGGACAACTCTACCTTGCTATTTCAAGGGTCACTTCGAAGAAATGTTTGAAAATTTTAATTGTGGATAAAGAGGGGAAGCCACATAAAAAAACTATGAATGTTGTCTTCAAAGAGGTTTTTAATAATCTTTAGAACAGAGAGTTATGAAAGTGCTTTTGAGCTACTTTTTTGTTTTTATATTTGTTTGGATATTGAAAGTGGTGTTTTAAAACTTTGTTTTTGCTATATTTATTTGCATTGATCATCATGTTTTCATCCAAAAGCAAATACAATCAGTCAAAATCAGATCAAACGTATAGCAATATATCATCTAACCATGATTAGTACAGTAACTATCAACCCTTCTTCTAATTTTAACCAGTCAATTACGATTTCAGAGAACAGTATTTCTGCTATCCTATACGAGTTAGCCCTATCATACTTAAAGAGTTTTATGACATGGTTACTCACTAAATGAATTTCGAGGTAGTACTAACCTTCATTATATGTGAATTCTCCTTACTCTCCCTTTCTTCAACGTTTACTTGACTACTCTTCTTTAGTCTCAGAAGATCAAAACATTGTTACCTGTCGATAAATATATCACAAGTCAATTTTTAACAACCTTTAAATCCTAAAACAATTTTTGAAAATTGAACCAGAGAAAACCGGTGTCCAAAAAAAACATGGAACTTATCTCATCATTAGCTTTGCCTTCATCATTCAATGGTGATTCTCTATCAATGGAGTGTCTTCGAAGACGCTAACGATAGTCGAACTACAGCTACAGATTTCAGATCGAGAATCATGAGAATTTGCTTGAACTGATTATTAGGTGAACTTTTGTAATCGTTTTATATGAAGGTTTTAAAAAAAATCAAAGAGACTAACCTTGATTTAAATAAGTTCCATAAACTTTGCTCTGCGAGTGTATGATTCTTCACCAATCTTGCGGCGAAGCCACAAAAAACTCCTTAAGGTGGCCAAGATTTGATCGTGAATCGGGGAGAATCTATTTGATTTGTTTTCGATTGAGAAGATTTCTTTGATGTTTATGGAGAAACGTTTCAGCACCACTGACAGAAAAGTGAAAGGAAAGTAAAAAGAAAGTAAAGTAGTTACATCTTATTGACCTTCCGGAAAAAAAAATATCGGTTTTCTTTTTTTTCTCAAAACTCTAGCTAATGGGCCAATTTCATATATAAAAAATGCCATTGATGGACCATACGATTATATAAATTATTTTCGTCTTAGCTTATAAATATTTATATATATACTTATATGGAAGGAAAAAAAAATACCCGTGTATATTATATATCCTCAAACTATATTATATACACAAATATAAAAAAAATATCTATTGTGCAAAAAAAAAAAAGCAAAACATAATTTATATATTCTAATTTCAGTAACAATTAGAAAGATTTGTTTAAATAATTTCCGCGCATAGCGCAGATTAGTATCTACTTAAATTTAAAACAGAGTAGTTAGGTGAGGGAATTAACACCTTAATTCATTACAAGACTAAGCTTTGCTAAATTATCAGCAACAACATTGTTCTCTCGTGAGATTCAACCTAAAGAAATCAAATCACATTCCGTTGCCAGCTTCAAAATGTCGGATACAGGTCCAAAAATCTCTCGCCAAATCATTTATGATGCTTAAGTCTTCAATGTAACCTCAACTAATTGTATATGATGTCCAACGTTTGCAGAAAATATTTCAGAAACTACATGTATATTATTGTGTATCTATAAATTTCATAAAAGGTGTATATGATCGATTTAATTTTTCTCCACAATTTTTTTTTTTTTTTTATAAAACTTGATTTTATCTGTTTATGTAAAATTAATAACAAGAGAAATATACAACTAAAGATGATATAAGCTCTCTCAATCATATTTTATATATCCTACTATCATATGAATAATTTATTAATAAAATAAAAATAGTTTAATATAGTTTAATGATATAATTAAATTTAAATTAAAAATATATAACCCAATAATACCACGACAAATGTCCTGAGGAAACCATCTCATATTTTCTTATCCACTTATTATATTTTACGACAAAGTCGTTGAGAGGTATAGATCCTAATAAACAAAAAGTACACCCGAATATACTACAACCCTTTAAAAGTCTTCTCCTCGAATTTCTCTGTCCGAATACCTTTCGCGTATCCAACGATGGCCAACGTTGAAGAGACAACGAAGAAGAAGTTACAGACAAGCTACTTCGATGTGGTCGGAATCTGCTGTTCATCTGAAGTTTCTCTTGTCGGAGAAATTCTTCGTCCTCTTGACGGCGTCAAAGAATTCTCCGTCATCGTCCCTTCTAGAACCGTCATCGTTGTCCACGACGTTCTCTTGATTTCTCCGCTTCAAATCGGTACATAACTTAGTTGCAAAAAAAAAAAATCGATACATAACTTAAAAAAAATAAAAAAATATTTTGACTTTATTCTGATACTAATATCGATTTCTTGACAGTCAAGGCACTGAACCAAGCTAGGTTAGAGGCAAGCGTGAGACCATACGGAGAGACAAGCTTGACTAGTCAATGGCCAAGCCCTTTTGCAGTTGTTTCTGGTGTATTGCTTGCTCTCTCTTTCCTCAAATACTTCTATAGACCTCTTGAGTGGTTCGCTCTTGTTGCCGTGGTGGCTGGAGTCTTTCCTATTCTCGCTAAAGCTGTTGCTTCTGTCACAAGGTTTAGGGTTGACATCAACGCTCTCACTCTAATTGCTGGTAAAAATATATCAATCATTCCTAAGTTTTTTTTTTTTTTTTTTTTCTTATGATGTATTGGTGTAATAATGCATATCTAAGCTTGTTCTTGACAGTGATCGCAACAGTGTGTATGGAGGATTACACAGAAGCTGCTACAATTGTGTTTCTATTCTCAGTTGCAGATTGGCTCGAGTCAAGTGCTGCTCACAAGGTCTCTTTGCGTATAGAGCATTAGTTTTACTTCTCTTTGTTTATCACTGTTCTGAAGTAACATTTGTTTTCAGGCAAGCACAGTGATGTCATCGCTGATGAGCTTAGCGCCTAGAAAGGCAGTGATAGCGGAAACTGGACAAGAAGTTGACGTAGATGACGTTGGAATAAACACAGTTGTTGCAGTTAAAGCTGGAGAAAGTATACCGATTGATGGAGTTGTGGTGGATGGAAGCTGTGATGTTGATGAAAAAACATTGACAGGGGAGTCATTCCCTGTCTCCAAACAAAGAGACTCTACTGTTTTGGCTGCAACCATAAATCTTAATGGTACTAAATAAATATCATTATGATCCTGGTCTTTAAATGATCTTAAACTCTGTGAGCTCATTGACACAACCTTTTTTGTATTGAAGGTTATATAAAGGTCAAAACTACAGCTCTAGCCAGAGACTGCGTGGTTGCGAAAATGACTAAGCTTGTAGAAGAAGCTCAGAAAAGCCAAACCAAAACTCAAAGGTTTATTGACAAATGTTCTCGCTACTACACTCCAGGTCAGTAATCAGAACCCGTCCTGAGATGTATTGGACTTAGAACAATTACTTAATAATCAATACATATATGTATATATTTAATTGAATTTAGGGGCTAAATGATAATATACATAGTAAACTTTTTAACATTTTAAGGCTATAGGCGAATGTTTCATCTAGCTATATCTATGACCGGTTCTGTCAGTAATCATAGATCATGATCTGGATCACATTTTTCTTTTGTTGTTTGTTCAGCTGTTGTTGTAATAGCAGCATGTTTTGCTGTCATCCCGGTCCTGTTAAAGGTTGACAACCTCAGCCATTGGTTCCACTTAGCACTTGTAGTGTTAGTAAGCGGTTGTCCATGTGGTTTTATCCTATCCACACCCGTTGCTACCTTTTGTGCTCTCACTAAGGCAGCTACCTCCGGGTTTTTGATCAAAACCGGTGATTGTCTAGAAACCTTGGCAAAGATCAGGATTGCTGCTTTTGACAAAACAGGAACTATTACAAAAGCCGAGTTCATGATCTCAGATTTCAAGTCTCTTTCTCACAATATAAATCTGAAAACATTGGTTTACTGGTAAGTATCTATGTAGTTTGCCCACCAGAACTAAGCATATGTAATGAGACTTGTGAGATGGTTTCATTTAGGGTCTCGAGCATTGAAAGCAAGTCAAGCCATCCGATGGCAGCTGCGCTTATTGACTACGCGAGATCAGTTTCTGTTGAGCCTACGCCTGATATGGTCGAGAACTTTCAGAACTTTCCAGGAGAAGGCGTTTATGGGAGAATAGATGGTCAAGATATCTACATTGGAAACAAAAGAATTGCGCAAAGAGTTGGATGCTTAAGTACAGGTCTCAAAACTTTGCAACTGAACCGGGGTAAGACCATTGGTTACATATACATTGGAGAAGAACTAACCGGAAGTTTTAGCCTTTTGGACGGTTGTCGACATGGGGCTGCTCAAGCTCTCCAGGAGCTCAAGTCCTTAAACATCAAAACAGCAATGCTAACAGGAGATAACCAAGATGCAGCCATGTCTATTCAAGAACAGGTGAAGCATAGTCATTATCTTATCATTCCCTTCTCTATTTCTATTTTTATTTTTATTTTTATTTTATTTTTATTTTTATTTTTATTTTATTTTATTTTATTTTTATTTTTATTTTATTTTATTTTATTTTATTTTATTTTTATTTTTATTTTATTTTTATTTTTATTTTATTTTTATTTTATTTTATTTTATTTTTATTTTTATTTTATTTTTATTTTATTTTTATTTTTATTTTTATTTTATTTTTATTTTATTTTATTTTTATTTTATTTTATTTTTATTTTATTTTATTTTTATTTTATTTTTATTTTTATTTTTATTTTATTTTATTTTTATTTTTATTTTTATTTTTATTTTATTTTTATTTTATTTTTATTTTTATTTTATTTTATTTTTATTTTTATTTTTATTTTTATTTTATTTTTATTTTTATTTTATTTTTATTTTTAATAACCAAAACGTTATCATTTTTACAGCTAGGGGACGCTTTGGATATAGTTCATGCAGAACTTCTTCCACAAGACAAAGCAAGAATCATCGATGAGTTCAAGAGCCAAGGGCCTACAATGATGGTAGGAGACGGGCTTAACGATGCACCGGCCTTGGCTAAAGCAGACATTGGCATCTCAATGGGGATCTCAGGGTCAGCACTTGCGACAGAGACAGGAGATATTATTCTTATGTCAAACGACATAAACAAGATACCCAAAGGGATGAGACTAGCGAGGAGAAGTCATAGGAAAGTGATTGAGAATGTGGTTTTGTCTGTGGGCATAAAAGGAGCAATCATGGTGCTTGGTTTGGTAGGTTACCCTCTAATTTGGGCAGCTGTTCTTGCAGATGCAGGAACTTGTTTGCTTGTGATACTCAATAGTATGATGCTTCTACGTGATGAGCGTGAAGCTGCACCTGTGTGTTACCGTGCTTCTCCTTTGTCGCCGGTGAAGCTTGAGGAGCCTGAAGTGGAGGATCTAGAAGTGGGGTTGTTGCAGAAGAGTGGGGAGACAAGTAAAAAGAGTTGTTGCTCTGGTTGTTGTAGTGGCCCTAAGGACAAGCAAACAGAGGACTTAGAGAGTTTCTGATCAATCTGTATGTGAATTGGTAAGTACTAAATAATAATATTATAGAATTGAATGTATTGTAATTTGTGTGCGAAGTATTTGGAAATTATTGTGGCCCGAAGATGCAAAACTTATGCCGATTAGTTTTAATAAGATAGATATTAGTCACTATTTAGAACAAATTTGTGTGTTTGGATGTGTTTCTTATGTCACCGATATTTGTAAATACATTATTAAGGAGTATCCTCTTTGAGTCTTATTCACCTACTTCAACCATTTCAATCGATTAAAAAAACAACAGTTTGCTTGAATATTATGGTTTTATGAAACCGTAGGAATAACCAGAAAAATAGTAACATTCACCGGGATTCCATGAAAATCCTAAAGATTACAAAAACTCTATCAGTCTATTGTCATACTAGTTTCTCTTACAATTAACTTATCAAGATAAATATAACACACTGGTTTGAGGTTTCTAAAAAGAGGTTTCTAAAAAAAATTACACCTAATTTGTATGATATGGATTTTCCAAAGCTTATTAAATTTACACCTAAAGACTTCCAGCTTGTCTTTAGTCTAAAAAGGGCCTGGCAATACTTCTCTAGTCCTGATTCGTTATGGGTGTCTTGGCGGCGTGGTAATGTTTTTCACAGGACAAACTTCTGGATAATTTAAGAATCTCCGAGACTCTCCCCTACGGTTAGGAATATGCTCCAGCTTAGACCAATGCTAAAGGACTACATGCGTTGCTTGATCAGAGATGGCAAAACTGCATCATTCTAGTTTGATACATGGACTGAGATGGGACAACTGATCTCTGTCATTGGGGACAATGGACCTCGCGACCTACGAATCCACAAGGAGGCTGCCGTCGCTGAGGCTGCAGGAAATGGATCATGGATTTTACCTCCAACCAGATCTCCCGTTACTTAAATTGTGCAGATTGTTGTTACGACGATACCTCCACCATCTCCTACTTTGGGACATGACAAATTTCTGTGGCGCAAACCCGATGGTAGCTTCGGACCTCGTTTCTCTTCCAAGGCCACTTGGGAGCAGGGGCGGATCTAGTTGTATAGAAGGTGGGGCACGTGCCCCATACTAAAATTTTAAAATGTTGTTTGTAACATAATTTTGAGTACTTAAATCTAGCATATTTGGTTAAATGAGGTAAATGGTGCCATACACTTCACGCTTGACCATATTTTTCACCCATCTTTTATCTTATTTATTTGTTGTTGTCAAATTTAGCGTGTGCAGTTACTCTTTCTTTGTCAAATGTTTAATTTCGTATTTCAACTTTTCTCGTTTGTTTCTTAAATTTTATTAAAGTAGTTATATGTGTCTAATTTGTTCAGCTTTGCACTGTAAATATCAATTTTGAATTTCCAGTTACAGTAGAACCTCTATAAATTAATAATGTTAGAACTTTGAAATTTTATTATTTTATAGAGATATCAATTTATGAAAGTTTCCTTATTTAGATTTCTTATTTTAAGATATATTTATTCAAAGATAAAAAAATATATTTGATTTTAGTGTATAGATATTAATTATTATTTTTTGAAATTTTACATTTATATTAATTTTATTTTATTATTTGGTGTATATAATATATATTATATAGAATTTAAATATGGTTTAAGATATAATATTACTAAATCTCATCAAAAATATATTAAGTGTTAAAAAATATAAAAATAATTTCATTGTGAATATAAAACAAACAATATAATGATAGGATCTTACTTATATAAAATATATATACATATAAATTATTAATTTATAATTTTAATGGGACCTTATCGTTACATAGAATTCTCTAAAAAATTATTATCATATTATTTTATCGATTTATGTCAAATTTTGAATCGGTCCCAGTAGGGACTAGAGAAATTTATTAATTTATATATATTATTAATTTATCGAGTATTAATTTATAGAAGTTCTACTGTACTTATTTTGTACTCCTTCTATTTCTAGAAGATAAATATTTTCTGGTTTATACATATTAAAAACATTAAAATCTGATACTAAATATATTATTATATTTGATTAGCTATTCAGTGTTACAATTAATTATCTAAGAGTTTATAATTTACTATTATTAACTCATATAAAATGTATTAAAAGCTTAAAATTATATATCTTTTAAAAATAAACTTTCTAACTTTTGTAAACAATTTTGGAAAATAATGAATATTTAATTAGTTAAAATATTTACCGTAAAAATATGATATTTTATAATAATATCATAAAACTGTCAAATTATTTTAAATAAATTATATATGTGTGCCACGTATAAAATATATTTCTAGATCCGCCCCTGTTTGGGAGCATATCAGACAACACTCTTCCACTGTCTACTGGTCAAAAACAATGTGGTTAAAGAACATATACCTCGCAATGCATTTGTTGCTTGGCTTGCGTTGCTGAGACGTCTACCAACCAGGGACAGACTCATACGGTGGGGTATGAACGTACCTGCTTCATGTGTCTTGTGCTCCAATGGTATCGTGACTCATCACCATCTTTTCTTTGAATGCGAATACTCCACATCAATATGGAGTTACTTCAGTCAAAGCATCCTCTCGGGACCTCCCTCTGATTTGCACTCTGCAGCTGCTCTCATCAATCGAAGCTCTCTTCCTCCTCGCCAGGAGGCCGTCATCAAACTCATTTTCTAATCAACCATCTATGCTCTATGGCGTGAGAGAAACTCGTGGATCTTTACTTCAGTCTCCACAAATGCCACTGGTCTCCGTCACGCTATAGACAGACAGATACGAGACCGACTCATCTCCTTCCCATCGCTTGATAGATTGCCTTCCATGCTGGAGTTTTATTTTTCATGTATCCGACCTCCTTGAGGTTTCTGCTTGAGCTTGGTTGCTTAGTTGTTTGTTTCTCTTTTCTGCTCTCAATAAGTTGTAATCAACATTGGAAAAGCTCAAAAATGATATAAATCTTAACATTTTACTCAAAAAAAAATAAAAAATTTGCATGTAGAAAAAATAGTTAATCATGAGTTTATGGATAATCACAGGTCAAAAATGCTAAAGAAGTTTATTGATCTCTTTAATTATTTCTCGGTCAAACAAAAATAATGATTTCTCGGTCAGTGAAGGGAACCCAATACAAGAGAAGATGCTAGTGAGGGCGTCGTTCCTTTAACTATGTGCTCAAATAATTAGAGGCGTTCTTTGCTCAAATAATTCATATGCCAACTAGCTAGAGATTGACCCAATTGGTTGACTTAGACGAAAACAAATGTTTGGTGCCAGTGGTAATTTAAATCTCAATATAACACAAGATTCACATGGTTTAACTCAGTGTTTTTAAAACCGGACCGGCAAGCGAACCAGAAATATTTTGGGTCACAGGTCATTGTGGTTCGACCGGGTTCGACCATGTTTGATCGGGTTCGATTAGATTAAATTGAATTTAATGATGTTTTGTTTCATTCTATTGATTCTACCTCCATGATTAACTTTACGACAAAAGTCACAAGTAAGAATTATTTTCCCCTTTGAATCTAAAGTATGAGTGACATATGCACATGCTAAATCTTGTTTTTGATGAGTGGAACGTTGTGATGGTTGTTGATTTTCTGTGTTTGAATTTGGTGAAAGTGAAATTTTTTGATCATTCTCTTCCATTGCTAAGTACACTGCAAACGTTTTGCAGAGACATCAAAAACACAAACGTAAGTTTTCAATTATTAGTCTCACCCACAAAAACAATACCTTGAAAAGTAGAAAATACCTTGTGAGTCTTGAGTTGCAGTTTCGCAGAGATATCAAAGACTCAAAAGAAAAAGACGGCAAGGTATTGTGAGTTGCAGTTTGTTGCAAACTCTATTTAAGTATTTATGTTTTAAAAAGGAAAAATTAATTAAAATTTTGGTTTCTATACGGACCAGGGTTTCGCCGGTCCGTTGGATCACCGGTTCCTGGATTTTTAACGGTTCAATATGGGTTTTTAACCGGTTCGACTTTAATTGGGGTTTGGCATTGGTTATGTTTTAAACTTGGGTCTCCTGATTTACCACGCTACCAGGAAAAGTCTAAGCATTACTCTCTCTTTTTTTTTTTGAAAAAAAACTAATTTTCTAACTAAATTTAATATCTATCTCAAGAGAACAGAGCTAAGTTAGCAATTATTAACATGCATGTTGTCATCATGTAAATTGCACACACTAGTCATGACTCATGATGTAAGATCTCTAAACAAACCCTTGTTTATACACTATTTTAAATCGAGCTATTTATTTTATCTGTATAATCATTACTCTTTCCGTTTTGTTTTAGTTAATTTCACACAAACTAAAAAAGTTAATGTCTATGTATTCTTCTTTAATTGTTTTAAACTTTTAATGTACAATTTATTTTTGATCATAAATCATTAATTAGAAAAATACAGAGGTGTATAAAATCTAAAGTCATTATATTCTACATAGAATTTGGAAGACGTCAAATATTTTGATACAAAACAAAAGTTTCAAAACATCATATATAACAAAACAGAGAGAGTATATGATTTTGAATGGTATAAATATGTAATCAATATAATTATAAATACTTTTCTGAAAGGGCAAATCTCCAAAATAGCATCTTTCTAAGTTTATATCACAAAAATAGCATTCAAAAACTAAAATGACCAAAATAGCATTTTATCTTTTGAAAATTTTAATTTTTTTATTTTTCAAAATTTGAAATCTTATCCCCAAAACCTCATTTCTCAACTCTAAACCCTAAACCCTAAACCCTAAACCCTAAACCCTAAACCCTAAACCCTAAACTCTAAACTCTAAACCCTAAACTCTAATCCCTAAACCCTAAATCCTAAACCCCACCCTTTAACTCTAAACCCTAAGTTTGTGAATTTTGATAAAACATTAAGTGCTATTTTTGTGACTTTTGACCTTGAGTGCTAGTTTGGGAACAAAAACTTGATTTAGCGCTATTTTTGTCTTTTTTTCTTTCTGAAACATCAAATTGTTTTTTGAAATTAAATAACATAGTGATAATTCAGTTTTCTACTAATTCATTTAAAAATTAGTCCAGGTGAAAAGATCGATACTCCCAAAGTAAGAAAATAAGTAATTTAACCAAAAGTGAAAAATCATCTTTACATAAGCATTTGGGATAATGCAAACGTGGATGTACAAGTTATTAACTTAGTTAGATGAGTCAACACATACTGCCACATCTCTCTAGTTGGACGTTTTAACGAACACCCTAATGATTTTAGGCTTTTTAGCTTGTCCTATTCTAATCCGTGATTATAAAAGCATCCGAGACTTTTTAGTTTAGTTAGACTTTAGACTAAATTAGATCATCGAGACAAAACTAATTTCCTAACTAATTAAATTTAATAATTAATATCTATCTCAAGAGAACAGAGCTAAGTTAGCAATTATTAACATGCATGTTGTCATCATGTAAATTGCACACACTAGTCATGACTCATGATGTAAGATGTTTATACACTATTTTAAATCGAGCTATTTATTTTATCTGTATAATCAAAAGATTTCGGATGATTAACTTAATTGGCAGTTAGTATTACAATGACATGCTCTATCCTTTTTCAAAAGCTTTTTTAGCCGCCATGCAAGGGAAGCATTAAAAAAGATTAATAAAAGATAACACTAACAACTCAATTATTGACAATATTACAGCATCAAGGAACATGTTCGTGACCGTGACGCCGGATTTAGTTATTAGCCATTATATTTTTCTTACATTTTTTTAGCGGGATCAGTTTATAAATAATTTCTAGAGAATTATTATAAATTTTTTCCAATAAGACAATTATAGATAATGTTCAAAAAAAAGAGACAATTATAGATTACTTTTATTAATAAAACAATAAAGACAGCTAAAGATTAATTTTTAATAAAATTTACCATTCGGATTAGGTCTTAATTTGTCCCGATGAAAATCAATACTATGAAAATACATACAAATTACTTGGAATTTAATGAATTCATTTAAACAAACTTCTAATTAATTAATTAATAGTGTTAAAATAAAATACGCCTATACTTTTTCAATGATATGGATTGCCAGATTAACCTCATCATATCAAGTAAGTTTTGCATGCATGAAACAAAATATGTATGATGAGGCGCCAGTTTTGGTGTCATAACCATATTCCAATAGCATTTTTAGATCTTAGAATAAAACTGAATTTTCGATCAGAGCTACTTATAAAAATGGACTGATTCATGAATAGCTTGAAAAAGTCGCGTCACTCTTATAGAAATAGCTAGTTTGATCCAAATTGTAAAACTATGATGTCTTATAAATAGGTTCGAAATATTTTGAATATATGACTAAAACCATGATTATCGGAAAGTTTTAGGAGTTTTTCAAGGGAGAGAACCCAGAAATTGTTAAAAACCAGTTCCAGAAATCGTCAAATAAGAACCGATTTTGCTTAGATTGTTGTACTGTTTGCGGGTCCCACTGACACGTGACAGTCCGCGATTGATTCGTTTTTAATTTTTTTTTTAAATCAGACAAAAAAAATAAGAACCCCAAATGGGGTTTTAACGTTAATAATGCTCTAAGATATTGTCACTAGACTAGCTAATTTTCTAAGCCTATTTTCATATTTTTCAGAATGTGAATTAGTTAATTTTGACAAGTCAACATTCGATTATATTCCATGTTGTAATTTTAAAAATAAGGTAGATGCCTTTTAGTAAAATCAAATAAGATGAAGTCTTCTTCCTGTCAGTTGCCCCTTTGATCTTGTTTTAGGTAGTTGGTGAGACGTGGTAACATGCGATTGAGTTGTCAAAGATAAGCATGCATGTTTAAAAAAAAAGAAAAAAGATAAGCATGCATGCATGCCTATATGATACATATGTACAAATAGACATTCATATCATAGTGTATACATATGTAAGATTATCCACATGCACAACGAAAATTAAAATGCAATTTGTGATTTCTCGTTTCGTTCTTTTTTTTTTTTTAACAAAAACAATGCATCTCTAATCTCTCTTTGACTAAAATCCCTCTACCTGTAAAAGCATGGTAGTGGGAATCTTTCGCTGAATTTCTCTAAATTCATAAATATTAAAATGATGCAAAAAGAAGGGGGAAAAGACGGATAAAGGTTTTAAAGAGAAGTTGTACTAACATTTGTCATGGTTTAAATGGTTTATATATCATTCAAACACAAAATAAATCTTAATTAAAACTTTCTATTATTTTAAATATTTTATTATTTTTAGATTTAAAAATTGTTTTCGAGAACCTCACCGCTGGTGATTCGAACAATGATCAATTTTATACATCTACAGTTAGTGTCTCCATCAATATAGACCAGTAGATTACAGCTAATTTCTTGATTTACTTGATTATATATACAAATATAGAAAGAACGATTAAAATACTCGGAGCCTCGCTTCAGAGCATGATTAACCCAGAGTTTTTAAGATGAGATTCTTAGCAGAAGTTAAAAAACTTAAGAAATTGTTTCTTAATTTTTAACTAAAAAAACTAAGAATCGGTTCTTAAAGTCTTTATTTAATAACCGGTTTTTAACTTTTTTAGTTAAAAATTAAGAAACAGTTTCTTAACTTCCGTTAAAAACTTCATTCTAAGAATTTTGAGTTAATCATACTCTAAAAACTCCGGGTTAATCATGGTCTTAGCCTCTTCTCAGGTTGTCAATATCTAGATGGAGTGTTACATCCACGTTCCTAACAGTTTCTCCAGCTTATTTTAATATATCACTGAAAACATCATCATTATATTTAAATAGCTCAAATTGTACCACATCCATCATTTAAATTACTCTTTCTAACTCCTATAAGAAGACACTCCCTTTAAAGTTTAAACCTACAATAAAATTATAATTAGCCATGGAGAAGAAGACTAACCAAACAATATTCTCCATATTTTCTCTTCTTCTTCTCTTTTCTTCATGTGTCTCTGCTCAGCTTCGGACAGGTTTCTACCAGAACTCATGTCCGAACGTAGAAAGCATTGTCCGTAATGCCGTCCGTCAAAAATTCCAGCAGACTTTTGTCACTGCTCCAGCCACCCTCCGTCTTTTCTTCCACGATTGCTTCGTTCAAGTACGTATCTATATTTCGTTCAAGTACGTATCTATATTTATATGTCAATAGGAACTCTATCATTTTATTTTCTTAATCTTTAATAGTCGAACAGAACATTCATTTTCTTTAAAAAAAAGTATTGAATGTATATAAGGTTGTGACCATATTTCTTACACTATGAAATTCAGTTTTGATTGAAAATCTGCGCAATTTTAGAGTTTAAAATATTTCTTTTACATATATTTTCTTCAAACAGAACATTATATTTACAAACTTATTTTATACGAATATTTAGGGATGTGATGCTTCAATATTGATAGCATCTCCGTCGGAGAAAGACCATCCAGATGACATGTCATTGGCCGGAGACGGATTTGACACGGTGGTGAAGGCGAAGCAGGCCGTTGATAGAGATCCTAAATGCCGCAACAAAGTTTCATGTGCTGACATTTTGGCTCTCGCTACTCGTGAAGTCGTCGTTTTGGTATGAATATACCTTCTTCTAGTAACATATGTTAATATTAATCTCTCTTTCTTGTCCTTCATAGTGTCCGAGGTATTCTCGTATTGAAAATTGGGTTTGCTGGTGAAAAGATGCTCATTATTAAATATATAAACACCATGGTTCGAGTTAAAAGAATATACGTATGGTTTGAGTTAAAAAATTATCTATATATATTTTGTAACAATGTGACACCTTCTGCTGGCGCGGTTCGTAATCATGTTATACAAGTAAGAACTAACAAGAGGTCATATAGTCAGGACAAAAACGAATTATTGATTATATCATTATAATAATTGCAATCGGATTGTTAACAATAAAATGTGCAGACCGGAGGACCTAGCTACCCGGTGGAGTTAGGGAGGAGAGATGGCAGATTATCTACGAAGGCAAGCGTTCAAAACAATTTGCCACAGCCCGGTTTTAACTTAAACCAGCTCAACACCATGTTCAACCGTCACGGTCTCTCTCAAACCGACATGATCGCCCTCTCAGGTTCGTACCAGACCAAACTGATCTATTGAGATAAGGATCTAACTTAGAAGATCAAAATAAACAAAATATGTTATTGTAATTTCAGGAGCGCACACTCTCGGATTCGCACATTGTGGAAAATTCTCAAACCGAATTTACAATTTTAGCCCTAGAACCCGTATCGACCCGAGTTTGAACAGTGGCTACGCGCTTCAGCTTCGCCAGATGTGCCCGCAACGTGTGGACCCACGTATCGCGATCAACATGGACCCGACCACGCCACGTACATTCGACAACGCTTACTTCAAGAACCTTCAACAAGGAAAGGGTCTTTTCACGTCTGATCAAGTATTGTTTACAGACCAACGGTCTAGAGCTACGGTTAACTCGTTTGCCAACAGTGAAACTGCATTTAGGCAAGCTTTTGTCTCAGCCATCACGAAGTTGGGTCGTGTTGGGGTTAAGACTGGTAATGCTGGTGAGATTCGAAGGGATTGTTCACGTTTCAATTAGTTTGATTTGATGGGGTTTTGCTTCTTTTATTCCTTAAGAAGATTTCGTATTTCTCTTCTTAATAATAAAATAAATTTTCGTATTGTTTTCAATAATAAGTTCAAAAGTATCGAAAATGGATACGGAAATTAAATAATAAGATGGTTTTATTTCGTTTCTCTTCTCCTTTTGTCCTATGCTTATATTCATGTTTTTTCGAGACCACTGCTTTAGCTGCTTTCACCAATCAGATCACAAAGGAGGAGAACTAGTTTTTTTTTAATCAAAAGGAGGAGAACTAGTTAGTAGTTAACATAAGAAAACAAAAAAAAACCAAAAAGGAGAACTTTCAAGGTCTGGAAATAACCATGTTGTTAATAATTCAAGTTTTAATAAAGAACATGTGGAGAAAGAGACTGAACAAAAAGATCTACATGATAATCATGCTTTCAACATAAATGCAGCTATGATTGACTATTATTTCAAAAAGGAGTCTAATGGTCCAAATACATTCAAAGAAGTTGATTGCAGATGAGCAAAAGTAGAAAGGATTGATGCTGACAACATAAAAGAATCGAAGTTTACAAAGAGGATGATGATGTGATTGTGTTTAAGAAGAGGTTCCCAATTGTTACAAAAAAGAAAAAAAAAATGCAGCCTAGCAACTACGGTGAACTTTTTAAGGCAGGTGTGATTCATCATCCAGAAAACTCGAGGTCAGTTTTTTTTTTGAAGTTGAAGAGTCTTATGTAGGAGAGATTACATATCTATTTTTCTATAATTTTATATATTAAAGTTTTTGGGTGTTTTTCTTTATTTTACAGGTTTACGTATCTGTTTATGAATTTTCTTATTTCTAAGTATTTCTTATTCCTATGCTTTGAGCCATAGGTGTATATAAAGGTAAAACAATATGAAAAAGACACAAAAACAAAATTTTAGAATATTTCTGATACATTCCAGATTTTTCTTATTAAAATTTGTAGTTTGCAAACTTGATTTTGGGAGGCTTAGCTCATGCTAAACCTAGCAAAATCTCTTGACAATAACCTTAAGAGGTCATGAAGAAAAGTAAAACAAAACAAAAACATAAATAAGGGAAAAAGATCAGTCATATGCTTGGTTTAGTCTTCTTTATGTGACTAGACAGTGTAGTGTCCTGGAGTTTCAATGTCCAACCCCTTTAGCTTCGCTACTGATTCCACATGTCCCTTGAGTGTGTGCAGCTCCCTAAGCCTGTTGTTAACATATTAAACATACACTTAATTAGTGTTTAGTTCCAGACAAAGAATTGATAATGCTACAACGTTGAGATAAAGATTTATTTTTACCTAGCTATCTCAGCTCTTTTCTTGGCTTGCTCTGCAATCTCAGACAATTCTCTGTAACCTCCTTTCTCAGGGATGATGTTAACAGGTTCTTTTGGCTGTAAACCATGAAGTGTCCTCTGAGCAACTGCCCACTGAGCCTCCCTCTCTTCTTTTCCAAAATCTTTCTTGGTCGTTAAAGCTGTCCTGCTCTCAAACATGTTGAGCCAAGCCTTCCCAGTCAAGGTGTAGCGAATGGCAAACTTGATAATGTCCAGTGGGAAGTATGTTATAATACTGTATAGCCATATCACTCCAGCCCATCCCCATCCAATACCTCTAACCTCTGCGAACTCCCAGTTGGCGTAGACCGCAATCAAAGTGGCAACCTACATTTGGAAGAAACAGGTTTGTTTATGACCTATCTCCACCTCAAAATGTATAGTATTGATTATGATCTTCTTACCAGTTGTGCAATGAGGAAAGCAATCATCAGCAACGCTCCAGGACGTTCAACAAACGACCAACTCCTTGATCTTGTGACGAAGATTAGAGCTTGACTAATGATACTAACTTGTAAATACAATGCACTCATTAACTCGTGGTCATTACCCTTGATGGACCTCACACCAAACACGTTCTGCGTATCGAAAGTGAAAGTTAGTTTTAAAATCTATACGCTTAGCAAAGAAGACATATATTGTCACTTGTATTCCAAGAATAAACCGGTTAGAAGTGAATTAACTAAGAGAAATACCCTCTACTATTTTCTGATTTTTTTTGCTTATGTGCTATTTTGTGAATATTTTTTGGTATTATTTAGGAGAATTGCCTATTAATTAAGTCAATTATATTATTACCGAGAAAAAGTCGGTCTCGTGTGCCAACCAGAAGAAAACAACAGTCATGACGGCTAGGTAGCTTCCAAGCACAACTCCAGTAGCGAAAATTTCTCTAAGTTTCCAGCTATCAGGTGTGGGAGATGGCTTGACTCTGTCCTTTGAAATGGTCATGATGGTACCTATAGAAAACACATAAGATATATAAGTAACTTGTATAAATAGCGGACTTGAGGTATATACAATGAGGACAGTGTTGCTCACCATCGTTAAGAATGGCAATGATCAGAACCATAAATGCTGAGAAGTCAAACTTCCATATCAAAGCAATAAGCATGAAACCAAGCACGATACGGATTGTGATTGAGACCGCATATATAGTATAGTTCTTCATTCTCTGGAAAATAGCTCTGCTGGTGAGGACAGCACTGATGATAACGCTGAGTCCAGGCTCAGTGAGAACGATATCTGAAGCACCCCGAGCAGCGTCCGTAGCATCATCCACAGCGATACCAATATCAGCTTTCTTCAAAGCAGGAGCATCGTTGACACCATCACCAGTCATTCCGACAATATGCTTCCTCTCTTGCAACTTCTTCACGATCTCGTATTTGTGCTCTATAGCGTCCAAAACAAAGAAGCTTAGATCTAAGGTAACCAACCACGTTTGCATTGACACAATTAAAAAAAGAAGAAGATAATAACCTGGGAAGACTCCAGCAAAACCATCAGCCTGTTCGATCAAGTCCTCAACAGGAATGTTGGCAAGTGCTGGGTCCTTGTGATTACCGAGAAGAGCCGAGGACGGGTACATGTTTGTTCCCATTCCAAGTCTTCGTCCAGTTTCCTTTCCAATAGCAAGTTGGTCACCTGGTCACATACATCGTCCAAGAGAATATTAGTGGGGAAATGCAAATGTGTTTAGTTACCAGGACAACTCATTTTATGTTACGAAGTTTCCAACTCAAAACTAATTGGTAGTAAATAAATTAACAAATATTATATAGGACTGAAGAGTGGGGCAATATTATTACCAGTGATCATCTTGACGTTAACACCAAGATGCAAAGCCCTTCGAATGGTCTCGGCACTGTCATGCCTTGGGGGATCAAAAAGTGGCAACAAGCCAACAAACTCCCACCGGCTACCAAGGCTTTCCTTTGTTTTCTCTGGCACCGTCTAAAGAAGAAATGGGAACACAAACTAATGAATATTTGCATCCAAACAGTAAACTAAAGAGAATCATCAAAAGCAAACAAGTTAAGTACCTGGCGAGAAACAGCCAAGGACCTGAGACCACGCTCGGCATACTTTTCGATAATATCGAGCACCCTCTTGCTAAGGTCATTGCTGGCTTTGCAAAGTTCGAGGATCTGCTCGGGAGCACCTTTACTGACTCTGTGCCAGTTACCACTAGAGTCTATGTAAGTCAAAGCAGTTCTCTTATCAGTAGGGTTGAATGGAAGGAAATGCACTTCTCTAATTCCAGCCCGGGCCTCCTTTGGATCAGAAAGCATCCCAACCATGGCAGCATCGATGGCATCCTGGTTCTCAATTCTTGAAGCCATAGCCGCAAATAAAAGAACTTGGTCTTTCTCCACACCCTTGCAGAAAACTTCAACCAAATTTTTGTCCACACTAAGTTTGTTGAGGGTTAGCGTCCCGGTTTTGTCACTGCACAGCACATCCATCCCGGCCAATTCTTCGATGGCAGTCATACGCTTGGTGATGGCACCTTGCTGAGACAGCTTGTGAGAACCAATAGCCATTGTCACCGACAAAACCGTAGGCATAGCAATGGGGATACCACCGATCAATAGGACCAAGAGATTATCAATCCCATCTCTGTACTTTCGGCGTTGGATAGGGTACATGACAATAATCTCAATCACCATACCAATGGCAATGGAACAGATACAGAAGTTTCCAATAGCTGTAAGAACCTTCTGGAAATGTCCAACTTGGTTTGTGCTGTCCACAAGGTGAGCAGCTTTACCGAAGAAGGTGTGAACACCTGTGGCGATAACAACGGCCTCGATCTCTCCTTGTTTACAGGTTGAGCCAGAGAACACTCCTTGGCCAGGGTGCTTGGTCACAGGGAGGGACTCTCCGGTAAGAGCAGACTGGTCCACCTTTAAAGGATCACCTTCGAGAAGACGAGCATCGGCAGGGATGATATCTCCAAGTTTAATGCTAACGATATCTCCCGGGACAAGAATAGCAGCTTCTTGTTCACTCCATTTCCCATCCCTAAGAACCTGAAAACAGAGATACATCACAATTATAAAATTTCAAACCGATAGATAGTTGGAAAAATAATTAACTAATAGATAAAATAATAGAACCAATCCATTTATCGTCAATTGATCTTAAGTTGGAAGTCAATATCAGTACCAACTTCACAAAGCATTATCCTATGAAAAACCTTGGTTTTAGGAGCCAGACCAGCCATGAGAGCAGCAGCGGCGTTACCGGCGTTGTTTTCTTCAATGAAACTGATGGTAGAGTTGATGACGAGAAGACAGATGATACCAACAAAGTCCTGCCAATCCGGAGGCCTACCATCCCCGTTGGCCAAAGCAATAGCCATGATCGCAGCAGCTTCCATGACCCATGAAAGAGGATTCCACATAAACCCCAAAAACTTGAGAATCTTGCTTTCCTGTAAACGTTCATTGTGCAAAAAGACATTTCAGTAAACAAACAAAAACTCAAAATGCAAATTGCAAGAAAAGTGAAGACCTTCTTCTCTTCGAGCTTGTTCAAGCCAAAGATCTGAACTCTGGCTTCCCCTTCCTGTGTCGTCAAACCTTCCTTCGTACATTTTAGCTGCTGGAATACTTCCTCTATTGGAATTTTCTCCTGCAAAGAAAAGCAGTTTTGAAGTTATTCAGAACATTCACGTGCACAATAAGATGTTCAGAAAGAGAAATGTTTGTCTTTAAAATAAAAACAAAGAACTTGGTCGGCAGGGCCGGCCCTGATAGTTTGGAGGCCCAAAACCATTTAGTAAAGACTTCAAAAATTTAGGGGCCTAAAAATTTTTTTTTCACAAATTGGGGACCTATTTACATATAAAAATTTTCAAAAATTTTGGGGGCATAAGGCGAATGTTTCATTGGGCTTGGCCCTGTTGGTCGGAACTATTTCAGTTCATGTAAGTTCAAAAAAAAAAAAAACTATTTCAGTTCATGTGAATGAATGATCTAAAAATATCATATAGTCGTTAGATTCGTTACATATTTGGCGGGAAAGAATGAACGTAAAAGATAAAAAAACAATCAACTTCTTGTGAAGATTTATAACCGTTGAAGCAAAGTCATAGAACAGTTTATGGGGATGATGACATTAACAGATAGACAAATAAATAAAAAATGGTTACCAGATCAACAGTCTCGTTCTTGATATCCTCAAGACCCATAATATCTTCCTTCCGTCACTGAAAAAGTCCTCCAAACACAGTTGTGTCCACCGTTTCACTCGATCATATGGATACCGGCGAGAGAAGAGTAGGGAGAAGTATTAGCTGAAGCGAGCTCTCTGTTAGTATTAAAAGAACGAGTTATGTTTTTATACTACTAAAAAGACAAATTTCTCCACTGTTTAGTTAGTGTGGGTCCCAATAAGAAGTCTCCATTCTCCTTGATGATAATTAACATTTATTTTCTTGTTTCTTTTGGCTCTGAACTCTTTCACTGTTGATTAGCAATAGCATTGGATTGCCTTTGATATCATTCAAAGTCTTCACTAACCCCCAAATCAGTGTAATAATCGTGGGTCTATTTTTTACTGAAATAATGGAGAAACTTATTTAATTTCACTGTGATAAGAAAATTTAACCATGAATTATTGTATTTCTTTAGTTATTGCTTATTAGTACAAATAAAGAGTAGAAAATTTTTTGTTTTCTTCTTCCAAAATTTCTGTCTAATATTTTGATAAAAATCATAAGGTCATTTTTATTGGGGGTATCTCAACAAAAATAATAATAATTGAAACTTTCAAAAGTTTTAGAGATCCATGCCAAAAAATTCATTTGCAAATTCTCTTTTTAAATTTGTAAGTCAAAGAATTATTCCTCCCAATTATATCAGGAAAAAATATAATTGGTGGAGGTGTTACTCTGCAGTGGGATTATAAATTCAAGTTGACAAAAAGGCAACATACTTCTTGCTGCTTAACCTATCTATCCTCTTATTAATTATTTTAGATCTGCCACCTATTTGGTTCCATGTATTTTATTCCATACATAATTTATTCTCAAAATTTCAACTAGAAATATATATATATATATATATATCCTTACAAATTCATTTATTAAAGGTTTAGGTTTGTATGTTTATTAGACAGGTTTAATTAGGAAGGAAATTGTAATAAAAAAATTAGGAAGAAAATCGTGGGTGGTAATTAATATGAGGGTATAACACCGTCGAACATGCTCCTCACTATGTAGGATTCTGCATTGACTTGGAATCAACTTGGGTTGTCGAAATGCAAATTACTAAGATAGGTGAAATAACCACTTCGTAGTGGCCTAGTGGTTTCTATCGGAGGAAAGTTGCCCTGTTGGTCCAGGCCAGGGATCGACTCCCCTCTAGTGCGAAATTATTAGCTCCACATGTGGCCACGCGGATATGGGTTCATGCTTACAGTCCACTTTAATATCCGGGAGAGAATCCATCCGTGGGTTGCACTTCCCACCCGGGGATTAGATCTGTATCTTTAATAGACCCGGGTTTAATCCTTTTAAGTTAAAAAAAAGATAGGTGGAATAAAAAAAATTCTTTTAACTGGCTTTCAAGATAGGTGGAATAATTTAGTTTTATAGGACAAAATATGGAAGTGTTTATAGTTTCGTGGCCCTAACGGGCGGTAATGCAAGGCCCCTTCCAAAGTGCATATGGCAAGGTCAGTAGTGGGAATGAAGTCACGTACAAAGTCGGATTTTTTGAACCATATACTTACTAAAAAGTTTAATACAATTTTGTAATTTACACCTATATATATAATATTCAAAATTATGAGAACCAAAACCAATATGTCACTGTGGCAAAATTCGGCCTTGCATGGTTACATGTTGGACAATTTTCATGGCAATCTATCTGATCATGCTTTGACATTTTTCATTAATCATACAATACCATTTGTGAATCACCAGAAATATTATCATAAAGACGATGGTATAACAGTTTTATATCATTACGTAATATTGTATACTATTATTCTGTTAAGGTATATATATTTTTTTTTTTTTTTTTTTTGGTCTAAAGGTATATATATATATATATATTTATTCGAGGAGTAATGACACAATTGGTAAAAAAAAGAAGAAGACCCAATTGGTACGAACGGTCACAAACTAGAAGATATAAATTGTTTACATCATGGACTTGACGTATTGTAACTTTTTGTCTTTCATCTTTTGAAATAATATTTTTACAAACGCTGATTGACTTTAATTAGAGAATTTTTTTTTGTAAACTTATAAAACGGAGGATGATCCATTTAGTATCACGCTAAACAATGCCCGAATTTTGAATTTACTAAATATCAAAGCTAAGTAAGTTATTACTTATTAGTCAACCAGGAGAGAAACAATATTTAATTTTCAAAATAAACCGAGATATGTACTCGAACGTTTGATTCTAGAATATCCCTCGACAGTCCAACAAAAGAAGATAACTTTGTTTACTCTAATTTTGTGAAAGTAAACATATGTAGACGTACCCTGATAATCGTGCACCATATACAGCCTCACATCTCCTCCTGGAGTCGATCGATATAAGCAAGAGACCAATTAGCTAGTCACAAGCAAGAGGCTGGTTACTCGTCCGTTCCCCTATTTAATATATGTTACTCAGAAAAAAAATGATAATTTTTTTATAAATCAAATCTCTTTGTGTGAGAAAGTCCAAAACATTTTTAGAGATACATTTATATTTCTGAAACCGCATTGGCCACGTGACATGAACAATTACTTTTTATATGTTCACTAATTTTTACTATTAAGTCAATCAGCCTTTGTAGAAATACTTTTTCAAAAGATGAAAGACAAGAAGTTATGTTGAATTTCTTACTTCTTTGTTGAACCACACTCAATTCTTGTGAAATCTCGTGAACTTTTGTAACTCTATCTTTCTTATTTTGATTTTTTCCTGTCTTTTTCTGTTTTTTTTTATGTAAGTGTAAATTTCTCAATACATTTTTCATTCTTTAAGTACATACATCTTACAATAGATTGCTCCTTTTTTGACAAAGGACTAATAGATTACTCTTATGATTATAGTAACTCTTGTACCAGATGTCATCATGCTTACTCACCCATTTACTCATAATTTGGACAAATAGAATCTAAATCTAAACTATCTTTACAAATAAGGCAGACACTATTTTAGCAACTCTCTAATCACCTCTGAACTTATTAACCAAACTAATGCTAACTATTGTTTTTCTTCTTATCATGTCATTACTTGTTACAGACTTCAACTTTCTTCTTTGACTTATTGCTTTTCTGGTTGGTGTTTCTCCTTATTTACTTCTTCTTTCATGATCACTTGTTTTCTTTCTTCTTCTTTCACATACTTGGCTCTTCTTTTTATTTTTCTTCTAATTGTTTATTTTCTCATTTTCAGGATTTACTAAAGGAATCATTTCAACAAGTTACAATATGTCAAGTGAATGATGAAACAGATTTGTGTGACCGCACGTACCAATAAGATATTTTTTCCTCGAATAAATATGTTAACAATAGTGTGCTCATATTTTCACTTTTACGGAAGAATATTATTATAAATCGTGATATACATCGTATGAAATAGTTTTACCATCACCTTCTTGAAAGAGATTTTCCCAGAAATTAACGAATGCGATTAATGAAAAATGTCAAAGGCATGAGAGAGATTGCCATTATGCCATGAAAATGTCAACATGTGACTTCGTTTCCATTGCTAACCTTGGCATGATGCACCTTGAAAGGGACAATCCAACATATTGAGCATGATGCACCTTGAAAGGGACAATCCAACATATTGAGTAGCATGTCGGAGCATTTCCATTTCCACTCCATAATTCTATAATTTACTGCAAAATACAGTGAAAAATAAAATAATTAATAAGAGGATACGTTACGCAGCAAGAAAGTATGTTGCCTTTTGGACAATTAATTTAAAATCCTGCAGCAGTGCACCTCCACCAATGTTTTCTTTCCTCATAAAATGATTAATTGGTAGGAATAACTCTTTGACTTACATTTAAAAAAAAAAATTGCAAATATATTTTTCTTGTGAGCTTCATCAAAGTACTAAACAGATTTTTTTTTAAAACAAAACAAAAATAATGCAACTCGTTATTTGTGTGTGTAATGAGCAATACCTAAAGAACAAATATAATTCATGGCTGATTTGTTTTTTTTTAACCACAGTGAAGTTATAAATAAGTTTCTCCATAATTCAGTAGAAAGGAGATCCACACGCGATATCAAAGGCAATGATATTGCTAATCAACAATTAAGGAAACAATAAAACAAAAAAAGAAGAAAATAAATATTAAATTCATTAAGGAAAAGGGGTGATAAATGGAGGCAACGCGTTGGGACCCACAAAAACTAAACGGCGAAGACATTCTTCGTTTCATTGGTATATAAACAGGACTCGTATCGACTCTGCAACACACAGCCTGCTTCACCTGATTCTCCTTCTTACTCCTTTCTTGTCGGAATCCGTATGATCGAGTGAAACGGTGGACACAGCTTTCGTTTTAGTGCTACTTCTCTGGCGCCATTTGGAAGGTCTTTTTTTTTTAAGTGAAGAAAAGGAGAGATGTCGAGTCTTGAGAATATCAAGAACGAGACTGTTGATCTGGTAACAATTTTTTACATCCCTCTGTTTATGATCATCATGCCCAATGGTTTTTAACCGGGTGCATTATTATAAATTTTGCAAGTTAAGAGTAGAAACTTTATTGGTTGAGTTTTTAATATTATCATTTATTCTTATTTTTATTATAAATTTTGAATCAGCCCCGACCAAGTTCTTTGTTTTAAAGACGAACATTTCTCTTTCTGAACATCTTTCTTGTGCACGTGAATGTCTGAATAGCTTCAAACTGTTTATCTCATTGATTTTTTTTGCAGGAGAAAGTTCCAATAGAGGAAGTTTTCCAGCAGTAATGACACAATTGGTAAAAAAAGAAGAAGACCCAATTGGTACGAACGGTCACAAACTAGAAGATATAAATTGTTTACATCATGGACTTGACGTATTGTAACTTTTGTCTTTCATCTTTTGAAATAATATTTCTACAAAGGCTGACTGACTTTATAGTAAAAATTTAGTGAACTTATAAAACGGAGAATGATCCATTTAGTAGCACGCTGAACAATGCTCGAATTTTGAATTTACTAAATATCAAAGCTAAGTAAGTTATTACTTATTAGTCAACCAGGAGAGAAACAATATTTAATTTTCAAAATAAACCGAGATATGTACTCCAACGTTTGATTCTCGAATATCCTTAAACAGTCCAACAATATAATATATCTCTGTTTACTTTAATTTATGAATGTAAACATATGGAGACGTACCCAGATAATCGTGCACCATATACAGCCTCACATCTCCTCCTGGAGTCGATCGATATAAGCAAGAGACCAATTAGCTAGTCACAAGCAAGAGGCTGGTTACTCGTCCGTTCCCCTATTTAATATATGTTACTCAGAAAAAAATGATAATTTTTTATAAATCAAATCTCTTTGTGTGAGAAAGTCCAAAACATTTTTAGAGATACATTTATATTTCTGAAACCGCATTGGCCACGTGACATGAACAATTACTTTTATATGTTCACTAATTTTACTATTAAGTCAATCAGCCTTTGTAGAAATACTTTTCAAAGATGAAAGACAAGAAGTTATGTTGAATTTCTTACTTCTTTGTTGAACCACACTCAATTCTTGTGAAATCTCGTGAACTTTTGTAACTCTATCTTTCTTATTTTGATTTTTTCCTGTCTTTTCTGTTTTTTATGTAAGTGTAAATTTCTCAATACATTTTTCATTCTTTAAGTACATACATCTTACAATAGATTGCTCCTTTTTGACAAAGGACTAATAGATTACTCTTATGATTATAGTAACTCTTGTACCAGATGTCATCATGCTTACTCACCCATTTACTCATAATTTGGACAAATAGAATCTAAATCTAAACTATCTTTACAAATAAGGCAGACACTATTTTAGCAACTCTCTAATCACCTCTGAACTTATTAACCAAACTAATGCTAACTATTGTTTTTCTTCTTATCATGTCATTACTTGTTACAGACTTCAACTTTCTTCTTTGACTTATTGCTTTTCTGGTTGGTGTTTCTCCTTATTTACTTCTTCTTTCATGATCACTTGTTTTCTTTCTTCTTCTTTCATGATCACTTGTTTTCTTTCTTCTTCTTTCACATACTTGGCTCTTCTTTTTATTTTTCTTCTAATTGTTTATTTTCTCATTTTCAGGATTTACTAAAGGAATCATTTCAACAAGTTACAATATGTCAAGTGAATGATGAAACAGATTTGTGTGACCGCACGTACCAATAAGATATTTTTTCCTCGAATAAATATGTTAACAATAGTGTGCTCATATTTTCACTTTTACGGAAGAATATTATTATAAATCGTGATATACATCGTATGAAATAGTTTTACCATCACCTTCTTGAAAGAGATTTTCCCAGAAATTAACGAATGCGATTAATGAAAAATGTCAAAGGCATGAGAGAGATTGCCATTATGCCATGAAAATGTCAACATGTGACTTCGTTTCCATTGCTAACCTTGGCATGATGCACCTTGAAAGGGACAATCCAACATATTGAGCATGATGCACCTTGAAAGGGACAATCCAACATATTGAGTAGCATGTCGGAGCATTTCCATTTCCACTCCATAATTCTATAATTTACTGCAAAATACAGTGAAAAATAAAATAATAAAATAATAAAAAAATAATTACTCCATAAATAAAATGATTTTTTATTATTTGTTCATACTCTTTTTTCACTCAATTTTTGAAGTAAATTATGGAGTGAAAATGAAGATACTCTAATAACCTCATATAAATCAATCCCGAAATTTGAATTTAATATGCTAAATATCACTAAATAAAGCTCGTAAAATAAATATGTATCACTAAAATAACCTCGTAAAATAATATATTGAATATAATATATATAGGCGGCACAATACAAATAGTTAGTTAGAGGAATATACGTTAAGCAGCAAGAAGTATGTTGCCTTTTGTCAATTTAATTTAAAATCCTGCAGCAGTGCACCTCCACCAATGTTTTCTTTCCTCATAAAATGATTAATTGGTAGGAATAACTCTTTGACTTACATTTAAAAAAAAAAAAATTGCAAATATATTTTTCTTGTGAGCTTCATCAATATAACAAACAGAAAATTTGTAGAAAACAGAACAAAAATCTTGCAAATAGGGGGCAGAATGACTTTGTAAATTAATATATATATATATATATATATATATCTAGTTGAAATTTTCAGAATGAATATGTATATAATAAAATACATGGAGCCAAATAGGTGGCAGAGTAAAATAAAATAATTAATAAGAGGATACGTTACGCAGCAAGAAAGTATGTTGCCTTTTGGACAATTAATTTAAAATCACACAGCTAGCACAGCAGTGTAACACCTCCACCAATTATTTCTTTCCTGATATAATGATTTACGGAAGATAACTCTTTGACTTAGAAATTTTAGAAACAGATTTTGCAAAAAAAAAAAAAAATATATATTTGAGCTTCATCAAAGTACTAAACAGATTTTTTTTTTTTTAAAACAAAACAAAAATAATGCAACTCGTTATTTGTGTGTGTAATGAGCAATACCTAAAGAACAAATATAATTCATGGCTGATTTGTTTTTTTTTAACCACAGTGAAGTTATAAATAAGTTTCTCCATAATTCAGTAGAAAGGAGATCCACACGCGATATCAAAGGCAATGATATTGCTAATCAACAATTAAGGAAACAATAAAACAAAAAAAGAAGAAAATAAATATTAAATTCATTAAGGAAAAGGGGTGATAAATGGAGGCAACGCGTTGGGACCCACAAAAACTAAACGGCGAAGACATTCTTCGTTTCATTGGTATATAAACAGGACTCGTATCGACTCTGCAACACACAGCCTGCTTCACCTGATTCTCCTTCTTACTCCTTTCTTGTCGGAATCCGTATGATCGAGTGAAACGGTGGACACAGCTTTCGTTTTAGTGCTACTTCTCTGGCGCCATTTGGAAGGTCTTTTTTAAGTGAAGAAAGGGAGAGATGTCGAGTCTCCAGGATATCAAGAACGAGACTGTTGATCTGGTAACAATTTTTACATCCCTCTGTTTATGATCATCATGCCCAATGGTTTTTTTAACCGGGTGCATTATTATAAATTTTGAATCAGCCCCGACCAAGTTCTTTTGTTTTAAAGACGAACATTTCTCTTTCTGAACATCTTTCTTGTGCACGTGAATGTCTGAATAGCTTCAAACTGTTTATCTCATTGATTTTTTTTTTTTGCAGGAGAAATGTCCAATGGAGGAAGTTTTCCAGCAGCTAAAATGTACGAAGGAAGGTTTGACGACTCAGGAAGGAGAAGCCAGGGTTCAGATCTTTGGCTTGAACAAGCTCGAAGAGAAAAAGGTCTTTAACTTCTTCTTCTTCTTTTTTTTTTGCTATTTGCATTTTAGTATTTGTTTGTTTACTAAAATGTCTTTGCACAATGAACATTTACAGGAAAGCAAGATTCTCAAGTTTTTGGGGTTTATGTGGAATCCTCTTTCATGGGTCATGGAAGCTGCTGCGATCATGGCTATTGCTTTGGCCAACGGGGATGGTAGGCCTCCGGATTGGCAGGACTTTGTTGGTATCATCTGTCTTCTCGTCATCAACTCTACCATCAGTTTCATTGAAGAAAACAACGCCGGTAACGCCGCTGCTGCTCTCATGGCTGGTCTGGCTCCTAAAACCAAGGTTTGTCATAAGATAATGCTTTGTGAAGTTGGTACTGTTAAATTCGAACTTATCATATGTACTTCCAACTTAAAATCAATCGAGGATAACTAGATTGGTTCTATTATTTTATCTATTAGTTAATTATTTTTCCAACTACCTATCGGTTTGAAATTTTATAATTGTGATGTATCTCTGTTTTCAGGTTCTTAGGGATGGGAAATGGAGTGAACAAGAAGCTGCTATTCTTGTCCCGGGAGATATCGTTAGCATTAAACTTGGAGACATCATCCCTGCCGATGCTCGTCTTCTTGAAGGTGATCCTTTAAAGGTGGACCAGTCTGCTCTTACCGGAGAGTCCCTCCCAGTGACCAAGCACCCTGGTCAAGGAGTTTTCTCTGGCTCAACCTGTAAACAAGGAGAGATCGAAGCCGTCGTAATCGCCACAGGTGTCCACACCTTCTTTGGTAAAGCTGCTCATCTTGTGGACAGCACAAACCAAGTTGGACATTTCCAGAAGGTTCTTACAGCCATTGGGAACTTCTGTATCTGTTCCATTGCCATCGGTATGGTGATTGAGATTCTCGTCATGTACCCTATCCAGCCGAAAGTACAGAGACGGTATTGATAACCTCTTGGTCCTATTAATCGGTGGTATCCCTATTGCTATGCCCACGGTCTTGTCTGTCACCATGGCTATTGGCTCTCACAAGCTTGCTCAGCAAGGTGCCATCACCAAGCGTATGACTGCCATCGAAGAAATGGCTGGAATGGATGTCCTGTGCAGTGACAAAACCGGGACGCTAACTCTCAACAAACTGAGCGTGGATAAAAACTTGGTGGAGGTTTTCTGCAAGGGTGTGGAGAAAGACCAAGTTCTTTTGTTTGCGGCTATGGCTTCAAGAATTGAGAACCAGGACGCCATCGATGCAGCCATGGTTGGGATGCTTGCTGATCCAAAGGAGGCCAGAGCTGGAATTAGGGAGGTTCACTTCCTTCCATTCAACCCTACTGATAAGAGAACTGCTTTAACTTACATCGACTCTAGTGGTAACTGGCACAGAGTCAGTAAAGGTGCTCCCGAGCAGATCCTCGAACTTTGCAAAGCCAGCAATGACCTTAGCAAGAGGGTGCTCGATATTATCGAAAAGTATGCCGAGCGTGGTCTCAGGTCCTTGGCTGTTTCTCGCCAGGTACTTAACTTGTTTGCTTTTGATGATTCTCTTTAGTTTACTGTTTGGATGCAAATATTCATTAGTTTGTGTTCCCATTTCTTCTTTAGACGGTGCCAGAGAAAACAAAGGAAAGCCTTGGTAGCCGGTGGGAGTTTGTTGGCTTGTTGCCACTTTTTGATCCCCCAAGGCATGACAGTGCCGAGACCATTCGAAGGGCTTTGCATCTTGGTGTTAACGTCAAGATGATCACTGGTAATAATATTGCCCCACTCTTCAGTCCTATATAATATTTGTTAATTTATTTACTACCAATTAGTTTTGAGTTGGACAAATAGAATCTAAATCTAAACTATCTTTACAAATAAGGCAGACACTATTTTAGCAACTCTCTAATCACCTCTGAACTTATTAACCAAACTAATGCTAACTATTGTTTTTCTTCTTATCATGTCATTACTTGTTACAGACTTCAACTTTCTTCTTTGACTTATTGCTTTTCTGGTTGGTGTTTCTCCTTATTTACTTCTTCTTTCATGATCACTTGTTTTCTTCTTCTTTCACATACTTGGCTCTTCTTTTTATTTTTCTTCTAATTGTTTATTTTCTCATTTTCAGGATTTACTAAAGGAATCATTTCAACAAGTTACAATATGTCAAGTCCGCGATGAAACCGATTTATTTATATCTTCTTCTTAATCCGTAGTATCAAATAGATCGTTTTATACTTCTCAAATAAATACCTCAACAGAATAAGACATAGTATTACTTAGTGATTTTTTTTTTGAAACACGTATTACTTAGTGATTTTTTTTTTGAAACACGTATTACTTAGTGATATAAAGCAGTTTTACCATCACCTTCATGACAGTGACAATTCCGGAAATTTACGAATGGTATTGTATGACTAATAAAAAACGTCAACGGCATGAGAGAGATTACCATGATGCCATGAAAAATGTCAACATGTGACATCATACCCACTGCTGATCCTACCATGATGCACCTTGGAAGGGACAATCCAACATATTGAGCATGATGCACCTTGAAAGGGACAATCCAACATATTGAGTAGCATGTCGGAGCATTTCCATTTCCACTCCATAATTCTATAATTTCTGCAAAATACAGTGAAAAATAAAATAATAAAATAATAAAAATAATTACTCCATAAATAAAATGATTTTTTATTATTTGTTCATACTCTTTTTCACTCAATTTTTGAAGTAAATTATGGAGTGAAAATGAAGATACTCTAATAACCTCATATAAATCAATCCCGAAATTTGAATTTAATATGCTAAATATCACTAAATAAAGCTCGTAAAATAAATATGTATCACTAAAATAACCTCGTAAAATAATATATTGAATATAATATATATAGGCGGCACAATACAAATAGTTAGTAAGAGGAATATATGTTAAGCAGCAAGAAGCATGTTGCACTTTTGTCAACTTCATTTAAAATCCCACAGCAGTGCACCTCCACCAATGTTTTATTTCCTCATAAAATGATTAATTGGTAGGAATAACTCTTTGACTTACATTTAAAAAAAAAATTGCAAATATACTTTTCATATGAGCTTCATCAATAAATCAAACAGAAAATTTGAGAAAACAAAACTAAAATCTTGCAAATAGGTGGCAGAATGACTTTGTAAATTAATATATATATATATATATATATATTTCTAGTTGAAATTTTCAGCATGTATAGGGAAAAAAATACATGGAACCAAATAGGTGGCAGAGTACAATAATTAATAAGAGGAATATACGTTACGCAGCAAGAAGTATGTTGCCTTTTGGACAATTAATTTAAAATCACACAGCTAGCACAGCAGTGTAACACCTCCACCAATTATTTCTTTCCTGATATAATGATTTACGGAAGATAACTCTTTGACTTAGAAATTTTAGAAACAGATTTTGCAAAAAAAAAAAAATATATATTTGAGCTTCATCAAAGTACTAAACAGATTTTTTTTTAAAACAAAACAAAAATAATGCAACTCGTTATTTGTGTGTGTAATGAGCAATACCTAAAGAACAAATATAATTCATGGCTGATTTGTTTTTTAACCACAGTGAAGTTATAAATAAGTTTCTCCATAATTCAGTAGAAAGGAGATCCACACGCGATATCAAAGGCAATGATATTGCTAATCAACAATTAAGGAAACAATAAAACAAAAAAAGAAGAAAATAAATATTAAATTCATTAAGGAAAAGGGGTGATAAATGGAGGCAACGCGTTGGGACCCAAAAACTAAACGGCGAAGACATTCTTCGTTTCATTGGTATATAAACAGGACTCGTATCGACTCTGCAACACACAGCCTGCTTCACCTGATTCTCCTTCTTACTCCTTTCTTGTCGGAATCCGTATGATCGAGTGAAACGGTGGACACAGCTTTCGTTTTAGTGCTACTTCTCTGGCGCCATTTGGAAGGTCTTTTTTTTTTAAGTGAAGAAAAGGAGAGATGTCGAGTCTTGAGAATATCAAGAACGAGACTGTTGATCTGGTAACAATTTTTTACATCCCTCTGTTTATGATCATCATGCCCAATGGTTTTTTTTTTTTAACCGGGTGCATTATTATAAATTTTGAATCAGCCCCGACCAAGTTCTTTGTTTTAAAGACGAACATTTCTCTTTCTGAACATCTTTCTTGTGCACGTGAATGTCTGAATAGCTTCAAACTGTTTATCTCATTGATTTTTTTTTTTTGCAGGAGAAAGTTCCAATAGAGGAAGTTTTCCAGCAGCTAAAATGTACGAAGGAAGGTTTGACGACTCAGGAAGGGGAAGCCAGGGTTCAGATCTTTGGCTTGAACAAGCTCGAAGAGAAGAAGGTCTTTAACTTCTTCTTCGTTTTTTTTTTTTTTGCTATTTTCATTTTAGTATCTGTTTGTTTACTAAAATGGTCTTTGCACAATGAACATTTACAGGAAAGCAAGATTCTCAAGTTTTTGGGGTTTATGTGGAATCCTCTTTCATGGGTCATGGAAGCTGCTGCGATCATGGCTATTGCTTTGGCCAACGGGGATGGTAGGCCTCCGGATTGGCAGGACTTTGTTGGTATCATCTGTCTTCTCGTCATCAACTCTACCATCAGTTTCATTGAAGAAAACAACGCCGGTAACGCCGCTGCTGCTCTCATGGCTGGTCTGGCTCCTAAAACCAAGGTTTGTCATAAGATAATGCTTTGTGAAGTTGGTACTGTTAAATTCGAACTTATCATATGTACTTCCAACTTAAAATCAATCGAGGATAACTAGATTGGTTCTATTATTTTATCTATTAGTTAATTATTTTTCCAACTACCTATCGGTTTGAAATTTTATAATTGTGATGTATCTCTGTTTTCAGGTTCTTAGGGATGGGAAATGGAGTGAACAAGAAGCTGCTATTCTTGTCCCGGGAGATATCGTTAGCATTAAACTTGGAGACATCATCCCTGCCGATGCTCGTCTTCTTGAAGGTGATCCTTTAAAGGTGGACCAGTCTGCTCTTACCGGAGAGTCCCTCCCAGTGACCAAGCACCCTGGTCAAGGAGTTTTCTCTGGCTCAACCTGTAAACAAGGAGAGATCGGCCGTCGTAATCGCCACAGGTGTCCACACCTTCTTTGGTAAAGCTGCTCATCTTGTGGACAGCACAAACCAAGTTGGACATTTCCAGAAGGTTCTTACAGCCATTGGGAACTTCTGTATCTGTTCCATTGCCATCGGTATGGTGATTGAGATTCTCGTCATGTACCCTATCCAGCGCCGAAAGTACAGAGACGGTATTGATAACCTCTTGGTCCTATTAATCGGTGGTATCCCTATTGCTATGCCCACGGTCTTGTCTGTCACCATGGCTATTGGCTCTCACAAGCTTGCTCAGCAAGGTGCCATCACCAAGCGTATGACTGCCATCGAAGAAATGGCTGGAATGGATGTCCTGTGCAGTGACAAAACCGGGACGCTAACTCTCAACAAACTGAGCGTGGATAAAAACTTGGTGGAGGTTTTCTGCAAGGGTGTGGAGAAAGACCAAGTTCTTTTGTTTGCGGCTATGGCTTCAAGAATTGAGAACCAGGACGCCATCGATGCAGCCATGGTTGGGATGCTTGCTGATCCAAAGGAGGCCAGAGCTGGAATTAGGGAGGTTCACTTCCTTCCATTCAACCCTACTGATAAGAGAACTGCTTTAACTTACATCGACTCTAGTGGTAACTGGCACAGAGTCAGTAAAGGTGCTCCCGAGCAGATCCTCGAACTTTGCAAAGCCAGCAATGACCTTAGCAAGAGGGTGCTCGATATTATCGAAAAGTATGCCGAGCGTGGTCTCAGGTCCTTGGCTGTTTCTCGCCAGGTACTTAACTTGTTTGCTTTTGATGATTCTCTTTAGTTTACTGTTTGGATGCAAATATTCATTAGTTTGTGTTCCCATTTCTTCTTTAGACGGTGCCAGAGAAAACAAAGGAAAGCCTTGGTAGCCGGTGGGAGTTTGTTGGCTTGTTGCCACTTTTTGATCCCCCAAGGCATGACAGTGCCGAGACCATTCGAAGGGCTTTGCATCTTGGTGTTAACGTCAAGATGATCACTGGTAATAATATTGCCCCACTCTTCAGTCCTATATAATATTTGTTAATTTATTTACTACCAATTAGTTTTGAGTTGGAAACTTCGTAACATAAAATGAGTTGTCCTGGTAACTAAACACATTTGCATTTCCCCACTAATATTCTCTTGTACAATGTATGTGTCCAGGTGACCAACTTGCTATTGGCAAGGAAACTGGTCGCAGACTTGGAATGGGAACAAACATGTATCCGTCCTCGGCTCTTCTCGGTAATCACAAGGACCCAGCACTTGCCAATATTCCTGTTGAGGACTTGATCGAACAGGCTGATGGTTTTGCTGGAGTCTTCCCAGGTTATTATCTTCTTCTTCTTTTAATTATGTCAATGCAAAGGTGGTTGGTTACCTTAGATCTAAGCTTCTTTGTTTTGGACACTATAGAGCACAAATACGAGATCGTGAAGAAGTTGCAAGAGAGGAAGCATATTGTTGGAATGACTGGTGATGGTGTCAACGATGCTCCTGCTTTGAAGAAAGCTGATATTGGTATCGCTGTCGATGATGCTACGGACGCTGCTCGGGGTGCTTCAGATATCGTTCTCACTGAGCCTGGACTCAGCGTTATCATCAGTGCTGTCCTCACCAGCAGAGCTATTTTCCAGAGAATGAAGAACTATACTATATATGCGGTCTCAATCACAATCCGTATCGTGCTTGGTTTCATGCTTATTGCTTTGATATGGAAGTTTGACTTCTCAGCATTCATGGTTCTGATCATTGCCATTCTTAACGATGGTGAGCAACACTGTCCCTTATTGTTTAAATCCTCAAAACTCTTATTTATTTTGACAAAAATCGAATCTCTTATTTATACAAGTTACTTATATATCTTATGTGTTTTTTATAGGTACCATCATGACCATTTCAAAGGACAGAGTCACGCCATCTCCCACACCTGACAGCTGGAAACTTAGAGAAATTTTTGCTACTGGGGTTGTGCTTGGAAGCTACCTAGCCGTCATGACTGTTGTTTTCTTCTGGTTGGCAAACGAGACAGACTTTTTCTCGGTAATAATATAATATATATATGTCTTCTTTGCTAATTGTATAGAGTTGTAAACTAACCTTCACTTTCGGTTCGCAGAACGTGTTTGGTGTGAGGTCCATCAAGGGTAATGAACACGAGTTAATGAGTGCATTGTATTTACAAGTTAGTATCATTAGTCAAGCCCTAATCTTTGTCACAAGATCAAGGAGTTGGTCCTTTGTTGAACGTCCTGGAGCATTGCTGATGATTGCTTTCCTCATTGCACAACTTGTAAGAAGAGGAATATACGTTAAGCAGCAAGAAGTATGTTGCCTTTTTGTCAACTTTAATTTAAAATCTGACAGCAGTGTAACACCTCCACTAATTATTTCCTTCCTGATATGATGATTTATTGGGAGCAATAACTCTTTGACTTACAAATTTTAAAAAGAAAATTTCTAAATATTTATTGTCTCATATGAGCTTCATCAAAATATCAAACAGAATTTTTTTAAAAACCAAATAAAAAAAATTTGCAACTCTTTATTTGTGTGTGTAATACTAATAAGCAATAACCAAAGAAATAATATAATTCATGGTTGAAAATTTTAACGAGAGTCAAATTAAATAAGTTTCTCCATAATTTCAGTAGAAAGGAGACCCACAAGGTTACAACAAGTAGGGATGGGCACGGATCGGATAATAGCATAATTTCCAGTATTTGTGATTTGCTTTGAACTTAACGGATATCTAATTTTCCGATTTGCTTTGTTTCGGAGAAATACGGATATTCGGTTTTTCGGATATCCGGATTTTTTCTGGATATTTGCGAATACTTACGTATATTTACGGATATCTTATGCATTCTATTTGATACAATTAAATCTAAAAATAAAAATTTGTTTTCCGAAAATATATTGTATATAATATAATGAAAAATATAAAATTAGAGGAATTATATGTTCTATATTTTAAAAATTAGTCAAATGTTTTAATAAAACACAATTTTTTAAAAAATTGTAGTTTTTATACATATTTGATATTCCTTTTTTAATCGAATACCATTATAATTAAATCTGTAAATAGAATAATAAGTATATAAAATTATATATTTAAAACTTTATATTTAAAACTCTATATTTAAAATAACAACTAAATAAAATTATACATTTAAAACTCTATATTTAACTATATATACATTTATTTGTATAAATGTCGGAGCGGATCGGATATCCGGTTCTAAATTTTTTAGTATTTGTTATTTTCCTCGCTTTTAACGGATATTGATTTTTAATATTTGCTTTGCTTCGACGGCTTACGGATATTCGAATTTTTCGGATCGAATCGAAACGAATAACGAATCGAATAAAAATTGACGGATAAAATGCCCACCCCTAACAACAAGTAATTTGAACGATACCAAAGGCAATGCTATCACTAATCAACAATTAAGGAAACAAGAAAATAAATATTAAATTCATTAAGGAGAAGGCGTGAAAAATGGAGACTACTTATTGGGCCCACAACAACTAAACGGCTGAGGAATTCGTCGTTTTTCGTAGTATAAAAACAGGACTAGTATCGACTCTGCAAAACACAGCTCGCTTCACCTAATACTTCTTGTCTCCCCGGGAATCCGTATGATCCAGTGAAACGGTGCACACAGCTGTTGTTTTAGTGCTACTTCTTGGACGCCATTTGGAAGTTTTTTTCTTAAAGTGAAGGAAGGGAGAGATGTCGAGTCTTGAGAATATCAAGAACGAGACTGTTGATCTGGTAACAATTCTTTTTAATCTCTCTGTTTATGATCATTATAAATTTTGAATTAGTTCCGACCAAGTTCTTTGTTATTAAGACAAACATTTCTCTTTCTGAAGATATATTATCAATCTTCTTGTGCACGGAAATGTCTGAATAACTTTAAACTGTTTATCTCATTGATTTTTTTTTTTTTTTTTTTTTGCAGGAGAAATGTCCAATAGAGGAAGTATTCACACAGCTAAAATGTACGAAGGAAGGTTTGACGAATCAGGAAGGGGAAGCCAGGGTTCAGATCTTTGGCTACAACAAGCTCGAAGAGAAAAAGGTCTTTTGCATTTGTCCTTTCAGATAATAAAAAATAAAATAATGGTTGTTGTTTGTTTACTAAAATGTTTCTGCACACTGAATAATTACAGGAAAGCAAGATTCTCAAGTTTTTGGGGTTTATGTGGAATCCTCTTTCATGGGTCATGGAAGCTGCTGCGATCATGGCTATTGCTTTGGCCAACGGTGACGGTAGACCTCCGGATTGGCAGGACTTTGTTGGTATCATCTGTCTTCTTGTCATCAACTCTACCATCAGTTTCATTGAAGAGAACAATGCCGGTAATGCTGCTGCTGCTCTCATGGCTGGTCTTGCTCCTAAAACCAAGGTTTGTTTGTCATCACAGACTGCTTTGTGAAGGTGATCTAAAGAATTTGTTAAAGTTTCTTCTAGAACTAATGTTTTTTTTTGTGATTTTTCTCCGTTTTCTAGGTTCTTAGGGATGGAAAATGGAGTGAACAAGAAGCTGCTGTTCTTGTCCCAGGAGATATTGTTAGCATTAAACTTGGAGACATTATCCCTGCCGATGCTCGTCTACTCGAAGGTGATCCTTTAAAGGTTGACCAGTCTGCTCTTACCGGAGAGTCCCTCCCTGTGACCAAGCACCCTGGTCAAGGAGTTTTCTCTGGCTCAACCTGTAAACAAGGAGAGATCGAAGCCGTTGTTATCGCCACAGGTGTACACACCTTCTTTGGTAAAGCCGCTCACCTTGTGGACAGCACAAACCAAGTTGGACATTTCCAGAAGGTCCTTACAGCCATTGGAAACTTCTGTATCTGTTCCATTGCCATCGGTATGGTGATTGAGATTCTCGTCATGTACCCGATCCAACGCCGAAAGTACAGAGATGGAATTGATAATCTCTTGGTCCTATTGATCGGTGGTATCCCTATTGCTATGCCTACGGTGTTGTCTGTCACCATGGCTATTGGCTCTCACAAGCTTGCTCAGCAAGGTGCCATCACCAAGCGTATGACTGCCATTGAAGAAATGGCTGGAATGGATGTCCTGTGCAGTGACAAAACCGGGACGCTAACTCTCAACAAACTGAGTGTGGATAAAAACTTGGTTGAAGTTTTCTGCAAGGGTGTGGAGAAAGACCAAGTTCTTTTGTTTGCGGCTATGGCTTCAAGAATTGAGAACCAGGATGCTATCGATGCAGCCATGGTTGGGATGCTTGCTGATCCAAAGGAGGCTAGAGCTGGAATTAGAGAAGTTCACTTCCTTCCATTCAACCCTACTGATAAGAGAACTGCTTTGACTTACATAGACTCTAGTGGTAACTGGCACAGAGTCAGTAAAGGTGCTCCCGAGCAGATCCTCGAACTTTGCAACGCCAGCAATGACCTTAGCAAGAGAGTGCTCGATATTATCGAGAAGTACGCCGAGCGTGGTCTCAGGTCGTTGGCTGTTTCTCGCCAGGTACTTGCTTTAATACTCTAATAGTTTCACTACTTCTTGGAAAAAAATATTCATTAGTTTGTGTTCATGTCTCCTTCTTTAGACGGTTCCCGAGAAAACAAAGGAGAGCCCAGGTGGACGGTGGGAGTTTGTCGGCTTGTTGCCACTTTTTGATCCCCCAAGACATGACAGTGCCGAAACCATCCGAAGGGCTTTGAATCTTGGTGTTAACGTAAAGATGATCACTGGTAATAATAATGTCTCATCACTCTTCGATTTTGTTATTAGGAACAAATGTCAGAAGTTGGAAATTCTTAATAATATATAAGAAAGATTTGTCAATTATTTATTACCAATTAGTTTTGATCTGGAAACTCATCTTGTCGTAATAACTAAGCACTAACATTCTCTTGTACAAATTATGTGGCCAGGTGACCAACTTGCTATTGGAAAGGAAACTGGTCGCAGACTTGGAATGGGAACAAACATGTATCCGTCTTCGGCTCTTCTTGGTAATCACAAGGACCCAGCACTTGCCAACCTTCCTGTTAATGAGTTGATCGAACAAGCTGATGGTTTTGCTGGAGTCTTCCCAGGTTATTCTTTTTCTTTTTCTGTGGATCTTCTCATTTAAAGGTGGTGGTTTCGTTGGATCTAATATTCTTTGTTTTGGGTACTGTAGAGCACAAATACGAGATCGTGAAGAAGTTGCAAGAGATGAAGCATATTGTTGGAATGACTGGTGATGGTGTCAATGATGCTCCTGCTTTGAAGAAAGCTGATATTGGTATTGCTGTGGATGATGCTACGGATGCTGCTCGGGGTGCTTCAGATATCGTTCTCACTGAGCCTGGACTCAGTGTTATCATCAGTGCTGTCCTCACCAGCAGAGCTATTTTCCAGAGAATGAAGAACTACACTATTTATGCAGTCTCAATCACAATCCGTATCGTGCTTGGTTTCATGCTTATTGCTCTCATATGGAAGTTTGACTTCTCAGCATTCATGGTTCTGATCATTGCTATTCTTAACGATGGTGAGCAAGACTGCATATCTTATGTGTCTGTACAAGTTACTTATATCCGTTATTTTATACAAGTTAGTTATATCTTATGTGTGTTTTCTATAGGTACCATCATGACAATTTCAAAGGACAGAGTCACGCCATCTCCCACGCCTGATAGCTGGAAACTTAAAGAAATTTTCGCTACTGGAGTTGTGCTTGGAAGCTACCTAGCCGTCATGACTGTTGTTTTCTTCTGGTTGGCCAACGAGACAGACTTTTCTCGGTAAAATAATAATAATAATGTGTCTTTATTTGCTAAGTTTATAGAGTTATTTTAAACTAACTTCCACTTTCGATTTACAGGACAAGTTTGGTGTGAAGTCCATCAGGGGTAATGAGCACGAGCTCATGAGTGCGGTGTATCTACAAGTTAGTATCATTAGTCAAGCTCTGATCTTCGTCACAAGATCAAGGAGTTGGTCCTTTGTTGAACGTCCTGGAGCGTTACTGATGATTGCTTTCCTCATTGCACAACTGGTAAGAAGATCATGCATGATCACAACTCAACATTTTTGAGGGATTTCTCACTGTTTTTATGTTACTTCCAAATTAATGCAGGTTGCCACTGTGATTGCGGTCTACGCCAACTGGGAGTTCGCAGAGGTTAAAGGTATTGGATGGGGATGGGCTGGAGTGATCTGGATATTCAGTATTGTAACATACTTCCCACTGGACGTTCTCAAGTTTGCCATTCGCTACACCTTGTCTGGTAAGGCTTGGCTCAACATGACTGAGAACAGGACGGCTCTAACTACGAAGAAAGATTTCGGAAAAGAAGAGAGGGAGGCTCAATGGGCGGTTGCTCAGAGGACACTTCACGGTCTGCAGCCCAAAGAACCTGTTCACATCATTCCTGAGCAAGGAACCTATAGAGAACTGTCTGAGATTGCAGAGCAAGCCAAGAGAAGAGCTGAGATCGCTAGGTATAGTAAACATTTTTATCTCAACCTTTTAAGTATTACGGATTCTTTGACTGCAACTAAACACTAACTGCATGCTTTATATGATAACAACAGGCTAAGGGAGCTGCACACACTCAAGGGACATGTGGAATCAGTAGCCAAGCTAAAGGGCTTGGACATTGAAACTCCAGGACATTACACTGTCTAGTCACAGAAAAGAAGAACAAACCAAACATATGATTGATGTTTTTCCCTTGTTTCTGTTTTCTACTTCTTTTTTATTTCTTTTATTCACGACCTCTTGAGGGTATTGTGTGAGATCTTGCTAGGTTTAGCAAGAGCTAAGTCTATTAAATTCAAGTTTGCAAGAATGATATTCTTTGAACTCGCCAAAAAGTAATTTTCTTGAAACTTTTATTAATATTAATAATTTTTTAAAACTTGGATCTAGTACATACCACTTATAAGCTATAGTATATACACAAAACTCAAAGTATAAGTTTTTTTTTGTTGATAAACTCAAAGTATAAGTTAAGATAAGAAAAAATTAAATTCATAAATAGAAAAACCTATAAAAATTTAAAAAACACCTAGAAACTTAAATATTTAAATCTCTTGAAAAAAAAAAATAATTATGAAATATGTTTTAGGTTGCTAGAGTCTTTTTAGGTTGCTAAAAGAAAGGATCACAAATGAAAGGAACTTTCTTTAGATTAGATAACATAATTGATAAGTCAAGGCAATTATGATTTCAGCTACTTTATATTTGGATTTAAAATCCACTAAAATAAATAATCCCAGCATTAAAAAAAGACTATTTGATACCAACATTACTTTCCTTGCATGGAAATGTTCCAATAATGCAAACTTCCCATTAATAATAAATAAAGTCTTGAAAATGATTTGAGAAAAACAAAAATAAACAGAACGCAGACGCACATCTCTAATGCCACAACTTCATGCAAAATCCAGACTTGACAACCGCAGACGTACCACCTCCAACCGCAGAACGCTTGCTCAAAACGCGGTCGTTGAAACTATGAACAAGCTGCTCAGCTAAATCCACAGGATCATCAGCAAAAGTATCAATGAATATCTTCACAATTCTGATCTCTTGTGGCGTCGCTCTTAAACCATACCAAGTCAGAAACTTCTGTCTGAACTCTTTCTCAATGTGTCCTAAAGACTCAAGCTGTCTTATAACACTCACACAATGCTTAAAACCACTCTCTGATCCTCCGTTTGCTGAGTGATGATCACCGTTTTCTTTAACTGACTTCCCGTTTCTAGCTTGACGGTTCTTGGTTTGGTCTGACCTGAAGGGAGTGATAGGCAAACTAGCATCTGAACTGTTTCTGTTACTGACAAGAGTTGTCGTAGTAATAGGAACAAGAGTCTCTCCGTTCTTGTCAGGAACAGCTTCTTCCTCATCCAACAACACACTCCCTTCAACGTTCTTCTCAGTCTCCACAACAACGTTAGAATCTTGTTTGTTGTGATTCTGAGGAGCAATGTAAACGTTGTTGGACTCAGCTTCAACGGAGGAAGGGTTAGAAGACAACGTGCTGCAGTTTGTTAGAGGGCTTTCGCTTCTTTCAACTACTTCTTCAGGACTACTACGAGTCAAGACATTGATCTCATCCACTCCCACTTCTCTAGTTCCGCTGAATGACACAACTTTGAAGCAATACTCAGACGCTGGAGCTAGGCCAGAGACAACGAATCTAGCGTTTGGAGTGAACAACGTGCAAGTAGACTTCTCCTGATACTCTTTCTAGTCACAAAAAGAAGAACAAACCAAACATATGATTGATCTTTTTCCCTTGTTTCTGTTTTCTATATTTTTTATCCTTCTCTTCACGACCTCTTGAGGTTATTGTGAGAGAGCTTGCTATGTTTAGCAAGAGCAAGTCTATTAATTTCAAGTTTGCAAGAGAATAAAATTCTTGAATCCACCAAAAAAGTAATATTTTGAAACTTTATAAATGAAAATGTTTTTTTTATTTGTGTCTATTACATATCACTATAAGCTCTTTATATATAAAGCTCAAAAGCATAAACGTACAAACCTATAAAATTAAAAGAAAACACCCAAAACATAAATATGTAAATCTGTTGAAAAAGAAAATAAAGATGAAATCTTTTTTTACAGTTTGTCACTTCCAAAGAAGAGCAAACCAAACAATTGATCTTTTTCCCTTGCATTTGTTTTTTTTTTTTGCTTTTCCTTGAGGTTATTGTGTAAAATCTTGCTATGTTTAGCAAGAGCTAAGTCTTTTATTCAAGTTTGCAAGAATAAAATTCTTGAACCTACCCAAAAGTAAAATTTTCGAACCTTTTATTAATGAAAATCATTTCTAAAAATTTGTGTCTAGTACATCAAAAGCTATATACATAAATCTCAAAGTAAAAGATAAAAAAAAGAAGTAAATTCATAAATATAAAAACCTGTAAAATTAAAAGAAATAACCCAGTAACTTAAATGTGTAAATCTGTTGAAAACGAAAATAAATATGAAGTGACTGAACTTGCAAAAAGTAAAAAGACATGCACAATATTAGTCATCGATAATTCTGAATGCATGGTCAAATGACTTATATTGTACATGCGTCCTACTTTTTGCAAGTTTAGAATAGAAACTTTATTGGTTGAGATTTTTATTCTAATTTTATCATTTATTCTTATTTTTATTATAAATTTTTGCAAGTTAAGAGTAGAAACTTTATTGGTTGAGTTTTTTAATATTATCATTTATTCATATTGTTATTGTAATTTTTATAATCACAAATTGGTTGATATCTTTGAGTAAATAAATTCAAAAAATCGTGTTACTCCATATTCTCTTTTTTTTGTAACTGAACTCCATATTCTTCCAACTACATTAAGATAAAGTGATAGTGAAGCTGTAAAAAGTAATGGTAAGAATTATTATTACAACTGATATTCTTTACATTTGTTATAGATAGATGATATTATTAATATCTAGAAAACCCTTTATCAAAAAAAGATATGACAAAACAAAATATATAGATAGATAATTTTGCAAGAAGTTAATGGTACATAAACAAAACAAAATACATAGAATCATATATAGATACAAATCTGTTAATGTCTAGTTTACCAAACAAAAAATATCTGTTAGTGTAGATAAACTCAAATATAAACTCAAATATATTAATATTTTAAAAATTAGTCAAATGTTTTAATAAAACACAATTTTTAAAAATTGTAGTTTTTATACATATTGATATTCCTTTTTAATCGAATACCATTATAATTAAATCTGTAAATAGAATAATAAGTATATAAAATTATATATTTAAAACTCTATATTTAACTATATATACATTTATTTGTATAAATGTCGGAGCGGATCGGATATCGGTTCTAAATTTTTAGTATTTGTTATTTTCCTCGCTTTTAACGGATATTGATTTTTAATATTTGCTTTGCTTCGACGGCTTACGGATATTCGAATTTTTCGGATCGAATCGAAACGAATAACGAATCGAATAAAAATTGACGGATAAAATGCCCACCCCTAACAACAAGTAATTTGAACGATACCAAAGGCAATGCTATCACTAATCAACAATTAAGGAAACAAGAAAATAAATATTAAATTCATTAAGGAGAAGGCGTGAAAAATGGAGACTACTTATTGGGCCCACAACAACTAAACGGCTGAGGAATTCGTCGTTTTTTCGTAGTATAAAAACAGGACTAGTATCGACTCTGCAAAACACAGCTCGCTTCACCTAATACTTCTTGTCTCCCCGGGAATCCGTATGATCCAGTGAAACGGTGCACACAGCTGTTGTTTTAGTGCTACTTCTTGGACGCCATTTGGAAGTTTTTTTCTTAAAGTGAAGGAAGGGAGATGTCGAGTCTTGAGAATATCAAGAACGAGACTGTTGATCTGGTAACAATTCTTTTTAATCTCTCTGTTTATGATCATTATAAATTTTGAATTAGTTCCGACCAAGTTCTTTGTTATTAAGACAAACATTTCTCTTTCTGAAGATATATTATCAATCTTCTTGTGCACGGAAATGTCTGAATAACTTTAAACTGTTTATCTCATTGATTTTTTTTTTTTTGCAGGAGAAATGTCCAATAGAGGAAGTATTCACACAGCTAAAATGTACGAAGGAAGGTTTGACGAATCAGGAAGGGGAAGCCAGGGTTCAGATCTTTGGCTACAACAAGCTCGAAGAGAAAAGGTCTTTGCATTTGTCCTTTCAGATAATAAAAATAAAATAATGGTTGTTGTTTGTTTACTAAAATGTTTCTGCACACTGAATAATTACAGGAAAGCAAGATTCTCAAGTTTTTGGGGTTTATGTGGAATCCTCTTTCATGGGTCATGGAAGCTGCTGCGATCATGGCTATTGCTTTGGCCAACGGTGACGGTAGACCTCCGGATTGGCAGGACTTTGTTGGTATCATCTGTCTTCTTGTCATCAACTCTACCATCAGTTTCATTGAAGAGAACAATGCCGGTAATGCTGCTGCTGCTCTCATGGCTGGTCTTGCTCCTAAAACCAAGGTTTGTTTGTCATCACAGACTGCTTTGTGAAGGTGATCTAAAGAATTTGTTAAAGTTTCTTCTAGAACTAATGTTTTTTTTTGTGATTTTTCTCCGTTTTCTAGGTTCTTAGGGATGGAAAATGGAGTGAACAAGAAGCTGCTGTTCTTGTCCCAGGAGATATTGTTAGCATTAAACTTGGAGACATTATCCCTGCCGATGCTCGTCTACTCGAAGGTGATCCTTTAAAGGTTGACCAGTCTGCTCTTACCGGAGAGTCCCTCCCTGTGACCAAGCACCCTGGTCAAGGAGTTTTCTCTGGCTCAACCTGTAAACAAGGAGAGATCGAAGCCGTTGTTATCGCCACAGGTGTACACACCTTCTTTGGTAAAGCCGCTCACCTTGTGGACAGCACAAACCAAGTTGGACATTTCCAGAAGGTCCTTACAGCCATTGGAAACTTCTGTATCTGTTCCATTGCCATCGGTATGGTGATTGAGATTCTCGTCATGTACCCTATCCAACGCCGGAAGTACAGAGATGGAATTGATAATCTCTTGGTCCTATTAATCGGTGGTATCCCTATTGCTATGCCTACGGTGTTGTCTGTCACCATGGCTATTGGCTCTCACAAGCTTGCTCAACAAGGTGCCATCACCAAGCGTATGACTGCCATTGAAGAAATGGCTGGAATGGATGTCCTGTGCAGTGACAAAACCGGGACGCTCACTCTCAACAAACTGAGTGTGGATAAAAACTTGGTTGAAGTTTTCTGCAAGGGTGTGGAGAAAGACCAAGTTCTTTTGTTTGCAGCTATGGCTTCAAGAATTGAGAACCAGGATGCTATCGATGCAGCCATGGTTGGGATGCTTGCTGATCCAAAGGAGGCTAGAGCTGGAATTAGAGAAGTTCACTTCCTTCCATTCAACCCTACTGATAAGAGAACTGCTTTGACTTACATAGACTCTAGTGGTAACTGGCACAGAGTCAGTAAAGGTGCTCCCGAGCAGATCCTCGAACTTTGCAACGCCAGCAATGACCTTAGCAAGAGAGTGCTCGATATTATCGAGAAGTACGCCGAGCGTGGTCTCAGGTCGTTGGCTGTTTCTCGCCAGGTACTTGCTTTAATACTCTAATAGTTTCACTACTTCTTGGAAAAAAATATTCATTAGTTTGTGTTCATGTCTCCTTCTTTAGACGGTTCCCGAGAAAACAAAGGAGAGCCCAGGTGGACGGTGGGAGTTTGTCGGCTTGTTGCCACTTTTTGATCCCCCAAGACATGACAGTGCCGAAACCATCCGAAGGGCTTTGAATCTTGGTGTTAACGTAAAGATGATCACTGGTAATAATAATGTCTCATCACTCTTCGATTTTGTTATTAGGAACAAATGTCAGAAGTTGGAAATTCTTAATAATATATAAGAAAGATTTGTCAATTATTTATTACCAATTAGTTTTGAGCTGGAAACCCATCTTGTCGTAATAACTAAGCACTAACATTCTCTTGTACAAATTATGTGGCCAGGTGACCAACTTGCTATTGGAAAGGAAACTGGTCGCAGACTTGGAATGGGAACAAACATGTATCCGTCTTCGGCTCTTCTTGGTAATCACAAGGACCCAGCACTTGCCAACCTTCCTGTTAATGAGTTGATCGAACAAGCTGATGGTTTTGCTGGAGTCTTCCCAGGTTATTCTTTTTCTTTTTCTGTGGATCTTCTCATTTAAAGGTGGTGGTTTCGTTGGATCTAATATTCTTTGTTTTGGGCACTGTAGAGCACAAATACGAGATCGTGAAGAAGTTGCAGGAGATGAAGCATATTGTTGGAATGACTGGTGATGGTGTCAACGATGCTCCTGCTTTGAAGAAAGCTGATATTGGTATTGCTGTGGATGATGCTACGGATGCTGCTCGGGGTGCTTCAGATATCGTTCTCACTGAGCCTGGACTCAGTGTTATCATCAGTGCTGTCCTCACCAGCAGAGCTATTTTCCAGAGAATGAAGAACTACACTATTTATGCAGTCTCAATCACAATCCGTATCGTGCTTGGTTTCATGCTTATTGCTCTCATATGGAAGTTTGACTTCTCAGCATTCATGGTTCTGATCATTGCTATTCTTAACGATGGTGAGCAAGACTGCATATCTTATGTGTCTGTACAAGTTACTTATATCCGTTATTTTATACAAGTTAGTTATATCTTATGTGTGTTTTCTATAGGTACCATCATGACAATTTCAAAGGACAGAGTCACGCCATCTCCCACGCCTGATAGCTGGAAACTTAAAGAAATTTTCGCTACTGGAGTTGTGCTTGGAAGCTACCTAGCCGTCATGACTGTTGTTTTCTTCTGGTTGGCCAACGAGACAGACTTTTTCTCGGTAAAATAATAATAATAATGTGTCTTTATTTGCTAAGTTTATAGAGTTATTTTAAACTAACTTCCACTTTCGATTTACAGGACAAGTTTGGTGTGAAGTCCATCAGGGGTAATGAGCACGAGCTCATGAGTGCGGTGTATCTACAAGTTAGTATCATTAGTCAAGCTCTGATCTTCGTCACAAGATCAAGGAGTTGGTCCTTTGTTGAACGTCCTGGAGCGTTACTGATGATTGCTTTCCTCATTGCACAACTGGTAAGAAGATCATGCATGATCACAACTCAACATTTTTGAGGGATTTCTCACTGTTTTTATGTTACTTCCAAATTAATGCAGGTTGCCACTGTGATTGCGGTCTACGCCAACTGGGAGTTCGCAGAGGTTAAAGGTATTGGATGGGGATGGGCTGGAGTGATCTGGATATTCAGTATTGTAACATACTTCCCACTGGACGTTCTCAAGTTTGCCATTCGCTACACCTTGTCTGGAAAGGCTTGGCTCAACATGACTGAGAACAGGACGGCTCTAACTACGAAGAAAGATTTCGGAAAAGAAGAGAGGGAGGCTCAATGGGCGGTTGCTCAGAGGACACTTCACGGTCTGCAGCCAAAAGAACCTGTTCACATCATTCCTGAGCAAGGAACTTACAGAGAATTGTCTGAGATTGCAGAGCAAGCCAAGAGAAGAGCTGAGATCGCTAGGTATACTAAACATTTTTATCTCAACCTTTTAAGTATTACCGATTCTTTGACTGGGACTAAACACTAACTGCATGCTTTATATGTTAACAACAGGCTTAGGGAGCTGCACACACTCAAGGGACATGTGGAATCAGTAGCGAAGCTAAAGGGCTTGGACATTGAAACTCCAGGACACTACACTGTCTAGTCACAGAAAAGAAGAACAAACCAAACATATGATTGATGTTTTCCCTTGTTTCTGTTTTCTACTTCTTTTTATTTCTTTTATTCACGACCTCTTGAGGGTATTGTGTGAGATCTTGCTAGGTTTAGCAAGAGCTAAGTCTATTAAATTCAAGTTTGCAAGAATGATATTCTTTGAACTCGCCAAAAAGTAATTTTCTTGAAACTTTTATTAATATTAATAATTTTTTAAAACTTGGATCTAGTACATACCACTTATAAGCTATAGTATATACACAAAACTCAAAGTATAAGTTTTTTGTTGATAAACTCAAAGTATAAGTTAAGATAAGAAAAATTAAATTCATAAATAGAAAAACCTATAAAAATTTAAAAAACACCTAGAAACTTAAATATTTAAATCTCTTGAAAAAAAAAAATAATTATGAAATATGTTTTAGGTTGCTAGAGTCTTTTTAGGTTGCTAAAAGAAAGGATCACAAATGAAAGGAACTTTCTTTAGATTAGATAACATAATTGATAAGTCAAGGCAATTATGATTTCAGCTACTTTATATTTGGATTTAAAATCCACTAAAATAAATAATCCCAGCATTAAAAAAAGACTATTTGATACCAACATTACTTTCCTTGCATGGAAATGTTCCAATAATGCAAACTTCCCATTAATAATAAATAAAGTCTTGAAAATGATTTGAGAAAAACAAAAATAAACAGAACGCAGACGCACATCTCTAATGCCACAACTTCATGCAAAATCCAGACTTGACAACCGCAGACGTACCACCTCCAACCGCAGAACGCTTGCTCAAAACGCGGTCGTTGAAACTATGAACAAGCTGCTCAGCTAAATCCATAGGATCATCATTAAACGTATCAATGAATATCTTCACAACTCTAATCTCTTGTGGCGTCGCTCTTAAACCATACCAAGTCAGAAACTTCTGTCTGAACTCTTTCTCAATATGTCCTAAAGACTCAAGCTGTCTTATGACACTCACGCAGTGCTTAAAACCACTCTCTGATCCTCCGTTTGCTGAGTGATGATCACCATTGTTATTACCGTTTTCTTTAACTGACTTCCCGTTTCTAGCTTGACGGTTCTTGGTTTGGTCTGACCTGAAGGGAGTGATTGGTAAACTAGCATCTGAACTGTTTCTGTTACCGACAAGAGCTGTTGTAGTAATAGGAACAAGAGTCTCTCCGTTCTTGTCAGGAACAGCTTCTTCCTCATCCAACAGCACACTCCCTTCAACGTTCTTCTCAGTCTGCACAACGTTAGAATCTTGTTTGTTGTTGTCCTGTAAGAGATTCCGAGGAGCAATGTAACCGTTGTTGGACTCAGCTTCAACAGAGGAAGGGTTTGAAGACAGCGTGCTGCAGTTCGTGAGAGGGCTTTCGCTTCTTTCCACTACTTCTTCAGGGCAACGAGTCAAAACATTGATCTCATCGACCCCCACTTCTCTGGTTCCGCTATAGGACACAACTTTGAAGCAATACTCAGACGCTGGAGCTAGTCCAGAGACGACAAACCTTGCGTTTGGAGTGAACAATGTGCAAGTAGACTTCTCCTGGTACTCTTTCTCAGTGACCTTACGATGCCATATGCTGTAATGAACGATGTTTGCAGGTGGGGTGACTTCGTTAGAAGCTAGAATCACAGTGAGTGAAGTGGCGTTAACATCCTCGAATCTGATCTTGGCTGGTACCGTGGTTGCTGTATCTGCAGATACCTCATTGGAGCTGCGAGGAGAAGGCAACGCAGCAGCTTCAGGAGGTGGAGTTTCTAGTGGTTCAAGAGATTCAAGAGCAGAAGAGCAAAGTCTCTGCACATCAGGTCCTGATTGTAGTCTGTTGACAATTCCTCTACCCATTTTCATAGGGAGACCAGAGAGAGGACCCACATCAGCTTCAAGACTCTTCACAGCTTCATCCACAAGCTCACACACGTTTGGGAACTTAGTAGAGCCCTTTACAAGTCTCTGGACTAGTAAAAGACGGTAGCAAAGCACGTCTACCCTTCTTGTTTCTTTAGCAATCGTCAGTTGCTTCTTCCAACACTCAAGCAAGCTGTTTGGTTTACCACAAGAGACACAGTAGAAGCAGCAGCAACTCTCAGGCTCCTTGTCTTTTGCAAGACCAGACTTTTCACTCTTGAAAGCGCATTCAAGATGACAGGAGAATCCGCAGGAATCACCTTCAAACGGAGGGTCCGAGCTGCATGTTAACCAGAGACTAGGATCCTTGTTATCATCATACTTGCGACAAATGCAGCAAGAACACCTTCTGCAAAAGGAGTCTTCATGTCTCATTATAGCTCTGCAAGCCAAATTGTTGCAGTATGTAGCATTGTCGCAGCTCACTGAGGCGTTGTTGATCGTTGGAACCACATAACGAGTAGGGTTATCAACCTTCCTTGGTCTCTTTGAGTTTCTCTGAAGATGCAAAGAATCAGAAGAACCTCTCTTCTTCCCATCATGCTCTCCTGAGTTTTTCTTGGATACAATTTTCAAAAGAGTCTCGATGAGCTTGACTTTGGTCAAGCCAGTATACTTTCTTTCTTTGCCCATTTCCGCACATAGGATCTGTAGAATGTCTTTGCGGCTCCACGCCTGCAACACTTCAGTAGCTAGATGTGGTTGCGTTGACAGTTCATAAACAAGGTGTATCTTCTCTTCAACACTCATTCCACTGCTTTTGGATGAGTCACCTGCAGCTCCTGTATATGGAAGAAGAAGAAAAAGTGTGTGAACATTACAAGTTTTGACTTAGAACAATGCTATAACAAGAAAACACAAATCATGCAAGAATGATACAGGAATCTGCCTTTCTGACTCTGATCTTACACAAATAATGATACTTTATGCAAACAAGATGCCAAAGCAAAGATCATGTCCTTTAGAATACAATCCTAAAAAGGACCAGGATCTCAAAAACAAAGAAGGATGAGCTGCCATCAAAGAATAAGAGAATCAAAAGGATGATTCCTTTTAGGTCTAAGAACCCACATTCGTAAAAGAATAAGAGAATCAAAAGGATGACATCTACTGGAATCTTATTCTAAGCCATTTAGTCTTTTGACCAACAATTAAATTAACAAAAAAAAACAATTCATCAACCAATGATAGTGGAAACAAAACAAAACACAGAATATGGAGTTAGAACCAACCAACAAAGAAAAGTGAAGGCACACACCATCACAATATCAATGAAAAACATATAAAAGCTTTCACACTTTGATGAATAAACAAAAAAAAATCAAGAACTCAGTAATCTAAGATCAATAGCAAGTTAGTGAATACTACAGTCATATTATTCGAGAGAGAAAACAAATAAACTCTCAGCTTTCAAATAAAATTAAAATAAACACAAATTTTGAACAATCCAAATCAGCATCCAAAGCTTCATAATTTGAACATTTTACATAGGGAACAACAAAGAGGCACAGATATCGATAAATCTTAAGCAACCAATAGAAACCAAAAGTTATAATAAACCAACCATACCATCAACTGAAGAATCCATAGAGACAAGAACGTTAAAGACAAGTGATCAAACCCACATTACCATATGAACCTGCCATGTCAATAACAGGACAAAAAAAAAACAAAAAGTTAGAGAAACCAAACAGAGAGACAAGAGATAGATCGGTGAAAAGACAAGAGAATAAGAAACTATACGTCGAGTAAAAGAAGAGAAAATATGAACGTTTGTTTTCTACTCTCCCTCTTCGGAAACAGAGAAGAGAGAGAGCCGATGTGTCTGAGCAAGAGAAGAGAGAAGATGGGGAGCTATGAGGAGAAGGAGAGAGAGGTCTATGGAGAGATTAGGAGATGAGTTTATTGGTGGGACCCAAAAAGGGTTAACATAAAAAAATAAAAGTTATATTTTTTTAACCCTTTTATTCACGTTACTAGTTCTGTGGTTTCGTTTTGGGGTAAAGTTCTTGCTTTTATTTTGACCATACTATATCTTGACAAATGGTTATCACCAACTACTTCAATCTGATTAAATATTCAAACTTATACATTCAATTTTACGTAAATAAAAATTAGGTACTTACAATGACCCATTTACTGATACTAATTAATAGCTAAAAGCCACACAAAAACCACCTATAAAATATGTATATCCACCAAAAAACTATATAAGTATATTTAATAACAAAACAACATGATTTAGATGTTTAGAAAATAATCCCCATGTTGTATACTCTGACTAAATTTTATAACAATTGTAATTTTTCTATGAAAAATGTAGTTACTATATACAGAAAAAAATCAGTGTAGGATTTTATTGTATGTATTTTGAAAATAGAAATTTGTTCCCAAATAAATATTTCTATTTATTTAACTGTACAAGAATGATCTAGTGATATATAGATTTTGGGAAGCTAAACTATTCAGGTTTGAAATAACCCCCACAATATTAAACATGCGTAGTAGTCATGGAGATAGAGATTATGTTTTAATACAAAAGAAAATTTATCTTGTGAAAGACATTTCCTTTTAGGAGATTAGTCTAAGTTTTTTTATAGGTTTGAAATACTCAAGTTAATTAAAATTATTTTAAAACCATTTTTGGTTAAAGATTTATTCCGAAAACCTAAGAATTGAAAGATTATTCTTACTTGTCAATCATGACAAAATCATACAAATGCCATGTAGATTTTTCCTTGTATAAATAGTTTTTGACTCATTTTCCATGAATAACTTTGTGACACTAATCTTTTTTGCAAAAAAGAACTATGTGACACTAATCTTATCTTAATTTTGTTTTATATTAAAAACACTATGACACATGTTAGATTGTCATTGGCATCTCCCATGTACTGTATACGTGTGCGTGTTATGGGAACAGTGGCTTTCATCACAAACTGGAAGACTTGGTTTTGAAGCGGAGAACGACATGTGCCTAACAATGTACAACGGCAACAACCATGGTAAATAATGAAATATAGTATCAATATATCATTTACATTTATTTATTGGATCACAAGTGGTCCAGAGACTGATAAATAATTTGGATTCTTTTGGGTATACCATATCATACTTAGCGTTTCGTATAAACAGTACTATTTAATTACTCTGCAAGAACGTATTGAACTTATAATAAACTGACTAACCGTTAATAAGCAATGATTTAGTCTTTCGCGAGAATAAAAGGATACCTAATCTACTTTCTTGGTTTCTTGTCTAGTGAATGCACGCCTGGCACAGTCGCAGACATTAAGATATATATATATATATATATATATATGATTAATTGGTTTCGGGTTTGTAAGTCCATACGTTATTCTTCAAGTGCTGTAGTTAAATCATGCATTTTTTTATTTTTTAAAAATATATATATATGAGAGTAAACCCTTTTCAACGCAAATGGTAAAGTTATGACTTCCAAAACTCATATATTTTCATTGACCATTTTGAGTTTGATTATTCAAACAATAGCGCTCAAGTTTAAGTAAAAACAAAAATATTATGCAGATATTATTTTGACTGAATATCTTGAAGTTATGCAAAATTAAGAAAAAAAAAAGTCATTCTAAAAACTCGAAATGTAACTTTTCTCTTAGTGGCATTATATCATCATCACAATAATATAAGTGAACAAAATTTTGGTTTCAATAATAACTTTATATTTTTTTTTGCTGAAAATGAAATTACACCAAATAAAATAAACGATTTTAATATAAAATTCTTTTCATCGTCATTAATGGTTGAATATTTTTTACGACTGTTAAATAAGAAAGGAAGACTAGAAATAGAAAAATGTCTAGAAACTGTAATTGTTCATTGATTGGTAAAATGTAACTGTATACTTGACTACTTGTATTCGTCATATAAATAAGTATTAACTTAGCTCATTTGCCGACAAAAAAAAAACTTAGCTCATTTAACAATAAAGGCAACTTACAACATCCCTTCATTTAAACAAAACCGTATGATAGAAAAAAAAAAAATCAATTTACTAATCGACCGCCTAGGCGAGAGAACTATTAATGAAGTTTATGTTCGGCTTGCAGACCACTGGTTAACCTTGATGGTTGCTTGATTCTGCTAATTTCTGCGAGGAATTTCGCGGATCGCGGATGGTTGCGGTTTCAAGCGTTATGTTGCGTTTGTATGACTGGCATAACGTTTGAAAATTGTTGCGTTTGCGGGATGTTTATAACTGGTTGATTATAAAATATTGCAGCGGTTTAATAATAAATTACCAATATAAACATATTATAACATTATAAAAATATAAAAACATACTATTTTGATAAAATATAATAATTATTAATATAATATGATTAATAATAATATTATGTTTATTTATTTAATTTTTTAATTAGTTGAAATTATAATTTTAATATATATTTTTGAAGATTTATATTAAAACCTTTAAAGAATATTTTATTTCGTTTTATATATGTGTATATCTTTATAAATGTATATATATTAAGTTTTAAAAAATTCTAATCATGAATAGATAATTTAAAGTTTTTATAAAATAAATTATGACATTGTTTGTGAATTTAAATTAATATATAAATTGTGTATATATTTTTATTTATAATATTTCCATTTTTGATTTTTAATTTTTAATTTTAAAAAATATTTAGAAAAAATAATTTTATATTTTTGTATCTAACCGCAACCGCCCGCAACCGCAAACGCTAGCTGGAGCCGGCTTTTGATTTTAAGAGGTTGGGCGGTTTGAAAGCGATTATGTGATGCAGTATAATTGTTTTGAAAGCGTCAACCGCACCAACCGAAAAGCAAGGTTCGGGTGGTGCGTGAAACGCAAATGATAGTCGAAGTTGAAACAGCCGTTTTCGTCTACTTTAAATCCAAAATATACGATCGAAATAAGTCTAATCTTTTACTACAGTTAATTTAATACTTATGAATGTACGTATCAATGACCATCATTTGAATAGGTGGTATGAATTTTGTATGCCGAAGTAATGCACAGTACATCGTTACGAGCTGGATATCACAAATTAAAGATCCTATATGTGCGAGAAAATGGTTAGACTTAATGGTGGAAGAATTAAATACTATGGATTGGCAGGTGACAGCATAACATATAAAGGAAAAAACATTAAAATATAACAATTTTAATGTTATCAGCCCATGTGGTCCCTATGGGTTTTGCTTGTGAGTTGTGACTGCTTTACCCAAAAATCATAATAAATCATTGCATGGGGTAAGTACGAAAAGAGAGCTAGAAATGCCATTTACATTTCATAAGATTTAGTATTTGATAAGCTAACAAGAAATGAAGCATTGGTCGTGGATAGTATTCTATTACACTAGGAATATATGAGTCTATTTTATACATCCATATTATTAAATCTTCTCGCAAAGTTTCTGCAAGGATAGGGGCCAGATTGATATCTTATATATGTTTTAATTTGAGCAGTTTGATCTAACTAATATCATCATATTAAATTAGAAAACGTAGTGAATATAGCCTAGTGGGTTTATTATAGGCTACTGGTTTCGTCGTATCAAAGTCGAGAGGTGTGAAATTGATTTAATTGAAATTATTGAATATTCAATCATCATAGATTTCATAAGTGGCGTGTGTTTTAGCATAAAACACACTAAACAGTTTATTTACGTCGGTAGAAATTTGAAAGCGGAAAGTTTGTTCTTTTTTCTTATGATTGTTTTGAAGAAGAGTGTATAAAATATGATTAAAACAAATTCTTCTGCTTAATAATTATAACTTTATCACAAAATGGGCTCATATTTGTAATCTGGGTACATGTATGGTCCATCCGATCAACATAATCAAGCACTCTGTAGCACTTTTATGGCAATTTAAAGAAGTTGCACCAACCGGAACATGCTACATTACTAATAAATACATATAGTAAAATTAAACTAAAGAAAGTCAGATTTCTATGGCAAACTGCTGTGAATTCTTAGTCTTCTTTCGCTTATTGACAAATCCACTTATGTTATGACACAAAGCACAAAGTAAAGTTGCAAAAAAAAAAAGATTTTCGCAAAGGAAATTATCTATGTGCGAAAAGAGTCGGATCATCTCTTTCTATCCTAACCTATTTTTATTGACTTTAAATATAAAAACTAGTTAAAGCATGATTGATAACTTAAATGATTGTAGATATAAATTAAAGCTAAAATCACTAGTTACAACCCAACCAATCACCCCATTTGTAGAATATCTGCTGCTTTGTCATCTTATCTTGGAACTTAGTTGAACTGAACATTATCAAACTTTGCTTGCCATTGTGGAATTAGAGGTTCTGCTTTGTTACTGTTAAGAAGACTAAAGAGCACCCGCTTGTCTCCTTCAAAAATTAGTTTCCTGAATCTTAAGTCCATGAGTGATGCATTGCCATGCCTTGCAAGCATATGAAATCTATGCCTACTTAAAAAAAAAGTCCCAACTAGCCAATGAACTGATTCTGTTTAATAACTTCCACAATCTTGAAGAGAACATATTTGATGTTTTAGACTCCTTTTTTAGTGTCCAAGCATTTGCCTCACCTCAAAGCTAAAAAAAGCAGGCCCAAGTTAACACAACTCTTAAAATTGTATGGTAGCCTGTATAATCCATTAGAAAATAGCATTTTCAATAAAGTACAATAAAATAGTGATTTTGGGGATTGTTTCTGGACAAAATATGTTTCAAAAAAATGCACTTATAAATGTACAATTAGACCAAGAGCCGGTCATTTTCAATCAATTAAAAGTATAATTTTTTTTATGGCGCCTACAACTTTATTTAGTTAATAAAATACAAAAAGCAAACATATAATAATATTAATATAAAACCTCTATTATAATTGTGGTAGCGAAAATGGATGAACTAATTGGCTAAAGCTCTGTCCACGTGGGAAGTGTTGGATTCATATATTCATAGTTGAAAGTCAACTATCCACCAATGAAACATTGGAAACCTATTACCCATCAATCTCACTACGTGGGCTTTTTATCGCCTTTAATCTTTTTTTTTTTTTTTGCATTTTGGGCCTATCATAACTCCAACTAATTTTGTTTATAAACCACTTTGTATAAATAGCAAAAAAGGTTTGATGACATTAAAAATTGTAATAATAATAATATATTACTTGGATTTTTTATTTACAGATTAAAAATTAATAATTATAGGTGTAAATATGTAATCACTGCATCTTTACAGTTCACACCCTTTTTTAAGATGTATTTTCGTAAAGGGGAAAATGTTTAGCATGTGTGTTTGGGTTGAGACGTTACTACCAGAATCATAAAATTTGGTTTGCCCGATCAGACGATTACAACAAAATATATCGTTACTTTTTTCTTTGATACAATTATATGTAGTATGACTAATCTTATTCACACTTATTGATCAATCGGTTTTGTTAGAAATGTGAAATGAGAAACAAAGAAAGAAAGCACACGTGTGGTGCAATATTTCATTGGTCTTGTTTCTTTCTTATTAGTGGTGAATCGATGTGGAGATGTAATCAGTCGTATTGGCACAATCACGATATTGACATCGTTTGGAACTAAGCGATGATAATTGAGTGGCTTATAATGTCTGGGTCTATGTACCAAAACAAAATATGTATTGGTTTAACATTTTGACCAAAAAAAAAATGTATATATATATATGTATTGGTTCTAGACTTCTTTCTAGTAGCTGCTAGAGCATGCTGCAAACATTAATTTGGATTTCAGCATAACTTCATATTCGATCATCTAAAAATAAAAAAGTCACAAGAGTACTATTTACCAACTTTATATTTCTGATCATCTCACGGTTTGTAAAATGATTGTAAACTTAAATAGCTCGACCGAACAGTTGGGGGTAATCAGTGAACAACTTTGACATGTGAGTGGTTGACCATATATACCTTATAACATGTCTGCGCTAGGAACCTTCTTACTAGATTTCACAACAATTTTTTTATTAATATTATTGCTTTGTCTTTTTGAATGATAACATTACTATATAGTATCCGGTATCCAAATATTATACTATTACATATAACAAACGTTTTGCTAACAGAAACAAAAAAAAATCAAAGTTCCTGTCACATTTGACCTACCAACCAGCTTGACCGGCTCAAGATTTCCATGAGTCCAAGCCTCCAAAAGGCCATAGTGGTCGAGATATTTGCTCAATATGCTACGTACACGGGTTAATAATACGAATCCTGCTTAATTAAATCATTTGCTTTATATTTTTCCAACATGAATTTAATTAAAAACTTGAGAGCATACATAAAGTGTGTATATATTCCTCAACTTGATAATTAGCAACCAACAAACAAACTTTTTGTTGTTTTTATATTTTATAATAACTCAAATCTAGTATTTTTTTTTTGTTCTTAAAACAATTTTTTGAAATACTACTTATTATAAAATTTGATATATTTTCTATAAACAATGTCAGACTCAAAAGCATGCGTAATGGGGTAGCCGTTGATAACAAAACACGGAGAGACAAAACGTAAATCAACCATGGTTTAAAATCAAAAAAACGCGGTAGGTCAATTTGACCGGTCTGGTTTGGTGAGCGCTCGTAATTAATTTCACCATCCCAAATGACGAAAAATCAAAAAAAAAAAAAAAATTAAAATAATTGTTATTTATATATCTCTTCCTCCTCTTCTTCTTCCTTCTTCATTGCACTTTCTCTCTCGTAAGAGTCTCTCTCTCTCTCACCTACACCACACCTAACCAAAACCCTCCGATTTACAGAGAGAGAGAGATCTACGATTACGTCATGTCGTCGTCATCTTCTTCTCCCTTCGATCTAATGTCCGCCATCATCAAAGGAGAACCCGTCGTCGTCTCCGACCCGGCGAACGCCTCCGCTTACGAGTCCGTCGCCGCCGAATTGAGCTCCATGCTCATCGAGAATCGTCAATTCGCCGTGATCGTGTCCACCTCCATCGCTGTCCTCATCGGCTGCATCGTCATGCTCGTGTGGCGGAGATCCGGCGCCGGCTCCGGGAGCTCGAAACGCGTCGAGACGCTTAAGCCGTTGGTGATCAGGCCGCCGAGCGAGGATGAGGTTGATGATGGGAGGAAGAAAGTGACGATCTTTTTCGGTACGCAGACTGGAACAGCTGAAGGGTTTGCTAAAGTGAGTTGCTTTGAGATTCGAAAATGAAGATAATGATTTGAATTTGAAGCTGATTGAATTTCATTTTTACAGGCTTTAGGAGAAGAAGCTAAAGCGAGATACGAGAAGACGAGATTTAAGATTGTTGATTTGGTATTTATACCATTTTTAAAAATAAAAGTTTGATGTTTTTTTTTTTGTTGTTGTTGGTTTGGATTCTGATTGTTGTTTTTTTTGTTTTAAAAGGATGATTACGCGGCTGATGATGATGAGTATGAGGAGAAGTTGAAGAAGGAGGATGTTGCTTTCTTCTTCTTAGCCACGTTAGTTTTTTCTTTAGCGTCTCTGGTTGAAGTTGTTTTGTTCTCTCATTCTTGTGGCTGATCTTGTTTTTTGGTGTGTAGATATGGAGACGGTGAGCCTACGGACAATGCAGCGAGATTCTACAAGTGGTTCACCGAGGTGAGTCTTTTTTGCTTTGCTTGCCTCATTCTGTTTACTTGTTTCTGAAGTTTAGACATGTGTGTTACAGGAAATGACAGAGGAGAATGGCTCAAGAACTTGAAGTATGGAGTTTTTGGGTTAGGAAACAGACAATATGAGCATTTTAATAAGGTTTTTAAAATGGAATCCTTTTTTTTTTTTTTTTGTTTCACGCTTATTCCAGTTTCCTTGGCTAATATTGGAATTGTTTTTGTAAATCTGTGTTGCAGGTTGCCAAAGTTGTAGATGACATCCTTGTAGAACAAGGTTTGTTTGTTTGTTTCTTTATTTCACCATTCCTCTTGATGTGTTTGTGTAGGCTTGTATTATAGTTTTCTAACTTGATGAGTGGTTTGTTCAGGTGCACAGCGTCTTGTACATGTTGGTCTTGGAGATGATGACCAGTGTATTGAAGATGACTTTACCGCTTGGTATTTATCTTTTATCGTCTTCTTCTTATTTACATATGCTGCTTTGGACATATCTGTTTTTTTTGTTTACTGAGCTCAACTTGGCTATCTCTTGCAGGCGAGAAGCATTGTGGCCAGAGTTGGATACATTGCTGAGGGAAGAAGGTGATACAGCTGTTACACCATACACTGCAGCTGTTTTAGAATACAGAGTTTCCATTCACAAGTCTGAAGATGCGTTGAATGAGAAAAACTTGGCCAACGGGAATGGTCATGTTGTGTTTGATGCTCAGCATCCTTACAGGTGTGCAATGTTTTGTTTTCTTTTATTAACTTGTCTTATCAGTTAAACTAATCTGTGCTTTGTTTCGGTGCTTTTAAAGGGCAAATGTTGCTGTTAGAAGGGAGCTTCATACTCCAGAGTCTGACCGTTCCTGCACCCATCTTGAATTTGATATTGCCGGAAGTGAACTGACGTGAGTTTTACTGCCTTTTCAACAATGTGTACCTAATAAGAGGAAATGATCTTGAAGAATAACATGAGTGTATGTTTTCAGGTATGAAACTGGAGATCATGTTGGTGTACTTAGTGATAATCTGAAGGAAACTGTAGAGGAAGCGCTTAGGTTACTGGATATGTCACCTGATACTTACTTCTCCCTTCATTCTGATAAAGAAGATGGCACACCAATCAGCAGCTCACTTCCTCCTACATTCCCACCTTGCAACTTGAGAACAGCGCTTACACGATATGCTTGTCTTTTGAGTTCTCCTAAGAAGGTTGGTTGAATTCACATCTTGATTTGTCATCGGACTAGTCTTCACAGAGGTTCGAACTCAATTGTTTTTTTTGTCTTCTTGCAGTCTGCTCTACTTGCTTTGGCTGCTCATGCATCTGATCCTACAGAAGCAGAGCGCTTAAAACACCTTGCTTCACCTGCTGGAAAGGTTTGTGCCACGCTGCTATTCTTCATTTTCCGTTGTAAACTGTTCTCTGAAAAGTATATAATTGTAATCCTTACAACACCAGGATGAGTATTCAAAGTGGGTAGTAGAGAGTCAAAGAAGTCTGCTCGAGGTTATGGCAGAGTTTCCTTCAGCCAAGCCGCCACTTGGTGTCTTCTTTGCTGCAGTGGCTCCTAGGTTGCAGCCTAGGTTCTACTCAATATCATCATCTCCCAAGTGAGTACTTCTCATCGTCTTTTGTCTTCAAATTGCTCTGTTGGGACGTATCTGGTATTGATCCATTGTCTTGTTTACTTGCACAGGATTGCTGAAACTAGAATTCATGTCACATGTGCACTTGTATATGAGAAGATGCCAACAGGAAGGATTCATAAGGGTGTGTGTTCGACTTGGATGAAGGTAAACATATCGCATTTATGATCTTCTTGTCATTTGTATAATTTTTATCTAAAATTTTGCTTGTGTTGTAATCACAGAGTGCTGTGCCTTATGAGAAGAGTGAAAACTGTTGCTCAGCACCGATATTTGTTAGACAATCCAACTTCAAGCTTCCTTCTGATTCTAAGGTACCGATCATCATGATCGGTCCAGGGACAGGATTGGCTCCTTTCAGAGGTTTCCTTCAGGAAAGACTTGCGTTGGTGGAATCTGGTGTCGAACTTGGTCCATCAGTTTTGTTCTTTGGATGCAGAAACCGTAGAATGGTAATAAAGCAATTTCTCAAAAACTCAAATCTTATCTCATTGTTTTGTTCAGTTTTTCTAACTCTTCTTATTATATTTGCAGGATTTCATCTATGAGGAAGAGCTCCAGAGGTTTCTAACGAGTGGTGCACTCTCAGAGCTAAGTGTCGCCTTCTCTCGTGAAGGACCAACCAAAGAATATGTACAGCACAAGATGATGGACAAGGTATCAACTTAATGACCAGATCTTTGCATTGCTTTTCAGGTTCTTGATCTGACAATTATTCGCAATGCAGGCTTCTGATATCTGGAACATGATCTCCCAAGGAGCTTATGTATATGTTTGTGGTGACGCCAAAGGCATGGCAAGAGACGTTCACAGATCTCTCCACACAATAGCTCAAGAACAGGTTCGTTTGAGACCCAAAACATGAGATCTCATCACATCACAAATTCTCTGCAATTGTGTGTTTTTCAGGTTGTTCATAAAAACAAAAATATATTTTAAAGTCTTAAATTATACAACTGTTAAATCTATTAGTTATTTCAGGCTAATTAATAATGAAAATGTATTAAACATGGGTTGATACAACACGGAGTCGATACAGTCTAACATAAGTTAACCATGGCTAAAATCAAACGCGGTAGGTCAATTTGACCGGTCTGGTTTGGTGAGCGCTCGTAATTAATTTCACCATCCCAAATGACGAAAAATCAAAAAAAAAAAATTAAAATAATTGTTATTTATATATCTCTTCCTCCTCTTCTTCTTCCTTCTTCATTGCACTTTCTCTCTCGTAAGAGTCTCTCTCTCTCACCTACACCACACCTAACCAAAACCCTCCGATTTACAGAGAGAGAGATCTACGATTACGTCATGTCGTCGTCATCTTCTTCTCCCTTCGATCTAATGTCCGCCATCATCAAGGAGAACCCGTCGTCGTCTCCGACCCGGCGAACGCCTCCGCTTACGAGTCCGTCGCCGCCGAATTGAGCTCCATGCTCATCGAGAATCGTCAATTCGCCGTGATCGTGTCCACCTCCATCGCTGTCCTCATCGGCTGCATCGTCATGCTCGTGTGGCGGAGATCCGGCGCCGGCTCCGGAGCTCGAAACGCGTCGAGACGCTTAAGCCGTTGGTGATCAGGCCGCCGAGCGAGGATGAGGTTGATGATGGGAGGAAGAAAGTGACGATCTTTTCGGTACGCAGACTGGAACAGCTGAAGGGTTTGCTAAAGTGAGTTGCTTTGAGATTCGAAAATGAAGATAATGATTTGAATTTGAAGCTGATTGAATTTCATTTTTACAGGCTTTAGGAGAAGAAGCTAAAGCGAGATACGAGAAGACGAGATTTAAGATTGTTGATTTGGTATTTATACCATTTTTAAAAATAAAAGTTTGATGTTTTTTTTTTTGTTGTTGTTGGTTTGGATTCTGATTGTTGTTTTTTTTGTTTTAACAGGATGATTACGCGGCTGATGATGATGAGTATGAGGAGAAGTTGAAGAAAGAGGATGTTGCTTTCTTCTTCTTAGCCACGTTAGTTTATTTAGCTTTTGGTTGAAGTTGCTTTCGTTCTTGTGGCTGATCTTGTTCCTTTACAATCTTGGTGTGTAGATATGGAGACGGTGAGCCTACAGACAATGCAGCGAGATTCTACAAATGGTTCACCGAGGTGAGTCTTTTTTTTGCTTTGCTTGCCTCATTCTGTTTACTTGTTTCTGAAGTTTAGACATGTGTGTTACAGGGAAATGACAGAGGAGAATGGCTCAAGAACTTGAAGTATGGAGTTTTTGGATTAGGAAACAGACAATATGAACATTTTAATAAGGTTTTTAATAATGGAATCTTTATTTATGTTTCACGCTTACTCCAGTTTCATTGGCTAATATTTGAATTGTTTTGTGAAATCTGTGTTGCAGGTTGCCAAAGTTGTAGATGACATCCTTGTTGAACAAGGTTTGTTTGTTTCTTTATCTCATTATTCGTCTTGATGTGTGTTTGTATTATTGTTTTCTAACTTGATGAGTGGTTTGTTCAGGTGCACAGCGTCTTGTACATGTTGGTCTTGGAGATGATGACCAGTGTATTGAAGATGACTTTACCGCTTGGTATTTATCTTTTATCGTCTTCTTCTTATTTACATATGCTGCTTTGGACATATCTGTTTTTTTTGTTTACTGAGCTCAACTTGGCTATCTCTTGCAGGCGAGAAGCATTGTGGCCAGAGTTAGATACAATACTGAGGGAAGAAGGTGACACAGCTGTTACACCGTACACTGCAGCTGTGTTAGAATACAGAGTTTCTATCCACAACTCTGGAGACGCGTTGAATGAGAAAAACTTGGCCAACGGGAATGGTCATGCTGTGTTTGATGCTCAGCATCCTTACAGGTGTGCAATGTTTTGTTTTCTTTTATTAACTTGTCTTATCAGTTAAACTAATCTGTGCTTTGTTTCGGTGCTTTTAAAGGGCAAATGTTGCTGTTAGAAGGGAGCTTCATACTCCGGAGTCTGACCGTTCCTGCACACATCTTGAGTTCGATATTGCCGGAAGTGGACTAACGTGAGTTTTATTGTTTGTACATAATCAGAGGAAACATACTTGAAATAATAACATGAATGTGTGTTGTCAGGTATGAAACTGGAGATCATGTTGGTGTACTGAGTGATAATCTAAATGAAACCGTAGAGGAAGCGCTTAGGTTGCTGGATATGTCACCTGACACTTACTTCTCCCTTCACTCTGATAAAGAAGATGGAACACCAATCAGCAGCTCGCTTCCTCCTACATTCCCACCTTGCAGCTTGAGAACAGCGCTTACACGATATGCTTGTCTATTGAGTTCTCCTAAGAAGGTTGGTTAGATTCACATCTTGATATGTCAGTTTCGTTGGTGTCTTCACAGAGGTTCGAACTCAATTGTTTGTTTTCTTGCAGTCCGCTTTACTTGCTTTGGCTGCTCATGCATCTGATCCTACCGAAGCAGAGCGGTTGAAACACCTTGCTTCACCTGCTGGAAAGGTTTGTGCGACGCTGCTATTCTTGATTTTCCAGTTGTAGAGTTTTCTCTGACAAGTATATTTATTGTAATCCTTTCAACACCAGGATGAGTATTCAAAGTGGGTAGTAGAGAGTCAAAGAAGTCTACTCGAGGTGATGGCAGAGTTTCCTTCAGCCAAGCCGCCACTTGGTGTCTTCTTTGCTGCTGTCGCTCCAAGGTTGCAGCCTAGGTTCTACTCAATATCATCATCTCCCAAGTGAGTACTTCTCATCGTCTTTTGTCTTCAAATTGCTCTGTTGGGACGTATCTGGTATTGATCCATTGTCTTTGTTTACTTGCATAGGATTGCTGAAACTAGAATCCATGTCACATGTGCACTTGTCTATGAGAAGATGCCAACCGGAAGGATCCATAAGGGAGTGTGTTCTACTTGGATGAAGGTAAAGATATCTCATTTGTGATCTTTTTGTATTTTTTATCATTTTAATCTAAAATTTTGCTTTTGACGTTGTAATGACAGAGTGCCGTGCCTTATGAGAAGAGTGAAAACTGTTGCTCAGCACCGATATTTGTTAGGCAATCCAACTTCAAGCTTCCTTCTGATTCGAAAGTACCGATTATAATGATCGGTCCAGGGACAGGATTGGCTCCTTTCAGAGGTTTCCTTCAGGAAAGGCTTGCGTTGGTGGAATCTGGTGTTGAACTTGGTCCATCAGTTTTGTTCTTTGGATGCAGAAACCGTAGAATGGTAATAAAGCAATTTCTCAAAAACTCAAATCTTATCTCATTGTTTTGTTCAGTTTTTCTAACTCTTCTTATTATATTTGCAGGATTTCATCTATGAGGAAGAGCTCCAGAGGTTTCTAACGAGTGGTGCACTCTCAGAGCTAAGTGTCGCCTTCTCTCGTGAAGGACCAACCAAAGAATATGTACAGCACAAGATGATGGACAAGGTATCAACTTAATGACCAGATCTTTGCATTGCTTTTCAGGTTCTTGATCTGACAATTATTCGCAATGCAGGCTTCTGATATCTGGAACATGATCTCCCAAGGAGCTTATGTATATGTTTGTGGTGACGCCAAAGGCATGGCAAGAGACGTTCACAGATCTCTCCACACAATAGCTCAAGAACAGGTTCGTTTGAGACCCAAAACATGAGATCTCATCACATCACAAACAGTGGTTATTGATTATGTCACGTCTTTGTTTTGCAGGGATCAATGGATTCAACGAAAGCAGAGAGCTTTGTGAAGAATCTGCAAATGAGTGGAAGGTATCTAAGAGACGTATGGTAACGAAGCTGTTGAAGCCCCACCATACACACTCAGTGTACTTTATTATTATAATATAAATATACGGCACAGAAATGCCATATTATGATATGATCATGAAGTTTGTGATCGTTAGAGGAAATGAATGAACCTCCTTTTTCCAATTATTAATTTAGTTTCTATATTTGTGTTCATTTACTTTTGTTGATTTTATTTTTTAACTCTTGTTATATAGCCACCAGATAAAATAATGAAAAAATTGCATAAGATTTGATGTGGGTATTTGTGAAACACCCATGTTATATACAAAAGTCTGTACCCTTTGGTATGAATATTTATTTATGTAGCAGCAGACAAGTACCATCTCTATGTTCTTATAGATTGCTCAATAAGCCGGTTTGAAATCAATTTGGCATAGATATTGCGCATGTGGCACACCATACATGTATGAAAAATGATGTGGTGAAGAACTAAACCACTCTGCTTAAATTTTGGGATCTCTCCAATTGCATTTTCCTTAGAGAACGAACTTACATGATCTGCTATTTGCATGATATATTCTTGAAAAATACATGTGTTATACTGACACCCTGATGCATATAATGGCACACGGGAATTTACTCAAAAAAGTTATTGTTGTCATTGTCAAGAACATGCCACTTGAAACCTTCTAGCTAGTTCGGAAGTGCTTTTTGGTAGTTGAGATGAATGGAATGGGATGGTATGGTAGGTGAGCTGGGAGCATGTAGTTGAAGATATAATAGCACGTGATGAGAGTTACATTGATACGTGCGAAATTAAGTTGGTGGAGGATCCACTTTCCAACAATAAACAAACATGATGTTTCTCTTCCTCTTTCAACTACTTTTTTCTTCTCTTCTTGTTGTGTGTTTCTCTCCACCTCATAAATTAGTCTTATTATTATTAAGTCGTAGTACAAAAAAATTAAAAGTATTGGCAAAACTATTAAACGAAAATAAAGTGTTTTCATTCAAAAAGAACTATTCCCTCCGTTTTTCTTTAAATGACATTTTGGGTTTTAAAGAAGGATAAAAACAATAGTATTACACTGGATGTTTTAATTTGTGTGAAGCATCCTACGATGTCATACTCCCTCTTGTTCTATATATTAGTAGTTTTAGAAGTTTTTGTTTGTTTCACAATATAAGTTGTTTTCAAAATCCAATACAAAAAGTAATATGATAAAATAACATTTAAATAGAAAGTTGAAAACAAAGTTGGAAATGTGATTTGTTATTGTTTTTTTTTTCTTTAATTAAATGCTATAATTATGTAGTTTTAGACAAAACCAGTGGCGAATCTAGAAAAAAAGTTTTGTGGGAACATAAATTTATATATTCTAAAAATATTATTCATTAAATTATTTATTATATTTTTAAAAAATATTATTTATTAAAATTATTTATAAAAAAATCATACACTATTTAAAATAAGAATTATTATATCAAATATTGTTTATGAATATATAGAAGTTAGTTTAAAATGATTTTCCCTTGTATTATATGTAATTACTCTTTTATATCCTTAAAAGTAAATATACATTCTAAGAAATAGTTATTGAATAATAATTAAACAAAAATGATGTTAGAAAAGAAGATATTAAAAAATACTCCCTCCGTTTCGATTTAATTGTCTTTGTAGGGAAAAAGTTTCGTTTCAAAATAAGTGTCGTTTTAGAGTTTCAATGCAAAATTTATTAATAAGATTCTCCATTTTATTTTTCTGTTGGTTGAAGTTATGTGTATAGATAATTGTATTTTTATTTTGGAAATATACAAAATCATATGTTTTCTTAATCTGTGTGCATCAACCTAGAACGACAATTAAAATGAAACGGAGGGAGTATATCATAGATTCATAAATTGTATGATGAAATCCTAAAAGTAATGGTAGTTAGATTGTGCATTTATGGGAGAGATAAATTAGAAAATAGTTTAAAACTTATGCTGGAAACTAAATAACTTTAGAATTAAAAGCAAAAACGTGACAGAAAACATAAACCAATGAGAGAAAATACTTTTATTTAGTGGGGGCAATAACCACTATAGTCAGCATTGTCATTTTTAGTATGGTTATATATTTAACATTTTCAAAATTCAGTGGAGGCAGTTGCCCCCTCCCTAAATCACCTAGATTCGCCCATGGACAAAACTACTTACAATTTAAAAAAAGGAATATAAAAGAAAACAGAGGGAGTATTAAATTGTAATAAATATGGGATTATGAGTTGCATAAACGAAAATATGCCACGTTAAGTTTATAGGAATCGATCATTGGCGTTCATTGACATGGAAGCTAGTAGTACCACCATTTTCATTCTTTATGTTGATTTTAAACACCAAACATTAATGAGTTTAAGTTTATATGAGTATTAAAGTGTAATTAATATTGGATTATGAGTTGCATAAACGAAAGTATGCCACGTTAAGTTTATAGGAATCGATCATCGGCGTTCATTGACATGGTAGCTAGTAGTACTACCATTTTCTTTCTTTCTGTTGATTTTATTCACCAAACATTAATGATACTTTTAGTCAAAAAAAAAACATTAATGATATTTTGATCGTCGGCAATTCCTCCTCTCCAAACTTATCTTAGGTCCAAGAATAATCTTTTCAACCATTATTTTATTTCTAATGTTAAAAAAAACCATTATTTTGTTTCTTCTTGTTCTTTAAAATTGATTTTATTAAAGTCAAAAGATTCATTATAATGTGATGTAATCCCTAGAAATATACGAAATATCCATATATTTTTATTTACACATGTATTTACTTTTCCTTAGAAGAAAAAAAAAAGAATGTCTTTATTTCATTATGTGAAAATCCTAAGAATAGTATGATTTATTACCCGTTGACGAAAGGAAGTGCAGAAATTTTTTTACTCGATAAAGATGATATAATAAAAAAAAAATCAAGTAGACATTGGTAGGTGATCCATGTGTAAATGATGTCACATGATTGTATGATTGATTTCAGTACTTCACATGTTTCTCAACGTCACGACCTGACATAAAATTTTGACTTGGAATAAATAAAGAGTTAGAATGTGAAACTTCTTATTCAACGGACCGTAGTTTTTCTTGACCTTGTAAAATTAAAAACAAAATTCAACTCAAACGATTTTTCCTTTTTATTCAACCTTAACTTTTTCAAATAACAAGTAGACAGTAAAAGTTAATTATACTGTAAACTATTCTACGATACTGTATTCATGGCTAAAGTAGCACGTGGGTTTCTCTGAATGTGGCCAGCTGATTACTCATATGTGTTTTGGGCCGCAATTTGAGGGCCTGGAAACGATGGTTAGAAACGACAAGCATTCCATCCCAGTTACAGAAAAATCGGCAAGAAGTTTGGTTTCTCAAACAACTAAAACGGCTTGTGGCTTTTCTTTAGTTTCAAGGTATCAAAAGATTCAACAACAGTCAACAGCAAAGCTGAAATCTCACAAGTTGGGTTAAGATGCTCATAGAATACAACAAGATCTGGCGATTTCTAAGTCCACTGGCACAGGCTAGTCTTGTTCAGCGTCTCCGAGTTCTTCATCTTCTGGCACACCTCGGACATACAAAACGTTGTTGCATCTGGTTTGAACAAAGCCACAGTAAATTAAAACCCAGAGATCCAAAAAAGTTAACACAACCAACAGAGGTTAAGATGATGAATGTGGTGTTCAGTTAACAATCCAAGTCCAGTTCTTAAGTCTCATCAACTAATAATGACACTTCAACTTTGTAAGTGGTTCAACTTTGAGAATGAAGTAAGACAAAAGAGGTTGTATATTACCTGATCAAGATCTCTCCGAGGTTCCCTGTCAACTGTCCATCGATGTATTCTTCAGTGTTTCCAAGCTGTACAAGAAAAACAGAATAGCCAAACTCAAATGACTAAACTGAAAAGAATGATAGGCTTATCTGTATAACTAAATTGATTTCTATCACTCCCCTAGCTTTTAACATTACAACATCAATCTTTGTCCAAAACTTCATCCTAGTTTAGCATTCTCGACCAGAACATAAAAACGCGAAAGAAAGTAC